>JAFIDM010001028.1:29256074-29283557 GCA_023159025.1 Thereuonema tuberculata | reverse complement strand
AGAATGAAAGAATACTGGAAGAGAAGAAAGAAAGTAGAAAAATAATCATGAGTTATTTCACGTGGTCCATAGTCGGCCAAATTCGAAGAAACAACAACAACAAATACACATTAAAAATAAAAATAGGAAAATTCATGTGTCAGCCTCCGCTGGCCTCAAATGAATTTCCTTAAGCAGAAAAAGAAACATAACAAAATGCCTAAAGTTGTGTAATCATCAGAGGTTGAGACCAATGTGATATCTCAGAACGACCGCTTCACGCTGTATTGGCGATCATCGGCTGAGAGTAATCATAAGTAAACATCCAGGTCTCAGTAAGAAGGTCATAATAATTGCTGAAGAAGAATATGACACCTCCAGAAATTAACACTAAAAACAATAAATATACATTATGCGGGAGCTAAGGCTCCTGATGATTCTTGACTAGCCTGACATGTTGAGGTCGAGTGGTCAGACCGACGTTTGCCAGCCTTTAATCTTCAGGAAAGAAATCCGGTACCATTCTGCGTAGAGCTGAGTGGACCCTAGGATCCGTCTAGAGGTGAATTCAGCGTACAAAAATCGACGATCTCCACCGAGGATTGAACAGGACTACTTCAGTCCGCGTTACCAATCCCACAGTTTCAATATATCAGAATAAATGTTAGCATTTAACACGTCTCAAGTCGTTTTCATACCACAGAACCATTCATTATATTTCTTCTCTTTTTTCCCTGGTTTCAAAAAATAATTAGATTTTTAATTAATCTTAATACATAAAAATGAAAAGGTACCTTACAGATTATTTGTACCAACCAAAGTTTCTTTCGTAACAGACAACATCTAAATCACCTCAATTGTCTGTAATTGGCTTCGAATAGATATTTTTTTTTTTATATTACTTTTATTTTTATTTCTTCCCTTTAATCTCCGAAGTTTGATTAAAGTTGAAATTTTTGTCTTTTCTTAATTTATTCTGCATCAGAACGAAATTAAATAACTTGTCGACGACAGAACTGTTCTGTGTCAATTGAGCTTTTTCTTAATTATCTGAACAACTCATTGGAAATTAGGTGACATTTAGTCTCATTGACGTTTCCATGCATTGGGTGTCGGAAAGCTAAAAGGAAAATTTTTAAATTATTCTAATGGAGAGTTTCTTTCTTTCAACGGAAAATTTTCAGAAAATAATCTTTTTGAATAATGATTAATATTATGAATAATTTAACGGTAATTACTATTTTTAAGGAAGAACAAAGTAGAACCATTAGAGAATGAGATTTGATGAAATGATGTTCAGTTATGAATAAATCATATTTAATCTGCTTTCTTAAGAAACTGGGGATTATAAAAAAAATCAGTCAGTTTGTTTGTAGGTTTCCGTATGCTCCTTAACACTTTTGAACTGTTATCTTTTTGAAACTTGAATGTTATCTTCGTTTGGACAAGAGATGACCTAACTTCTGCAGTTGCAGTTTTATTTCCTATGACTTTCTTGTCATGAATTTAGCGCCTGAAGATGACCAAAAAAAATATCCAATAGAAAATATTAGAATCTAGACAATTTGATTTCTGTAACAATGCATGTTAATCTTATAAGTATCCAATAATTTGATCGTGCGTTGATATGATTAAAATAAATTGATTTTAGGAAAATAAGTAATTCTGATTTAATTATTTTTTTTCACATTAGTGGAAAATTTGCACTGTTTGTATTTAGTAAATGTGTAATGGAAAATAAGCAGAGATTTCTCGTGTCTGTTACTTTTACGACTTTAAAAATCAAGGAATGAAATAAAACGCACAATGTCTTAATGAACTAAACTTTAAATTCTTTCAGATTACTAATTTTTTTAATTATAAGAATAATTTAAACAGTTTCCATAGTTTTGTTTAAATATGTGTTACTCATAAATATCATGACCATTTATTTTTGCATCAACTGTTTCAAACATCAGAAATTACGAAAAAAAATATTTAATAAAAATAATTATAAAATTTAATAAAAATAAAATTTATAATAAAATTTAATAAAAATAATTATAAAATTTAATAAAAATAAATTTTTTAATAAAATTTAATAAAAATAATTATAAAAATTGCATTACATTACCATTATTTACATTATTTGTCTGAAATCGCTTTTTCGATCCTGAGTCTTGTGTATAATATCATGTTTTCGTATTTCTTTAATTTAATTATCATTTAAGCTGTTCTTAAAATCATATTACATTTAAAATTGATCTCACTCATTCTTATCGTTGTTATTGATTTTAACGTTACAAAAGTAAAGAAGAATATTATAACGAAATAAAACAAGATAAATTAATGCTTTTAGACAGTTTCAAAAGCAAAGCGGCCCCATAATATGCACAATTTTATAAACAAAATGTGTTCAGAAGGCTCGATATTGGGGGGACGTCTGTCGACAACTTTCGACCCCCCCCCCCCCCAAACATCCGTTCAGGGAGCGGTTCTAGAGGTCTGATTTTTTGGACGTGGTCATCTACTTTTTAATGCTGAACAGAATGGTGAAGGTTTCTAATATCTCTAAACGTTTGACCACTACAGAGTGTGACATCCAGCAAGCATAAAAGCAAGAGCGGCCCCCTATGTTTTATAGGCAAGCTGTAACCTTGGGGCCGCCAAGAAATGAAGGTGCATTGAAAATATACGTGCAGTTAAACGAAACTTCATCTAATTTGTTTCCACTGAATATTCAAAATATTATTTTCTTATTTTGATATTAATTTCCAGAAGAATTTGAGATTCAAGATATATATTGTAGGTCTACTGTAATTTTTATAATTATTGTCATTACCGTTATTTACGTTATTTGTCTCAAATCAGCGCTCTTTCATCTCTGAGTATGATATATAATATCTGAATCGGGCTTCTGAAGATAATTTTATTAGTCTGTATTATTCTTAAAGTAGAGGTTACTCTTAATGTAGAGGTTACAGGTACTCCTCACTTTACGACCGAGTTCCGTTCCGACGACTACGTCGTTAAGTGAATTGGTCGACAAGCGAGGAGCTTGCGACCCAGAATTTAGGATCGTTTCAAATTATAAAATTATAAAAATTATGCAACAAACTTCAAATTTATTCATAAAAAGACATGCATATGTACATATCATTTGTTTATTGGTTATCTGGAGCTGTAGAGGGTCCCAGGTAAGGGAGATGACGACAATGAAATAGAAGTTGTACCTTCAAGGGCGGAGATCGTAAGTGCGAGTGGTCGTTAAGCAGATACGTCGTAAAGTGAGGAGTACCTGTATATTTATATTAGCTACAATTGACGTTAGTTGTTAAATGAATATATCTACTCAGTTTATAAGAATAAAGATTAAAATAAAAGTAAATACAAAATTCAAATCAATAAATATAGCAGTTCGATGTTTCAGTCTTTACGCACAGTTCAAGTTGAGGAGAAACTTCAGGTTTCATAAAAATCAGTTCAGGGAAAGTTATTGTTTTGAATATGGAGAATCCATAAACTTAATAGCGCCTACTTTGTGATAAAGACTATTAAAAATAATTATCCTAAAGTCGTTGAATCATCCAGACAAAGTCCTTGTTAAATTTTTCCATCAAATTCAATTTATTGGTACGTTTAATTTTATGTTTCAGATACTCCATATCAGACCTTGGCCACTGACTGTGGCTTTTCTATTGAAAAAAATATGTAACAGAAAGTAAATTAATAAATAATAGAAATTCTAATATTACAAAAGTTTATTAAATTTTGCTTAATTGGAAAAATAATGCAGATGATTTATAAAACCATCTCAAAGAAAGCAATGTTTTTTTAATTGAAAATTAACATTATAAAAACTATTCAGAAAAAAATAAAAACAAAAATTTAAAATATGGAAAATTTTATTTTTATAATTATTAAAAGAAGCGAACAATGAAACATTTAAGTTGATTTCACTAATTAATTATGTTTTTCTTTATTCGTCACCTTTTTACAAATTTATGTTGTAATAATTTAATATGAAATTATCGATTCTCTTACGTCAATATTAAATTAAAATCAAAATTAAAAAAGAATGGTTATACTGACAGATTCATAGATAGCTCAATAAGAAATTATAATAAATTTAAGATAAAAGAATTGGATAAACATAATGAAAATAGATTTTTCATTCCGTATCTGAATAAGAACAGCTGGAAATTAAAAGAAATTGGTAAAAGATCCATATGGAGTAAACTTAAATTTTGAATATAGAAATAAGTTAAACAATATTTTGTGTAAAAAGATAATAGCAATGACAAGAAGTTTGAAATGGGTGTTGTTTATAAATTAGATTGCCTGAATTGCGATTCGTTCTATCTTGGGGAGACGAAAAGAACAGTTCAAGAACGCATGGGGGAACACGAATATTATATTAGACAAAAATTAATAAAGGAATCTGAAATTGCTGAACACTGTAAAGACAAGCAACATTGTATCAATTGTGAAGTAAACATTTTATATAATGAAACAAATACAAAAATTAGAAAGACAATAGAAAGCCTATGTACTCGAAATTCGAAAGAAAAAAATCTCAATAGATATGATGGAGTTAAAGTTAGTGAAAATTTAGTAAAATTGGCTAGAAAATGATTAACAAAAAATTTGTAACCTCTAACAAAAAGCTAATAATCGAAAAATTAAAGTGTTAATAGGCTTTCTATTATCCATCTAATTTTTGTATTCGTTTGATAAGAATTTGTGATTATTAATAATGTGTGATTGTTATATTGTAGATTATGATCTTTTATTATTATTGTATTGACGTTTTTTAACTGTTAATGTCAATATTTTAATGTCATTGTTGAATAGAATCTCGTCAATTTATTATTATTGTAAAAAAGGCTTGAAAAAGAGGAGACGGTTAATTTTTTATCTCCTTGAAAATTCGTTTTTTCAGTTAATAAATGTAGTTTGACATTTATTTTCTGGTGTTATGATGTTTAATAATATTTATTAAATAAAAAGATAATTAAATCAAACATTATTAAATCTTACAATCAGAGAATTGAAGATGACATCGTAATCACTGAGTTTACACAGCTTTACCCCTTTTACACTGTTTATTTGGATGAAATTGATTTATGGACGCTGATTTAACAATCAATAATCATATTCGTTTGGACTCTTCTTTCTTTTCTCTCTCAATTTTTTAATTAAGTGGATTAAATATTCCTTATCTCGAAATGAGTGGGTTGTGTGCAAACTCTGAAAGTCAGAGATCACAGAAAGGTAAACAAGCTGTTTCGTGTGGCGGGAAATCCCCCGTGTTGCGTTTGCCAAGTCGGACGAATGATGGGCCTGTTGCCGAAATTAGCCGTGCTTCGTGCCGCGTCCTCTCTGAGGACTGACCGCCATAAAAATCATGAGCCATCATCTCCGTGCTGACAGCAACAACTGGGCTGCAGCATTTCTCGGTTTATCTTGCTCCAAGCCCAGATGCCTGACAGCTTGTTTGCCGAGGAAGGCAATGTTTTCGTACTCGTGCCTTTAATGCTTGACATCTACGATAAGCATTCACGGCCATTCGTACTATAAATTGATTTGTATACGTTCATTTGTTTAGCATCGAACTTTCAGAAGGAAGACATCTTCTACCTCTGTCTGAAAATTGGTAAAACAAACCATTCATGTGTATATATATATATATAAGTTTTATTAACTCCTAGAATATTTAAAGTTTATACACTGAGTATAAAAGGTTTCCAATCGTTCCTTCAATATTAAAAAAAACATAGTTTACGATCTTTGAGTCTCAAATACCGTATTAAATACGATGAAGGAGTGAGACAGATCCGAGGAGAAGATAAAGAAATTTCACCTTTCATCTTCGCAGTCGTTGACATATCCACCTTGAATATTTCTGCAGAGTGGGTAAGATGAACAAAATCACTTTAAACTAATGAACAGATCAACAGTAGAATATGGACTGAATTTATAATAAAAATCATATATTTGATGGTAGTACTAGATATATATTGTAGTAGTCTACTTTGTTTGATCTAAATTTAGCACTTTTCTAAGCTTCTGTACAGAGGGTAGATCATAGCAGCAGAAGCCTTATATCCTCGCTCTGTATGTCTGTCAGTCACGAGAAATTCATTGATGGGTTTATTATAATGCGATCTTCCAAATCTATAGAGAGCTTCTATTATTTTTTCTCTGTTTTTTTTTTAAACAAATTAACACAATTTTTTAAACAAATTAATTATAAATTAAAAGTTGTAATTTTGTGTTGTAAATTTTTATTTATAAATATTCTTTGTTTGTTATCATTTTTAAAGATATCCTTATTGATTAAATATTTTCTTTGTTTGAAAGCAAAAAACCAATTTTCCATTTCTCTTCTTGAAATAAATCTTATAATAATTGGTCTATTTTTATTATAAGGCTTCTATTTTTTTCGGAGAGGTTTTAAAGTTGTAAAGTTTCCGATCTTTTAACACTCGCTCTGTATAGAAACGTTGGGGCATTATGCGATTACTATTGGGATTGCTGTTCCTACCTTCTTTTTATAAAAAACGTCTAAGAAATTCTAAATATGTCTCGTCCATTTTCTTACTTCCTTCCTTAAGCTAAATGTAAAATCTATGCTAAAGCTAAATATAAAATATAATAACCTTTTTTTTTTAAATAGTTCGACAATTAAGAAAACATTGATGATATTTTACGTGCGATGAGAAACTTTCAATTAATAAATGGCCAAGCACACAAAATTTAGAGACTGACTTTACGACTAAAAGAAAAAGATTACATACGTTTCGGCTTGCCGAATTACAGGCCTTTTTCAATGTGAATTGGAGCAACCAAAGAAGTACTCTTTTTATACAGCTTTCATGGAGGTAAACGTCGAACACGGGTTTTTGTTTGTTTTTTTTAGAACCGAAAACGAAACGCATGTAATTTTTTCTTTTAATCATAAAGTTAGTCTCTAAATTTTATGTGTTTGGCCATTTATTAATTGAAAAAAAGAAAACATTTTAACCAATTCCTAACTGTGAAACTTAATCTTAATGGAATTGTTTTTGTGCTCTTAAAAAGTGATAACTGTCTCCGGATTTGTTGATGAGACAAGATTTTAATTTTTGTTTGGAAAGTAAAACTTTTGAAGAATGATTGTTTCTTTTATCTGCAAAGCTTTGTACAATTCAATATCAATATATCCTCTCTTTTTTGTTCTTATTTTTCCTTTTTTTTCGTGTTTAACTTAGAACAGTGACTGTCGAGAGAGAAAATCGTGTATTTTATTGAAAAGATAAAAGGAAGAAAAAAAAATTGTTTTCGTTTTGGATGGTGGAAGCTCACCTGCTTTGTGACTTGATTTCTTCATAACAACTTCATACAAAATTTATACCTATTGTCCTCCCAATGAATGATGACCGGCGGAAGTTTGAACTGCGCAGCCCTTCCGGTAGCTGATCAATTATGTTTTCCTGTCACAATAGATGACGTAGTCTGTTTTCACTGAGAAAGACACTGAGAAAGAAAGAAAGATAACGCCAAATTAAAACTTCTCTCGACTATTTAGCATTATTTCAATACCAGTTGCTAACAATAAGTATTTATATAAATAAATAAATATATATTATTTATAAATACAATGCTCTTTTGCAAAGTAACAAGCGATTCGCACAATGGCGGCGTCCGTCTTACAATCAGACGGAAGTGCCTGACCAAACTAATCGATGATGCATGCGCAGATCTCACAAAAACAGGGCGGCCATCATTCATTTTTTTTAAACTAAAGTTTAAGTATATTAAAAAAAATCTTAAAGAAAATTGGGCCCATATAGTAATTAACGTTAATCGGATATTTTATAGGCGTAGTCCACTACCTATAAATTAGCTTACGTTCTCACAGTTCAGAATTTGGGCTTCTTCTCAAAAATTGTCAGTGAAGCGTCATTTGTCTCAGGAGAAGGCCGTAAAGACCCACTTAGTAGTTGTCTCAATGACTTTGCATACAGGGTATTGCAATAATCTCTACAGATTTTTGTGGTAGATCGGGAACACCAATATAAACATTTTTTATTAATGAATATATGTCCGCTAAAGTCATATTTAAATGCTAGGGGACGTTTACAGAGATGGTGGTGAAGCCTAAATAGAAACGAATGGATATCATTGTTAACAAATCTTCAGTCACAAAAGGTGTTCAAAACTGGCTACCGGTATATAACATCATTATATGCATGAAGTTGATAGTCGTAAATGTTCAAAGATTCCTGGCATTTCCAGAATGTTTGCAGCAGCTTCGGCCTTTCATGCGATGAAATCTTCTTCACAGTCAATTGGAGTTTCCTACCCGATGTTCTTTGTGTATCCCAGAAGAAGAAATCGAGAATGTTAAGTCGGGTGATCTCAGTGGCCAGGTGTAGCAGCCACCCAGGTCTATCCATCGGTTCCCAAAAATGTCGCTCAGATAATCCCTCACAGATGCTTGGCAGCCAATTCTACATTTGTGAGACTTTCCATATTAAATTCAGTATTACGTCTCTGAATGCTGACGTTCTTATTCGCTTCCACTTGAAGCAGATTAAACAAACAAAAACAAACGTACTACATGATCACGCTAAGCGTCGCCATCTTGAAACCTATCGCGTACATGTACTATTGTGATTGCAGCATGAAGCACTACAGTCAGTTCTGTTTGTTCGCTGGGGTACACAGTAAGCACATAAAGTGACTGGAGCTCCCAGTCTACACATCTTATCAGTAGCTCTTAAAAATGACGTCAGCGGACATACTTTCATTAACAAAAAAGTCTTGGGTGTTCCCGATCTACCATTAAAAATCTGTACAGAGAGTTTTGCAACTCTTTTAATCCCTCCAAATTTTTTTATGAAAACTTTAATGTTTGGCCATTCCATAATCACTCCAAATTAAAACTAGAAAAAAATTAAAAAATGTAAATTCTTTGGAAAATAGAACTTATGTTGTTCTACGAGTAACAGAGCCTTTGGCTCTAAAAAAAAAATGACAAATAGTAAGGATGAAATAACATTTCTGCAGATTCGCCTTTGAAGTGAAAAGGGCGCAGTAATTCGAAACTCGCAATTGAAATTAAACCAAAATCATCCTGAAAATGAGCACATTAATATCGGCATCTTTTGAAATTATTAAGGGATCTCGCTCCGCTAATTAATTTAAAAAAGAATCAAGAACTAGATGCAGTTAAAAGGATTCATTATCCACTGAATGCTTTCAATGACTAGGCTTAATTAAAAATTTTGTGACGCTGTAAACATGTTTTGTTAAAAATGATTGTTTACTTTTCCAAATTGTTCATAATTAAAATGATTGCCTTTGAAAATTATGAAGGTTTTCAATTAATATACAACGAAAAAGAAAACATGATTTCTTTTATCAGTTATAATTAGTTAATTTCTTTTCAAGTTATGAAATGTTGTTGTTGATCTACGCTTTTTCTTGTACCAAAGTCTAATTCCAGGTTATGCATAAATGAAACAAAATCCTCTAACAAATAAAAACTCTTTTTTAATAACTTTTCCGTTTTACCTCCAGTGTAAGACAAATAATGGACAAACGAAAGATTGAAGTGGTTATCAGAAAGAAACAAAAAGTTTGTTAGAAGAAAAGAAATGTAGAGATAAAAACAAAATAAATATAGTATTGTAATGATGATGGAAAATTCCGCTTAGCAATAGTGTTTGCAAGCAAGTTATTAAATGTTTCGATTTTTTAAAAATCGTAAATTATAATGTTTTTAGCTTGTAGTTGTTTATAACAGCAATCTTGTATTTTGATGGGTTATTTAAACGACATATTTATTTTATTTGTTTTAAAGCTAAATAAAAAGCACCGGAATTTTATGTTTCTTTGAAGTAGAATTTATTTCAACTTTCATTATTTAAAAAGACTATAGGGGATTATATTTGTGAGAAGAATCCGCTGACATAGGTCACAAATGTGACCCCTTGAACAGCGTTGGACGAAACACAGAAGAAGAAAGAAACAGCCATGCCACTGCCGGGATTCGAACCCAGGTACTGGCAGTGCGCCGCCGAGACCGCACGACCACGCCAGCACGGCTAAAAAGACTATAACATATGTAAAATTAATTTTAACATCCAGGAATTTTGAATGGGTATCTTTTTATTGAGTAGAAAGAGCAGTGGAACCTCCATAACTATAAACTAAAAACATAAAAAACACATTAAAAATAAAGAAAAAGAAAATTCATGTGCTGGGCTCTGCCAGCCTCAAATGAATTTCTTACGGCATCAAAATAAAGAAAAAATGCCTAAAAGATATGTAAACACATTAAAATTTGAGACCAATGTTCATCTGACACCTCAAGACAAGCCTGTTTCACGCTTATTAGCACATGAATTTTCTTTTTCTTTATTTTTAATATGTTTTTATGTTTTTAGTTTATAGTTATGGAGGTTCCACTGCTCTTTCTACTTAACTTCTAAGTCACCTCCGTTATGAGACCTGCAAAAGTTCATTCTGACTACCCTCAACTGATGATCGCCTAATAAGCGTGAAACAGGCTTGTCTTGAGGTGTCAGATGAACATTGGTCTCAAATTTTAAGGTATCTTTTTATCTCAAGGAATTTTGAATGGGTATCTTTTTATCTCAAGGAAGTTTGAGAGCAATACTTCCCATATTGCCTACTTCCCATTGTGTACTTCTAAAAATATATAAGGGGCCGTTCAAATATTACGTAAGCACATCTTAATCATTTTAGACCTCTTCCCCCTCTCTTGGAAGCAAAAATAAGCAGATGTCCGACCTCTCCTTCCCTGTGCTACGTAAGATTTGCAAAATCATTAACAGTAAATGCCACTGAAATACACATGAAATACTGAGGGAAAAAATGTTTGTCTGTCTTGCGTAAGCATTGCTCTGATCTCCCCCCCCCCCTTGTCAACAAAAATAAGCAAAGTTTGAACACTTACCCCCCCTTGAATGATTATGTAATACTTGAACAGCCCCTAATCATTTTAAAATAATTAAGTATTAATGTAATTTCAATACTCTACACAATTATTTAAATTTTAAAGTAATTTTAATATGGGAATTAATATCTACAAAAATATATTGAGTTTACTTTGCTAATGAGGAGAATTAATTAAAGGACGTCAGGAAATATTTTTAAACTTTGCTAAAGGTAAACAAGAAAATCATTATTGCACAAAAACAAATAAATTTTCGTACAAATGTAACTCGAACCTTTTTTTTTATTGCATTTTTGTTTTGTTTTCATTAGGGCAGTTTTATAACTATACATTTATGTATAATGACAGAGATCAAGTGACAGACCAAGTGATAGAGATCATTGTTTATGGTTATTATGGGACAAATGGTAAGTGACAAAATCTCCATTATGAGAAAATCTTGAATTTCATATAATATACTGTTAAAATATAAACACTAATTTGGTATCATCAAATTTATAATTTCATTCAAGTGAAGCAACAATTATTTTATCAGATCTTTAAATTTTCAGATGACTGCTAATTTGAGAATTGCAAACGGGATTGCATAGATGTTCTCTACTTTCTTCGTTTTTTTTTTTTTTGATTCTTTTATCAAACAAATGAATTATTGTAAATTTAGAACACATAATTCTCAAAAAAAACCGTATAAACAAATAAAAAATATCGTATACAATATATTAAAAAAAATAACAAAAAACATTACCATCTAACAGAACATTTCGACCAGCGGAAAACTGGAAGGTCATCTTCAGCTTAAAAACTGCCAAACAAAGAGAAGGAAGGATTATAAAGGAAAAAAAACTTTGACGGAAGAAAGCATAATTGGTCAAAAATTGGCCAGAAAAATAAGAAAGTGGAAGAGGTTTGTCAGATAATCGAATTCTCCTTGGTTATTGTAATCGGTAGCTTACTTGAATGTTGGGAAAATTGGTTTTGACAATGACCTCAAAGTTATAAGGGACGATTTCAATGTTAAAGGTGCTGTCTATACAGATAAGTGTAAAAACAATAATTGTTCCTTTATAGATGACAGTGGCCAATCTTTAAGTAAACGCATTTATCAGCACGAATGTGCTTGTAGAAGTTTTAAAACCTTACTCTTTTCTAATTTCTGCCCATTTTCCATCAATTTAGCACATAGTCCCTTCTGCAATTAAACTAAAGTTTTGAAGATTTGTACTAACGACTTTAAATGTAAATGCCTTGAAAGTTTTTGGATATGTTTTTCCAGCTCTTATAGTCTAATAAGCAAATTTCCGACCAAAATATGAAATTTTATTTTGTTCTTTAACATTGCCGGACAAAAGAAAAGAAAAAAAATTACAAAGTCATCTCCTCTCTATGGCGATAAATAGTTTGTTTTGTTTTTATTTAGTTTTCTTGACCACTATTAGAGGGCGCTGTATTATCTGTTCATTTATTATCTGACGTAGAACCAATCTTTTTCCTCTTTCAAATCTTTTGGCTAATCTTTGACCAATTACACTTCTTTCCGCCAACGTTTGTTTCCTTTCTTTGCTCTCTTTGTTTGGCGGTTTTTCAGCTGAAAATGACCTTGATGTTTTCCGTTGGTCGAAACGTTCTGTTTGGTGGTAATACGTTTTTGTTACCGGTATTTAAAAAAAAAATGTGCGCAATATTTTTCATTTAATTATAGGTTGTTTGGATAAATATTTATTCCACACGTTAAAATTGAGTTTAACATTTAATGCTACTTAAGTAAAATGCATTTGTCTTCTCAAAAAAAAAAAAGTAGATCATGAAGGAAAAGCTTCGTTGAAATCACGATCGTTAAATTCAAGAAGCTTATTTGGAAAATATTGTTAAGGAATTTGATCGATTTTGGCAATAAGAGAATTGAGCAGAAAATCAATAAGAAATCAAAATTTTGTTATTGAATTTATTGCACATTTGAACATGTTGTTAAATATTGTCTGGAAAAGACAAAGTAAGTGTTAACAAATAATTTTTTACATTTTTATATTTCGATTTCTTAAATTTTAGGAATTCTGCCAAGTAAAACTTAAGATACCCGGGCTTATAATTTTAGTATAGAGAATGTTATTGAAACTAACTTTCTTACGGAATCTCACACTTTTAATAAACCTTCAGCAAAGATAACAAGTCAGAAGAAGCAATGGTAAATTTCTTTTTGTTAATTTTCCTACTAATCCATTTTGCACAGCTTCTTCTTTAGATTTTGGAAAAGTCTTATAAATTGAGTCAAAACAAGAAAATCAGTTACTTTATCTCTATTTTACGGATGTTATCATTTGAAAGGTATCAATATTCTAATATTTTGTTATTAAAATTGCAAATAACACCATAAAAAATAATCGTTAACTCCCAGAGGAGCTAGAATGCTAGAGGGTTGTTTTTCGTTGATTTCTTTCTGCAGAAGAACAAACTGGAAGAACTGTTTTTCTCATGGATTAGTCACCACACGAAAGGATAACTGTCGTCCCAAGGTAGCTTAACTCCAAGAGTCAAATAGCAGCTTCCCCCTGAGACTCTCAATCAAAAGACAAAAGAAAATCAATAACAACAAAACACACATCTCAAAAGTACAACTGATATTGTTATTATTTGTTTCTTATATCGTTCTGTTTCGTTATTTTGAAATCACATTATACGGAAATTTTAATTTAGAATAGAGTTTGTTGAATTGAGAACATTACTTTTTTATATTTAGGATTATTTTAATAAATTAATAAATACTTATTTGTCAGCAAATAGTCATACAAATAGTTTCGAATTATGATATTATCTGTCATCCATTGCTTAAGGATACCGTGAGATAAGTAACTTAAAAATCTCTTTAATACGTTTTGATTCCAGTGCATCTCATTTTTTTTCATACATTTGTTTTAATTTAATATAATAAATCTATAATCAATTAATCTAAAATTAATGTATTTTTTTAAATAGCTTCATATATATATAATAATATTTTGGCCGTGCTGGCGTGGTCGTGCGGTCTCGGCGGCGGCCAGCCGTGGCATCCAGTGCGCCAGTTCCTGAGTTCGAATCCCGGCAAGGGATTCTTCTTCACTTTCTCTTCGGTCTGACGTCATTCCTTAATGGCGTTCTGGGGGAAGGCAACGGGAAACCACCCCCAGTATCTGTTCCCTAGTTTATCTACGGCTTCTCCTAGGGGTTCGCCCTTCGGGGTTCACTAGGTTCCGTAGACCGCGTAACTTCGTATCTACGAAGATCGCCCATCATGATGATGATGATATAATATTTTAAGTAAAGCGATAGTGGATGTAGTAGAGATGATGAAAATGGCAACCAAGCTTTTGAACTATTGCAATTGTATTAATTCTCATTATATTTGCTCATACATCCTTTGATGGCAAAAAATAAGACTGAAGTGTTAAGAAGTGATGAAGATTATCAATGAGATTTCACTTTTAACGCGAATTTCTTGTGTCTTATTACTTTTGGATGCTTTGCATTTTTCTTAGTTTTTTCAGTCACTTTGTGTTGAAGTATTGGCTTTGTTATTATTGCTGGAGGCTTTCACCGTCTTCAAGAGGTTCACGAATCGTTTTCTACAAATATTTCTTTCACCATTTCTTTCCTTGCTTTTTTCACCATCAATTATCAATCGTAGCTTAAACTTATGCAACAAAAATTTAGAAACATACTCAAATTAAAATAAAACTTATTGACAACAAAAATACGTTACACGTTTCAACTACTATTTCACGGACGCTACTATGTCCACGGACGCACTGGAGAAGATGACTTGGTGCCTTCGTTTTATGGGAGTTGTCATTTTACTTCATCCAATCAAGCCAATGCAATCCCTTCCAGATCAATGACTGAACCCTCCAATCAACCTTGGACCTAATTATAATTGCCAAAGGGGCAATAGGGAAAAAATTGAAATTTCAAAATTGCATTTTATACTCATTAATGGCTTCAATCAATACATGAGTATTATTCGACCCTTTTTTAATAATCCAAAAGGACTCAATAAATTTTCTCAAATATGTATCCTTATGATTGCCAAGGACCGTATAATCGTCAAAATTAAGGCAATGTCCAGTTTTATCTAAATGAGCGGCCGTATTATATAGCAAATTGGTTCCTTTAACGGTCTTTCTATGCTCGTTAAGCCTAACACACAAGGGCATTAGAGTCTCTCCAATATAAAGATACGGATGTTAAGTACGGGATAGCATATACGCAATTTATCAGTTACATTTACAACCTTCTTATCACAATGATAAGAGTGCATTAGCTTTGATGTAGTGCATTAGCGTATTTGAGGATCTTTCCGTGAGCCCAATTTTAATTTTTTTCAAAAAAGCCTTGATCATTTGGAACGATTTCTGAATGTACGGTGTACTGATGTAAAACTCAGCTCATCTCACGACCACAGTTACAGCATTCTTTTTGAAAGTAAGAGGTTCTTGAGACAGTATAAGCAGGTTTTTATTTTAATTTGTTGAGTGTGTTTTTAAATGTTTGTTGCATAGTTGTAAGTGACACGTTGAAATTTGTTCCATAGCTTAAACTTGTTGGACATAATTGCATCTATATTCTATCGTTATGTTACATAGAATTAATAATTCTGTAACCAGTAAAAAATAACATAACTTGTAAACTGAAATTTACATTCAGATGTTGCTTTTTTAAGCTTACAAGGGAATGGTTAGGCTTGTCAGTCTGAAACATCCCTTGAAATTTTTATCATTTATTCAGAATCTTAAGTAGTTGACGTATACCAAATTTTAGCTGCTTTTTTGCACTGAAAGGGGGTAAAAAAAAATGCTAAAGTTACAAGAAATACGTCATCATTCTTTGCTTGCCACGCATGACGTCACTATCTCTCGCTCGTTTGCCGGCGCTCAAGGTCACAGGGATGGCACGTCAGAGCAAAATACTTACTTTTAAAATTATACTGTTATAATTACTGTTTATAAAATAAAAGCAATAACTGCAAATTGTGGCCACATTTGTATTTTAAAAGAATGTAATTCTATATAGAAAAAAAAAATAAAGAAAAATATTAAATTAAAGAATTGAACAGAAATTTATGTAACGCTAACTGTAAACTATTAGCATATTATAAATAAAATTACCAAACAATGACAATAAACTCGAATAATAACTTAAAGAAATTAACAGAAATAAAGGAATAGAAAATGTTTTAAAAAAAATGAAAAATAATTTCGTAAATTTAGAAAACATTTCAAAATCGTTAGATTGTGGAACTAAAATGTTTCTAAACATTGAAGTCAAGCAAATATCTAACTTACTACTACAATTAATAATGTAATTATTTGTTAAAATCCACCACACAGACTTAACTTCTAATCATTTATGAAAATAATAAATGATTGTGGATTCTAATATGTAATTTGAAGAGCAGTGATCTCAGAATTTTAAAATATAATTAGTATTTGAAAACTTTTAAAATCAGCAAATGAAAAGTGTGGCATCATTTGTATTTTAAAATAAAGTAATTTGAATTTGAAAAAAAAGAAATAAGCTTACATTTTTGAAAAAGAATGTTCAATTGTCATTTTATAGCCCATTAACAGTTAATCATAAGTAGAATATCAAAAATGAAGAATAAAACACATTGTAACGTTACTATGAACAAGTGTATCTCAATGGTTTTATAACCCTAACTACATTTAAAATTACACAATAATCAAAAATAGTAGAAATAAAAATCCTGTGGGTTTAGATAATTATTGGATATTTCTGTAACAGATAAAAAAAAATCCAATAATTCCAATTCAAATTCCCTTCTAATCTCTTACGGTTATTTCTCCCCAGACATTCATCTTTGTTTTACGCCACCAGATATCATGCCAGAAAAATAAATCTAAAAAGACAAATTCTTAAGACGAAAGTACCAACTAATTTCAGAAGAAAGTAAATTCAAGATAGATTTATTCAAGATTTGTGCAAAGTAATTTTTGGATATTTTTGTAAAAGATACAAACTTAGATGTAAATAGATAGTTAAACTTAGTTTTTTTTAGAATCCACAACACAAACTTCTTCTAATCATTTATTTTAATCATTATTATTATAATAAATGATTAGAAGTTAAGTCTGTGTGGTGGATTTTAACAAATATCTATATTATTAATTGTAGTAGTAAGTAAGATATTTGCTTGACTTCAATGTTTAGAAACATTTTAGTTCCACAATCTTAAGATTTTGAAATGTTTTCTAAATTTACGAAATTATTTTTCATTTTTTTAAAAACATTTTCTATTCCTTTATTTTTGTTAATTTCTTTAAGTTATTATTCGATTTTATTGTCATTGTTTGGTAATTTTATTTATAATATGCTAATAGTTTACAGTTAGCGTTACATAAATTTCTGTTCAATTCTTTAATTTAATATTTTTCTTTATTTTTTTTTTCTATGTAGAATTACATTCTTTTAAAATACAAATGTGGCCACAATTTGCAGTTATTGCTTTTATTTTATAAACAGTAATTATAACAGTATAATTTTAAAAGTAAGTATTTTGCTCTGCCGTGCCATCCGTGTGACCTTGAGCGCCGGCAAACCAGCGAGAGATAGTGACGTCATGCGTGGCAAGCAAAGAGTGATGACGTATTTCTTTTAACTTTAGCATTTTTTTTAACCCCCTTTCAGTGCAAAAAAGCAGCTAAAATTTGGTATACGTCAACTACTTAAGATTCTGAATAAATGATAAAAATTTCAAGGGATGTTTCGGACTGACAAGCCTAACCATTCCCTTGTTAGTCTATCATAGATATCTGATGACCTTTGTCACAATGATATAGGCAGTCATGTCAACAGTGATAAATGAAATTAATTGTTGTGGTGATCTAATAAAGTAAAGCATGTAACTTCCATCCTGAATAATTCACTTTTCATAATACTACATGACTTACGAAAAGGGACTTATTTTATCTATGTTGAGATGTTGAATTCTATGTCGACCTGAAGGCTAACTGGCTAATTCAATAGTCAATAGAAATCTGTGAACTATACAATCTGTTGCAGATTTTCTATAGACCATTATTAGATGCTAACAATAGTATTGATACCTATTTTCTTTTTGTTAAGTCACCTAAAATTAACAGCAATTAACAATGTTGAGGTGGCCTAATAGCAATAAAGTATAAAGTCATTTTAACAATGACAGTGGTGCATACTTTCTTGTTTTGGATCACTGTAACTATGAGTTTTACTTATCGCTACTCATTGTTGCGATGATCCAATAGAATAAAGCAATATCATTATTAGCCTTCCTAACATTAATCCACATAAATCAGAGTCGTACTAAAGAATAAAAAGTAATAAGCCAACAGCCTAACAATGACAATCTCCAGAAGAAAGCAACATGTGAAATTCAAAGAAATAATTTTCCAATTTCTGAATTTTTCTTTGATAGAAGTTCAGAGCAGTGTGGATCCATCAAAGAGTAAATCAGAAAGGATTAGAAAGTTACATCTCTGAATTTTACTATTTTGTCTTTTGAATATCTGTAAGTGCCAAAACACTTAAATTATAACTTGCGAATTTTGTTGTCTAGCAAACGAACTAATAAACACTAATAATTCCAGCTGATAATCTTGAAGAATACTAGTATGCAGATGTGGCAAAGTACTAATGGCATCATTTCCATATTTTGTTAAGCACAATCAATCTTTCTCTTTTTACATCTGAAGATTTCTGTACAACATGTCTGAAAAATGAAATGCATAACCATTTATCTCTGCTTACTGTTCTCAGTCTTCGAAAGTAATGAAAAGATCTTCAACCTTATCTACCTTTGCTGTTATCACTCTACGGATTCCATACCTTTCTTCTTAAAACTGCTTGCTAAGTGACAGTGAACCTTTATTTGAACTTTTCGGCACTTTCTTTTATCTTTTTTATTTTCGTTCTTACATTGTTAAATTACTTTGTCTCTTTCTTTCCAAAGTAATTTTATGTGCTGAGTTGGCCCTTGAAGGATTTTAGTTTTTGTCGAATTTCGAAGGGAAAAGACATTCTGCATCGATCATAATGGAAAATGAGTTGAAGAAGAAGTGGTTCTGTCATTCACAGTAATTCTACTTCGGTATTCCAATTTACATGACTAAGGAAAAACAGTATTTTATGAACAAATTAAATCAATATTTTTCACCTGCAGAGAAAGAAAAGCTCCAACAAAACAAAACTGAACATGGCCATAGGAATTTTTTTTTCACCGAAGTGCGATCTTCGTGTCCGAAGGTCCGTGTTCTATGGATCCCTAGTGTTCCCAATATGGCGAGCCCCTGGAATAATCCATAGAATTTCAAGGGAAAGATACTGAGGTGGTTTCCCGTTGCCTTCCTCAGGAAATCATTAAGGAATGAATTCAGACCTCAAGAGAAAGACGAAGAACCTGACTCAAGAAAGGACCTTTTTCCTCACAAACATCCATGCCCACGCCGCGATTTGAACCAGGTTCCGACGTATTTGCCTCATGAGAGGCCGCTGCCTTGCGCATAAGACCACGCCAGGAACGACCATTATTTACTAATGTTTAAATACAATAGGTTAACCATTTCTGCTTCGTATTCCTACTATTTTTTTAGAGAATATTCCCTTTTTTATGCTGTATTCATCAACACGATGGTAAAAATCAACTCAAAATATCATTGTGTAATTTAACCCTGGGCGAATATAAGAGGGGGGGGTAGGGCCCCCCCCCGAAATAATGAATATAAAGAAAAAATAAGGACCGTAATCTGAATTATTTTAATGAATCATGCATTTATGCAATAATGAATTCAGCATTCAGGGCATTCAGCGCAAATTACCCTCTGAATATGAGCAGCAAATACAAAGTATCTTAAGTGTCTACTTAAAATTACTTAACGTAACCTTACATTAATCTTGGCCCCCCCCAAAAAAAAAAAATACATTCTATATTCACCACTGAATTTAACAATACCTTTGTTAAAATTTCAAACTTAAAATTTGACGTTATTGTTTCGTTAAACTTCTGATCCAAACAATTCAAGGTTGAGGAAGTAAAGCGAGCGAAAATTTATCAAAAGAAAATAATTTAAATGCAAGTAAACTAATTTTTTTAAAAAAAAACTAATTTAGACATATTTAGTAAATCTGAAAAGATTTTCTTCCTTTTTTCCAATTTTAAGAATTTTTCTGAGACTGGTAACGAAATAGGTTTTACTTTGAAAAGTTCACCTAAATGCAAGAACAAAATGAAAGATGAAAAAGTTATGAAACGAATAAAAAAAAGCCAGGTGATAAGTGAAAAAGTATGTGGTTTTTTTTTATTTTTATTTTTAGATTTCAATTTTAGATTTTTTTACCCAGAAAAATTAGTAGACAAACATTCCTAGTAATATAGACATATCATTTACTAAAGCAAAGAATTAATATGTAATTTTTGATTACCACTGCAGGTATTCATTAGCAAATGCTAATTCAGTTAATATTATGTTTTCGTAAGTTAATTAAGTTCTCTAATGTAAAACGGGTTCATAAAAGTGAATTAATATTTTCTTTGCTAATTATTATTTTAATTTAATGCTGAAACAATGAATTTCTGTTTTTTTAATAGCCTTTTATTATTTTATTTACTACATTTGGACATAGCTTTCCTGATATCTGTCATTCTGTATCTATGTCTTTCTTAACAACTTTTAAATCAGTGTGGCTCATCTTGAAACATAGTGTGCATATTCACAGACAAGGAACGCTGCAATTTTTCCGATAAAAATCTACAAGGAGAAAATTTCGTTTGTATCTGTAAATTGGCACCTTAAGGCGACAAAAATTCTCAAAGAAAAAGCAAAATAATGAATTTATACTGATGTTTAATAATCAGTTTTCATCCAGCTCAGTAATTCACACACACGCTGATATGATGAACAATAATTGGAATTGTAAACTTAATTTTAGTTAATGAAAAGTTTGCAGGTACTGTTAGTATTCCTGGGCTTCCATAGTTTGAGTTCCCAGATGTTAACTGCATTTTTTTCCGATTTTCTTCTATAGCACATTTTCACAACTTTAAAGTGCTGACATTGACAAAATGGAAGTCTCTCCGATCTTGGCTTTGATTGCAGCATTTCTACAATTATATGACCAGACTTTAACATCTTTGCTTTGATATGCTTTATATTTTTCATTTTTTTATTTTATATCATGTTCCTGGTTGTTTCTTGTTACACATATATACATGCATTTCATTTCGCTCACTAACTGCCTCCCTGATGCAAATGGAAATTTAGATCTAACTGATACTTTTGGATTTACTTCTTATCATTGACTGGAGATTCACTTGCAAAGCATATTAAAATAGAGAAAGTCCTATAATGTTAAGTCAATGCAAGCCGTTTTCAGACAAAGCAGTGAAGTGCATTCTTATAAATCTCCAAATCCCTGCATGTAGTTTTTTGCGCTTGTTCATGATTTCGTTCTTTCAATTTATCATTATTAGAACTAGAAGCAAGAAAGGTTTGCAGTTGAGAATATTGAGATTTGAAAGAATTCCCTATATTGTACAATGATTTTTCTTGTGATCTTTTTGTAAGCAATCCATTAGTACGAAGATTAAAGAAGTCTCACTTGTTATCTAAATCCAACCATAAAATTTCATAAGGTAAAAAAAAAAAGCTTTTGAGTTAAATTTCTTTAGAGATAAACGGACTTGCGTCTTTCTATTAAAAACTACATTCTAAAATTTATGCTGCATATGTGGCTCTTTTACAAATTGTGGACCAAACTTCAGCATATATAGAAGAGCTGCTTTATCTGATGAAGGAGTAATAACTATCTACAATACATCGGAAAAGGACAAATAAGTAAACGGTACTACTGCCTCATATCTTTAGTATTCTTGTCCATTTATTGTTTCAATATTTTATCATTCTCATCTATAGTTTTCTTTCCACTGTATTTCTACATAAACCTTCTCAACTGTTGCCGTTCTACTCCATATCTGTGCTCACTTGGTTTCTGCATCATTTCCATGATCTTCATTTTAGTGCTTTTCTTCTGTTCTATACTATAAGCGATCCTTAGGATCCTGTTCTCTTTCATTCTCTTTAATTGTCCAAATATTTTCAACATTATCACAGAACTGTTCTTAAATATCCTCTTTCCCATCTTTTTTGTAACATCTTTATTTCAATTCCTAGGTTTCATCATGGCGAGCCTCAGAGCCTTTTTTTTCTATTGCTTATAATTTTCTCTATGAATACTAAATGTCAATCTAGGCTTCCAATTGGAATAGAGACAACATTATTAATCTGAAAAATATCAAAGTTTTTGATGAAAGGAAAGCGAACTTCATTCGAATCGACCAAGAAGATTATGAATTTCTTTGTGAATCTTAAGCTGTACATTGCTGGCCATTGGAATCTTCTTTATACAAACATCCTTTGCTAATCCTAAGGCTTCCTCCAAGGCGGTGTTTATTCAGCTGCACGAATCATCGTGACTGTTCTCAATAAATCAGAAGAAGATGCTCCTATTCTAGTCATTGTGCGAGAATAAACAAAAGCCGGTAATTAATTCACGTGACGCATTATTCCTTGTCTCACCAATCTTTTGTCTCTTGAATGTCTTGCGTAAATAGTAGTTTTCTAATTCCACAACCAGCGAACGGTAATTTCAGTTTTGTTCTGCGGTTTCTGTCATTTCATGTTCGTCTCTTTTTTCTTTTTTTTCCTTCCTGTTTTTGTTAATTGTCGTCCTGTTTTCCGAAAGGAAGATGAAAATGATAAACAGTTCACGGAATGATGATGTCCGTCTTTCTCTTTATCTGTGAGTTTTTTTTAAAGGCTTTGATCTTCGTTGCTCTCCAAGGACACTCGAGTTATCGGAAAGCATCAAATAATTTTGTTTTTGTTAACCTTCAATTTTTTATTAATCAAACCTTACATGAAATAGTCCTATATGCTTATAGGCTTAAGCATTTGTAGAAGATTCAATTTTTGATGCGATTGCTTTCATGTATGTACATATGTAGGCATGTGTTGTACATGCGTACTATATGATGTACGTTCAGTGTTTATTAAGTATGTATGTATGTATGTATTTATGTGTATGTCTTTGTATGTATGAATGTTTATGTGTAAGTATTTGTAGAAGATTCAATTTTTGATGTGATTGATTTCACGTATGTACATATTTAGGCATGTGTTATGTGTGTGTGTGTGTGTGTGTACTATTTGTGTGTACGTTAAGTGTGTATTAAGTGTATATATATATGTATTTATGTGTTTGTATTTATGTATGTGTATGAATGTTTTTATATTTGTGTGTGTGTGTACTGTTCGTTTTCGTTTACGAGAGCTTTCAACGCTTTTGCGCATGCGTCAGGTCTCTTCGATTTCATGAAAATAGGGTTGAGGAAAAATAAAGAGAGGATATTTACTTTTTATCACTGTTAATTTACTAGTAGCTGCGCTCTATTTGCGCTTCTCGGGAAAGAATTATGGAAAGAATTATGCAAAAAAAAAACAGGTACTAAAAGAAAAACAGATCTTATGAAAGTGCCCATCTCAGCGTATCACCCCTTTGCGGAGTAGAATCGTCTGGGTTGTCGTAGCTCTCGCTTTTCAAAACGAACAGTATGTACGTCTGTAAGTATTTGTATATAGGCATGTATTTGCACTTATACGTATAAATGTATTTACATATTTATATCAATGCATATATGCATGTGTGTGTGTATTTTCCGTTTCGAATTTCTATGGATTATTAAAATGCTACTAATGACATTGACTAATGATTTCTTTCTATCATGACACCGCAACACAATTGTGACATAAAATTCATAGTTACGAGAATTTTATAGTAAGAAAGTAACCATCAATATCATTAGAGAGTTTTTGACCAGCCCGCTATTCTATACGGTAGCGCTATAGTCACATGACTGGTATTCTGAGCATGCGTCACTGTCCCGTAGAGGAAATACCGTTTACGTGAGACGTTAAAATTTCTCGAATAGCGTATCGCTTTACGGTAGGAAACATGAGTTCCGGTAAACCTTAGAGAATTAGATTTAACATGAATGACGACTTGATACTCTTGCGCGAAGTTTCATTTCATTTTCAATTCATTTTTAAATATTGCTGGTACATTACAGCCATCTGCTAGTCGCCCGTATATCGTTTTTTTCGAAACGGAAGTACAATCGACAATCCTTATCATTCATTTCATTTAAACTCAACCTTGGATGTTCCTATTCTCGAACCTAAATGTTTTTTTTTCTCTCATGATATTGTGTAACACTAGATCCTAAAACAAATCATCGTCAATGCCTCCAAATGCAGCGATCCAAAAGCTAGCGATCTTAAGTATGTCTTCCATCTTGTTTATTAGCTTACCGTGCCCAATGACACGTTATGGCAAAAACTCTCTTCATGACAGAGGACGCTATTGTGGTTACTGTATTCGTTCACGTGACATTTGCGTTTCCCGTATATAAATCACGTTATGGCAAAAACTCTCTATTCTTAACTATCTGTAACTATTGAGATTTCGTTTTAATGACAATATTTTGTTTACAGTTTGAATCTCAGCTCCTACAAACCTACATTTTAAAAATCATAGAAGCAAAGAAGTTGTAGATGTTAAGGGCTTAAAAACAGCTGAACAATATAATCTTAATAATATCGTAACAAATAATTAAATCACTGCACTATTTTATTTATGTTTATCAATAACGAGAAATTTCCTGATTTTTTTTTGATGAAGTTAAATAAATTTAAAGAGTTGCAGGTAAACCATTAATTTATTGCAATTATTCAGTTATGCCTAAGTAATATTTTTTAATTTTGTAGAAATAACGTCACAAACCAATAACATGTTGAAAAAAATTGTGTTTAAATGATAATAAGGGAGGAATGTGATAATAAATGCAAAGGAATATTAAGCTGTGGAAATGAACTGTAAACAATGAATGTTTGTTAATTATCATTTTAAAATGTAAGCCTGTGATAAATTGCCACTCAACTGTAAGCATTATTATAATGATATTATTACGAAGAAAAGTATCTTAACATGATTAGAATATATCTAAAATGAACAATGATTTATGTTTTAGAGAAATGTCACGCATATATGTATATAAGCATGTATATTATGTATGTATGAATGATATGCTATGAAATCGGTATATGTTACTTTATGTTAAAATAGAAATTATTCATTTATTCACAAATTCGCATTTCTTAAGCCAATTGAAATTTCCAAATACTCGACTGTGACTTTGCATTTCGTCTTTTTGGATGGTGATCAAACCCTATGAAACAATAGCATTTCGAAATATGTAGAAATATACAAATCGTCAAGATTCGTTTTGCAGATGTTTGACATTTTCATTTACAAATCCTGTCAATACTTGAAGAGTCAAAATATGCTTGAAAGACTGTTTTCGTTGGTTTTCTTGGTCAAAGGATCGGAGAATGAACAAGAAAAATTGTAGCATCGTTTGCCATAATTCTTTCTACATACACCTATATCGTAGTATATATAATTCCCATAACAGTCTCCATTAAACATCGGGAAACACCGAATTTTATATCGAATCGTATTTGATTAAGGTCCTGACTCAAGCAAATGCAGGCGACTGCAAACCTTTTATTTCTTTTACATATTTCTTTTTCCAATGCACTTAAAATTCTGAAAATTAAGTATGATCTTGTGAAGCATCTGGGATTTTTATTTTCTTAATTTTCAATATATTTATTTTTAATTTTTAATATATTCTGTAATAATTAATTTAATATATTTTCAATATATTCTGTAATTAATTAAATTAAAATTCAAAAACAGTCAATTTCTTGGGTGTTTTCGAGATGTTACTCTGTATCTTCAACTTAAGAAAACTTGACAAAAGCCTGAAATGATAAAAAATTTGTAAAATAATGATTTGTATTTAAAATATTTATTATTAGTGCAACAGCTAATTTTTAAAAAAATAGAAATTGTTTTTTTTTTTTTTAAATTGAGTGAGATTAAATTATTTAAAAAAAAAAAAATAACTATTGCACTAATAATAAATATTCTAAATGCAAATCATTATTTTGCAAATTTTTTATCGTTTCAGGTTTTCGTCAATTTTTTTTTACTTGAAAATATCGAGTACTACCTCAAAAAGAAAACAAACCCAAAATTCACTGTTACTGAATTTTAATTTGCAGAATTAATTAATTGCAGAATATTTTGAAAATTAAAAACAAGAAAATGTTTTTAAACAAGAAAATGAAAACCCAGGTGCTTCACAAGTTCATATTTAAATTTTCAGAAATTTAGGTGCATTAGAAAACGAAATGTATAAAAAAATAAAAGGTTTTCAGTCTCCTGCATTTGCTTGGGTCAGGACCTTAACTAACGTGAACGGAAAATTGTATTCGGCCCAAGACTTAACAAGAGGCGAGGAGCTGTTCGACGTTACGGCACCGATTCGAGGGTCTCATCAGAGTTTTCTGTTTACAAGATTCAGCTTTCACTCAATATCCCTGAAAGTATTCAAGCAGAAGCAGAAATCTTATGAAAAGTTTTTAACAATTGAATAGATAAGCATGAAATGCATTGCTTTCTTTGTTTTGTTTTTACCTGGCAAATTCTATAACAAAATTTTCAACTTAGATTCCATTACTTTATTAGCCTCCATGAAGAACTTATCCATTTAATAAACAATGGCGGACAATAAAAAAAACAATCGAATTAAACAAATTACTTTATCCAGGAAATAAAACGTAAACAATCCCACAAAAATAAATTGCAGAAAGATGCCACTGACATAACGAAAGGTACTAGCTGAATAGTGCAAAGTGGGAACTTAAAAAAATAATCGTTTTTATTTTGTCATGATCTTCTCTTCCCCCTCGTGTACCGCAGCGGGATCCTATGCTTTCCACCTTTGAGCTTATCATCGAGGGTTTTGTCTGGCCGATGAGTTCTAAAGAGACGAAACGGCCGTCCCAAACTCCCACTAATAAGTCAGAGTTCGAAATCTTTTTTAGTTTTTTTTTTATGTTTCATTGATCATGTTAAAATCTTTTTAATATCTTGCTATTTGTCCATTATTATTTTCTTAATTCTTCGTTGCTGAGTGAGATCACTGCTTCTTACTGCGGAATGCGTGGAAAATAAATAAAGATGATTTTAAGTTTCAAATTTACACTATTCAGCTAGTAACTGTCGTACCTTCTGGTACGGTTTCTTGTGTGCCTCCTTTGGTTGTTATAATAAGATATCACTTGAACACAAGAAGTTTAACGTGCCGGAATAATTCAAATTTAGGCATCAATCCACGGCACAAGGCTAAAGTTAGGATTCGCACCTTGAGTTGTCATCGGGAAGAGACTGGGACGGACCGTTTCGTCCTCATTAGGACTCCTCAGCCAGCCAAACTCCCCTGATGACAACTCAGAAAGTGCGCAAGGTGTTAGTATCCCGCTTCTCGCACCCGAGAATGGGACCTCCCACCTAATGAGGACCAAACGGTCCGTCCCAGTCTCTTCCCGATGACAACTCAAGGTGCGAAT
>JAFIDM010001028.1:29187747-29256064 GCA_023159025.1 Thereuonema tuberculata | reverse complement strand
AGGTGCGAATCCTAACTTTAGCTAAGTGCCGTGGATTGATGCCTAAAAATATCACTTGAACGTTTGCACCATTATAATAGAGATATGGGTTGTCTAATCGGAACGATTATCGAGATGTGGCAGGAATAGTCTAAAGAAGTTTATTAAAGGAATGGAAGTCTAATTTACTTGCCTTTCGAGTTGAACGCCAGTTGGCACATGCTGCCTAGGATAACGTATATTTTCTCTTGTATTCCTCATTTAATGTGAAAATTCACGGTAGGAAATATTCTACGAATCTGAAAGAAAACTGATCTAACACAGCACTTTCACTCAGCATACAATGATAAAACAAATCGAAAATTTCCAGATCTACAGTAAATATTTGTTCTTAAACAAAATGGCTGAAGATTTGATTTAAAATTTGACCTTAAATATCTGAAATTGAATATCAATCAAACTTAAATAAGCGAGGTCTAAAGAAAAAAAAAATAAAGTCAACTCCAAGAAGTCACATCTGTGCAACGTAATTGCTGACATCCGTTGTTCCGAATTAAAGCTGATCTAAAAAAACAGAGGAGAAAATAAACAAAGAAAAATTACTCTGAAAGAAAATTACATTTTGTATTTCGGCATAAACACCTTGTCATTCAATGCTATTTAGGATTTTTTTTTAAAAATTTGCGGCTTTTATTTACACTTTTTATTCGATTAATGTAAATCATTACATCTGATTAAAGTCGTAACTGTAATACTAATATTTCAATTACAGCTATCAATAACAAATTTGTGACATTATTCAGCGATCTGGACGTGAAATTTGTATTTTAAATTAAAATATATTGTGACTTTGTTAATATCAATCACTTAAATGTTTTCAAGGGTTATTTTCATTTTTCTATTTTTTTATTGACTAATTACTTTGTTTTCTTTGTTTTATTTTATCTCGTTATGTATTTAATAATAGGGACAAACGCATCGGAATCGAATCAATCCGTAAGCTTAAGGTGCGGATAAAAAAAAATAATAGTAATGTATTAGACAATGGTTACCCAGAATTCTGTGCTGAAATATTAATGTTTTAATAGGATTCGATCCTCTATAACAAGGCAGTCAATTGTAATGTTAATCACACCATCTCACCTAGGATCTCAAAATAATAATAATAATAATAATAATAAAAGCTTTTCTATCTTCCCTTTTAAACTTTTTGATAAATTTAATAATAAGGTAACATTATCTCTGTAGGTATATATTTAAGTGTAGGCCTGGTAGCAGCTCGTGGCTGGAGCAGCCGGGTTTAATTGCTGGCAGAGATCGGGGATTTGTCCACTCTTAATGCGCCTCTGAAGGGTCCTAGGGTCTACCCAACCCTTTAAAAAAATGGTACCCAGTTTTCTTTCCCGGGAATAAAAGTGGGAGGGCGTCGCGTCGGGCTGACCACACGACCTCAACTTATTGTCGTTGAAACGCCAGGTGCCTTTCTTCCTAAGGATCACATAGACCTATAAGAAACGATACCTTAACTACATATTTAAGTAGAGGAGTGAAATATGTTCTGGAACCATTCTTTCTAACACAATTTGTCTTCTCACGTCTTTTGAAGAACAAAACTGTAGAAGAATTATTTAAACTCAATTCTAACTGAATTCTATTTATTTATTTACTATTTTATTTCATTTCATTCAGATCGGATTTTGCAAAAGTTTAACGTACATCTGCTAAAATATTTGATATTATTCTCTTTTCTAGCTTAATACAAGTTCATTATGGAATAAGCTAATAAACACCATTATGAAGGAAAAACATATATTTGAAGATATAAATGAATAATTCTGAACTTACAAGTTAATTTAAAAGCCGTTATTCGCTAATTTAAAATATAAATAGTATTTCCTAAAAATCCAATTAAAGATTTAATCATAAGAATCACGAAATTTTAATGAGGTTCTTTTTTTAATTTATCTAATCTGATGAAATCTTATTAGAGAAAGTTAATGAGATTTGAAATATTTTTGTTGGTAAGTTCGATTTTTGAGCAAAAGAAGACATTACAAATTAATCTGTAAAAAAAAAAATTATCAGTTCAGTAACATTTAGTTCTATAAATAAAAATTAATTTAATGAAATAACTTTATAGTTGTTGATTTTAAATTGAAACATTACTTTTTATCAATGCGCAATCATTATGTAATGTCATTATACCATGACTTTTCATGAATTTTTAAGGTAGTTTTATTTATCTTTAGTTAACTGTTATTGTATTATTGTTTATGTTATATTAAATGTTTAAGTTTACGTTAAAATTTGTGCGAAATTTATAAGGTTTTATGTAAATTAGAACAGATACTGTTTCATTATTGGTCAGATTTTAGAAAAGAGTTGTTCACATTTGTCAAGTTTTATAAATTTATTAACTAATTAAGTATAAAATTAAATCAAAATTAACTTATGGACCAAGTTAAAACTTCAAAGAAAACAATACAAAACCGCACAATAACTAAACAACAACAAAAAACAAAAATCACTGAGATTATTTTGGATATTTTGTTGGGAATCGGATACGGCACCGTTTCGGGTTTCAACTCCCTCTTCAACTCCGATTTAATTGTATGTCTGTTTGGTGTATTGTCCCTTTTCACTGAGCTATTATATTAAAAAAAAAATCTGTAAAAAAATAAATAAAATTACGTTAATATTTGTTTAACAGGATTTAATATTTTTTTTAATGCTAATATTATTAAAAATGCTAATAATTAATAAATTTTCATTAAAATTATTAATTAACAACTAACTTAAGATTATTAATTAGTAAGTTAATAAACCTAACTAAAATTGATGAATGTAAATAAAAATAATAACAATGGGTGAGATCAAATTATTTGCAAGTGACATCCTGGAACAGCTGTTTCACGCTCGTTGGCGATCATCAGCCAGGAGAAGTCACCAGTAAATAATTGTGTATTTTTTCGTTGAGGCACCTTCCGATGTAAATAAAAATAATTAAAATATATAATTTATATAATTTCTTTAAATTAAAAATAGAAACTATGAAATATAAAAGCGATATCCAGGCCTTTTTAGCAACATTTTTTTAATAACAAAAGTAAATTAAACTACTTTGTAAATAAAATCAAAAATTTTAATCCTGCTTTAATCTTTTAAAAAGATAAAAAAATTGTTATCATCAAGTTTAATTTTACAGCTCAGTTTATTGCAGAGAAGAGTTATTTGTGTTTTAGTAAACATAACCAAATGCTAAGTGGTTTTAGCCACCGCCCTGATGTTTATTGCCGAGAAGTCCGTATTCCATTCGGCTGCTGTCTGGAGTCGCTACCGCCACCTAGGCTGAGGCACCGAAATGTCCCGATGACATTTGGGGAAGCGGCCTTGGTTGCGTGCGAGCAGCAGTCTCCGCGCTATCGTCCTTCGCTCGCATACCACCGTTGCCGAGAGACCGAGACCAAAGACATCCCTTTCCGTACAGCTAACAGGATTCTTTCACGGTGCGGGTGCTCGACAAGTTTATAAGTTTGCCAGACGGAGACCTCTCTGTAATCTTCGTGACCCTCTATTCTTGGTTGTTGTTTTTTCTTTTTTTTTTTGATCAGTTCTTTTTTTTTATTTTCTAAAAGCACACCGTCAGTCGTCAAGAGTTGGCCAAACAAGGGCCCCGAATTGCACGTCATACTCCGGACACCCCCTCCTCTCCACCTTCAATCCCTTGCATCTTGCTCCTCCTCTCTCGTCTCTTTTGCATTTTGTCTCGAGCACACATGTGATCACCTTGGTAACCATGTGCTACCACCTCTCCCGTAGCGTGGCGCTCTCAGCTCCCCGGCTGAAGGCGGTGCGACCGGACGTACAAGACGAGCAGCCCTTCGCCGTGCTGGAGCAAGTCTCAGGCCGAGTCCCCGGTCGTGCATCGGCGGCTCAGTGATGAGACCGTAATTCCACTTCTGCTTAGTTGACAACACATGCCTTGACTTAATAAACAACAAACAAAACTAAAACATAGAAAAGAAACAAAAAATCCCAGACATCTCGGATCAACAACAACGAAATTAATAGGGAATTGAGGAAACACTGACGTAATACAACGTGGTAATTAGTCATCTGTCCAATAGGAAATGGTGAGTAAAAATCCCTTTTTGTTTTCCACGTTTATCTTGTAATTTAATATCTCGAATATGGGCTTCGAGATGCCGCGTTTGATGTGAGTGGATTCTTCTAACAGAGCAACAGATGGTCGATCTGAGTCTGGCACCTACAGCAAATTCTTAATATCTCCTAGTCGTTATTAGAAATACCTTATCATCAAAGTGAAAGCAGAATTTTAATCAATCCCAAGAGCAAACGAAATATATTTTAATTAAATATATTAAATCATTCCAACTTGTATTACTTGTTTTAAAAAAGTAGTGAAAATATAATAAGTAAACAACTCTTCAAGTTAAAAAGTTGATTATTTTAAAGTGTGGTTGTTACTTTTATCCCGTAATTACAGAATTTGAGTAAATTATAACCGAGAAATTTTATGAGAACCTAAAGAAGTCTTTTTTTTAAATGTTGATTGTATTGTGTTTACGAATTGAAAACAAAAAAAACTCCTTTAGATTTTTAATTCTAATAATGTCCGAATGTTACAACAGTACTTAGCCTATATATTATAATTCATTTTTTACAGATTTTTGATTTGATATAAAAAAGGAATTAAATTGCTAATATTTATTTGTTTAATTTCTAATCTAATTAATTTTAATCATATCAAAACATGCGGACAAGAGTTACTTAGCGGATTAATATGAATTGTTATCAATAAAAAAAATCATTTTTTATTCACAAAAAAAAAGGAAGCGCATATAAATTTTTTTCTGTCTTCCCGTTCATGAGTGAATTTCTTGATGGGATGCATTCGAGAAAAAAATTCAAATATAAAAACCTAGTTTGTTCGTAAAAAGCATAAGTTTCAAAAAGATATCTGGGTTTCACTGGGTCAAAAGTTTAATGCGAACTTAAAGTATTAAAAAAAAGTATTAAAAAAAAGTATTAAAAAAATTTTAGTTCAGAAAAAAAAAAACAACAAATCAGAAATGTTTTAAAAATATTTAGTGATTTTTTTTTAAGAAAATATTTTAAGCAATCTTGAATGAAAAAAGCAAAGATTTTTAATATTCTATCGTAGCCAATTACATTTTAAAATTGTGTGTTTATGCTAGAGAAGCAAGCATTGTTCAAATTTACTGTTAATAAGAATGGAGGGTTGTTAGCAATAAAACTCGAGAGATTACTCTATCTGAACTATTTTCAAATGATTTGGAATCGATTTTCTTTTTTTTTTTAATATTTAACCTCGTTCTGACATATGACAGCGTTATCTGTTGTTAGTAATGCTTTGTCAACCGACTACTGTTGTGGTTAAACCCTATTATTGACATCTCTTTGACGGCGAAACGTTAATGCTCTGTTAACTTGGAACTTTTATTAATGACATTACTGCTTCAAAGGATAGGTATGTCAATGGCGCCCGAAAATAACATCAAAGAGGGTTTTTTTTTATATTTGTACTGTATATATTGCAACAATATTACGTGTGTGTATTTCGCTCTAACGAGTAATATCGTTACACTTCGATTTAAAGAATTAACTTAAATTTACAATCCGATAGCAAGTCCAATAACAATGCAATAAGTACTTCTCAGCATTTGATATCCCTTCATCAGCTGTGTACTTGCATTAATGTATTCTTAGCTTTAAATAATGCTTATTGCATTGTTGTAAATTTCAGTTATAATCTTTAACAGTGCTTATTATACAGTAGAGCCCCGATTATCCGCGAGTGACGCGAAAAATTTTTTTAATTACGAACCTCAGAAAAACCAATTTTAATCCAAGCCACAACTGGGAAAGTACAATAGGCCCTATAGTGCGAAGGTCGAAAATTACTGACAGGTTTATTATGCATCGTAATCCTATAGGCCTTCTCGGAATTTTTGGATGCAAACGTAGAGCAAAGGTTTCTGCTTTACTGTATGTATTTTAAAAGTTTTACATATTATGTTTTGTGTACAATAAAACGTAGTTTTAAGGTGAAATACTTTTTTTTTCGTGTTTACACCTCATTTTTAGTCTTTTTTCGGGTTATCCGCGATTTTCGTTATCCGCGAAGCCCTTGCCACCCAATTCCGCGGATAATCGAGGCTCTACTGTATTTAATGGCAAAATTTAACATGCGTGGTACAAATAAAACAATAAAAATAAGCATAAAATTTAAAAGTGTACGTTTTTATGCTTATTTTTATGGCTTATTATATTGTTTTAAACATATTTTTTTTATACTTTAACCAAAGTGCTTCTCTTAAGTAAAATTGAATAAGTTTCAATTGTACTAAATACAATCGAATTTTTTAATTTGTCCTTTACAAAATCCTTATTTTTTTTTCAGAACAGAAAGCATTCAATTTCTGTCATTTATGGCTAAATTTAGTATTAACTTTTATATAAGTGCTTTCAATATTAAGTATTTTAATTTTCTATGACAACCATCTTGTTATATCATCCACTCAATGCCCCCCCCCCCTCAAAAAAAAAATGCTTGACTTCGGCAAAAAGAAAAAAAAAAGGTCCTCTGCTTTAATAAGTTACGCACATGATTACAAAATCAATTTTTCCTGTTATTTATTCAGAGAATTGATTACCATTATTTATTGAAATATCAGCAAAGTAAATATTGTAGTAAATGTCGGAAGCAACAACGCACAGATATTTAAAATATATTGTTTTACAAAAGATGTGTTTATTCTCGTATTTTGCTGTGTAATATATTAAGATAAATTGTAATTCATTTAGTTATCACGCACAAAATACTTTCAATACTTTATTTATTTTAAAAATATCTCGTTTGCTGTTATAGAAAAAAAAAAACCTTAAGACTTCGTTTTTGAAAAAAAATATGTTTCTATTATGTGTTTAAAATGAGAACAGAGTTTCATTCCAAACTGAAAAATCTCTTTTTGTAACTCATCACAAAAAGAAAAAAAATTATAAAATGCCAATATAGCTGGTTTTTAATTTCTTGAAACCATTGTTTAGATAACGGAAAAAATAAATGCTTGTTGTCTATTAGCTAGTTAAAATATTACATATCGTAAATAGTGGTCTGTAAAGTAAATTACTATAGTATTAATAGAATATCATAGGGGGGCTAAACAAGGAGGGTCCATTTTCAAGTGGGAAGCTTTCAAAAATAATCCAGTTTCATTTGAAACATAAACAAGAATCGTATCTAATTGTAAAGAAATTAGTCGAGCTATTTTAGCGATTTCTGAGGTTCATTTTTGAGGGATGGAAGGGTAGAGACCAAATGGAAGGACTCTAAGCAACTATTAAATGTGCATATGTTTTAATTGAACTATGAATAAGCTAAATACCAAATTTTATGAAAATCCGTCCTGTTGTTTCAACGTGATGCGCAGAGAACAGACAAATGAGGAACTTAGTTTCAAAACCCGCCATCTCCAAAAATTAATTTTCGGAAAATAGGGGTTTGTTAATGCATTCCTATTGAACATGGCGGGCTTTGAAACAGCACTCGTATCGCAATACATTGTTTTTGAAGTTAAACTGTATGCAAACGGCGGATTTTAATTTGAACTTAGCAAAAACTCCATTGGTTCGAAATTTTCAATGTTTGGAGATGGCGGGTTGTGAAACGAAGCTCCTCAAATATACAAACAGAAAAAAAAAACAAGGTAGGGATAGCGATTAGTAAACCAATCACAATGCTTCGCAACATCTTCTGATACGTATACGACAATATAATTGATATTGCTTTAATTTCCTTATTATTATAAATGTGTTTGTTGCGAATGCAAAAGGCGCAATTGTTGCGATTATTGTGATTGTTGTGCTTAATGTAATGAGATTTTAATGATACTTGTCCACAGACAGACGGACAAACCTGGATTAGTTAATGCTTAAGTGCAAAACAATCATCAGTGCCAATTAATGACCTACAGAAATATATTGGTGTTTTGCATTTCTAATACAGAATAAAACAGAAATGTATATTGTATCAGTTCTATTATTTCAAAAATAAACTAGCCTATTATTACGTGTGTTTTATGCATTGTTTTCTGTTAAAGTATATTAAGTGAAAAAAACGCTATTATTAACTCTACTCTCTTTTTATACACAATGTCTAATATTAATAGAATATTTATGCTTTGTTTTAAATACTGTCAAATTACATCATATTTCGGTTTTTGTATCATATTTGCTTTGTCGTAAAACCTTGGCACGAAAATAAAGGACGACCTCGTGTAGGATCTGTATTGAAACTTTTAACCTAAAATATTAGCTGTGACAATGTTTCCAATGTATCCTGAATAAATGTCTTATTCAAGACACTGATTAGGTTTCTATTCAGTTGCTTTATTTATTGCTATCACAGAATCCAATAATCGGTCTGTCGTTTTTGAACGGTGCTTTCATATGTCATTTTCTGCTCTGTCCTCTCTTGATCTTAGTTGGGTCCCGTTTAACACATAATAAAATAAATAATACGGTTGAATCTGCGATACATCATGAGACCAAGCCTCATCGCTTAACCTGAACCTCTCTATAAATCTACGCAGTAGACTGAGCTATCTTTTGCCTAATGTCATATTTGTGGAGTTCCAAGCTGTACAAATGGCTTTGCATCGATTAACGGTCCCATAAATTCACTCCGACAACCAGAGATAATGGATTTCGACCCTACGCCCAACATAACACCTCTTCCGGAAGAATTACGGATGACTCCGAAAATTATCCAGAGTCTGACACGTTGCGAAGTTTTGAGGAAATTATTAGTGGAAAAATCTTCCTATCTTTTGACTTTCTTTTCCTCTTTTTTGATTGTCTCCTTGAATCTTTCGCAGAAGAAAAATGGATAAGACAGTCTTATTTTCCAATCACAAATTGGTCTCGTTCTGCATGAAATCTTACAGCCCGTCTATCGCAGTTTGATTGACACCGTGTCAGGGGCTTCCCGCGTTTGTTGATGGCAGTAGTTGTACGATGGTCATTTCGTCATTCGGAATCTGGACTGTCAGGATGTCGGTTCCAATCCACCGCTTGAGACAACAACGGTGGGTTCTTGTTATTCATTCACGTCATCAAAAATCCCGTGTTTTCTCCATCAAACGATTTGTTCTACATTTTTTTCTCTCTCTAATAATCTAACCAGTATTTTCAGCTTTGGATAAAGGTAATAAAATAATCAGATATCCAAATGAATTAACAATTTAATTCAGAAAAGAACTCATATTGATAGGAATTGATAGAATATAATTCATTACAGAACATACATTTTCTATTTTTTTTGAAAATTAATATATTAGAATTTTATAAGACTGTTTTCCGTAAAGTGTTTTGTTTTTGTTTTGTTTTTTTATTTTTTACTGTTATTTAAATTCATAAAAGCAATATAAACGAAAAGTCTCACGTAGTCTAAATAAATTATATCTATGCCATCAAAGAGTTTACGTCTTATTTTTTTCAGCAAAAAAATAAAGAGACCCCTCTACCTTATGTTCGAAGCCAAATATTTTTTAATCATACCAAAGTAAGCGCACGAGCGTCCTGAGGAAAAGGGAGTAAAATTTGTTGTTAAACATTGGTAGATGTTCATTGTTTTGCTTTTCATTCTAAGCTTTTCTATCTTCCAGCAAATTTTTCACCCGGTACCAATACAGAAAAATTTCAAGTAGAAAATCAGATCATCTTCTGTCCGGACCTAAGCAATTCAAGCTTTAAAAAGATCTATTCATTGCATTTAAAATTGTTAGCAGGCATACACCCTTTTATTTACAAAAGGAGGGTGGTCCTGAAATGGTCTGAAATTGAAGCTCGATGAAACTTAGCAAAATAATGAAAAATCTTCATATCAACATGGTTGCGGAAATGCTTTATTCAGATGTTACATAGACTATTGTGTAGCCACTGTCAAATGAAGATGAACTCCACCAGCAGCAATACATGGCTCACACCGTCGTCCTGAGGATTGCTGGACACGATCAAATAAGACGACGGTGTAAGGCAAGCGTTGCTGCTGATGGAGGCCACATCGAAGACTTTATCTAACAATCTTATTTTAATCATTCTGTAACATCTGAATAAACATTTCCAACCCATGTTCATATGGACTTTTTTGTTATTTTGCTACTCGCGTCGGGCCTTCAAGTTTGGCCAACCATTTCAGAACCACCCTGTATACACATATATGACATACACACACATTTACACGTACAGTCTATTTTAGGTTTCTGGGTTCCTTATTAGATGGATAATTGCTTTCTTCTGCTAGATTATCAGAATTTCAATTAGTTCTAATCACTGTTATGACTACTTAACAGAAAGATGACTACCTAATGTCAATGTCATTGCTAGGCATCAAACAACGACCACCAGAAATCTGAGACAAACTGTAGATACAAGGATATACTGACGGACTGAGTTATTTAATGAGTTTCGCATAGAAAGTGAAAGCCTTACATACCGACATACTTCTAACAAACGTATAAATTTTAGATAAATGTTGTTAAGTATTATATAGATTGTTTCATAACCGAAAAGACTCTTGTAATTTTAGCAGAGCAAAAAAAATTGATAGCAAATGTAGTTAGTAGCTAGAAATGCTTTTAATTATTAAATAATATACAGATATATTTGTGAAGATGTTACTTGAACATTAATGATGACAGATTATAACAACTTCATGATACTTAATTTATATCTATTAATTTCGACTGGTATTAGAAAGGAAGTAGATTTATGGATTGAAGAATTCTTTAAAAAATGTTGAATTTTAATATATTAATTGAAAACTAAGTAACACTTCATAAAGTTCTGCTTAAGTGGATTCCGAATTCAGGTTCAAGGTACATCCTAGGCCTAATATCTTTTTGTTCTATTTGGTCATATTGATCTTACAAACCTTTTATTTCGTCTGTGTATCTTCTACGAAATAGTAAACTACCTTACAGCAGATGGTGGTATTGTTAACTTTTATATATGTTTTTGTTGTGTTTACGTGTTAACTTTTATATATATTTTTTGGCAATAGACAAATCCCTTTCCGAGAAGGACGTCTTGGATACGATTTACATTCAAATACTTTATGAAAATTGAATTTCAGTCACAAACACCTAACACTATACAGTAGCAGATATTTGGAACCAATTACACAGTTCAAAAAAACTCCAAATCCCTGCTTTCAAAAAATGCACGAAGACGAAATGATTGCTATTGCATTATATTGAAATTCGTTCCTTTTAGGAGTGATGATCCCTGCATTCGATTTGGAAAGCGACCAACATTAACGCGATTAAAAGACTTCGGCCCCCCAAAATAAAGTCCGCAAGAAGTGTGACTCAGCAGAAATTGTAAATATGTCAAGATATTTTTTGCGAGTTATTCAAACGGGAAAAGCTGCCGTTTCACTATCGGCTTCTGCCTTTTCTGTGTTGTCAGTGGTAACATTCTCTACCAGAAAAAGAAAGAGAAAGATTTCCCAAAAAATATTCTACATTAAAATGAGGAATAACAACATAAGTCAGGAATCTTCTGCATACACTAAAAACTCGTTTATCCGAATATGTTTCTCTGAAAATTGAAAATTGAATTTCAGTCGCAAATACCTAACACTATACAGTACATATATTTCGAACCAATTATATAGTTAAAAAAAATCCCAAATCCCTGCTTTCAAAAAATGATTTTTAGCGTATTTTAAAAATATACAGATATACACATATTTTAAAAAATATAACAATTTTGGGTTGCTATAATCAATATTTTATAGCGTATACAAGTGATTATGTAATTATGAAAATTGTAGTATTGAGTACAGTATATTAATATTGAAAAGGGTTCAAAAATACTGTAGAACCCATTCAAGTACTGTAGAACCTATATTTACAGTGCGGCGCCATACTGTGTCGTATTCATTGCACTTTTTTTTAGTGTACAGTACATGTTTATTACAATACATTCCGGATTATTCGAAATTTCGTTTATCCGAAACGGGCGCAGTTCCATCAAATTCGGATAAACGAGTTTTTAGTGTATTTTTATGGAGTTTCTTGTAGGAATAAACTTTTAATTAGTTAAAGAAGTTCAAATGTTGATATAAATGTAAAAATAATTCACCGAACATCTTTTACTTATATTCCAGACAAGACAAGTAAAAAAAAATGTTAGAAACTATGAAAGAATAGAGAATTTATCTCCATTTTAAATCTAGAAACCACGGATAAAATATGATAACCACTGCTCCATAAGATACCAGATTACAAGTCAGAGTTCATTTTTTAAGGGAATTAGATAGATTTACAATTACTTAGGTTCATGTTCGTTCCCAGACGGTATAATTGTAATTTTGCACTTTAGATTCTTCGATTTTTTACCTATATTAGAAATATTGTAATGATTTTTATAATTGTAATGATTTTAATATTCATATTTACCTTTGATTTACAGTTCTATTTATTTTTAAGTGTTTCAGATTAATCAGCATTTATTCTATTGTATATTCTAAATTTTACTATTCACCGTTTAATTCTGTTTATTAAATTCAAATTTTCCGTTGGCCCCTCTGATTCGTTGTAATTTAAAGATTCAGTTAAAATTCAGTTAAAGACCACGTGTGATTTAAATCCCCAATCAATTGTAAAAACACGCCAACCAATCACAGCCTCTTTAAATAAGTTTATTTAAACTCCTGATATTATGAATAAAGGAGTTCCAGTTACAGTTCCCACTAGCTCCAAGTCTGATCGCTAATTCCACGAACCAGTGGCCAAAAACACACACCACAATATATCGGATGCATTGTTAGAATCAACGTTTTCGTAGAAATCTCTACGGATGCTTTACAGATTTTAATTGATAGTTAAATTTAGGAAAAAAAAATTCTTAAATTTCATTTGTTTGTTCCATTGATTTTACAAAAGCCAGTGATTCGATTACTATCCAGTGAACTCCATAATACACACTACAGAAAAAACAAAGTATTGTCTTTTCCACAGTAATTCAGGAACAAAGAATACAGCTGAAAAATGAGTTCGTGTTGACAATCATTAAAAGGAGTGATAATATATAATCGTAGTCTTGATATTTTTCTAAATATCGAATATAGACATTATATAGAAATTGATTTGTAAAATATTTTAGATGTAAAGAAGTGAATATTGAATTTGGTAAAAAGGAAAATATCTGAAGAGAATGTTTCCAATTTGTTGTTACTTATCATTTAAGTTCTTCTAATAGATAAGTGAATACTGTAGTGATTTACTCATTATACAACTAGGACGCTGTCTACCACAAAATATGAGAACGAAATATCGTAGAATCCCTTATCAATGTGTATTAAGGCTTACTCATCGGTAGCCCCTAAGAGAATCGATTCTCTATCTGGTATCTTCGATAAATGCTACCTTGGAGGCAGGTAAAGTTTTCTTCTCCAAATTGATATCAAAATTAATGCTGCTGGGCAAGATAGAGCATCTGAAATAAAAGCTATGTCTTCTTGAGATTAATATAATATTAATTCTTCATTTTGTGTTTTTCTGTTGCTTTTTTTTTTGGACGCCAGAAATATTTGTGAAAAATCAGAAAATCAGCTTAGTTTTACGAAAATCCACATGATAAAACTGAAAGCTAAATAATTCAATCTTGCCAAAAAAATTTCAGCTTTTTTTGATCTCTTCAGTCAGTTTATCTCAAATTGTCGTGTAATTGTGATGTTATTAAGTAGTTTTGTTTAGGATTGAGGAATACGAAAGATATATGAGAAGAATGAGCTTAACACTCCACTATTTCATTGGCAAGTTCTGGAGTTTTATATACATGTAATTAGGAAATAATGATTTTAATATTGTAGAAAAACACACTTGGCAAAAAGTGTTTTCTTTTTGACGTTTTCTTCATCAACATTGAAGAGATCAAAAAAACGGAAAATTTGTTGGTAAGTTTAGATTATCCGTTGTAAATTGAATATCTTACTTTGAGTCTTTATCATGTAAATTTTCATAATTCAGATCAACTAAACTATTTTTAAACATTTTGCTTTGTGATCTTCCCATTTCTATCTGTGATATATTTCACTAACTCCTCCTCTATGAAATAAACTCACAAATTATGTGAACTTCGAAATATCAAGGATTCTATCTTTCTTGGCGCAACTTTGTCAAATGATGCTTTTGCTCCATTAAAGTAACTAACTAACAATGACACAGTAGAATAATTAAAGTTTTACGTGCACTGTCCATCTTCATTACACACAAATAAAAGCCGGCGCACCTGTCTATCCAAAGAACAAATATATTTAATACAATTTTTTACACAACTTTAGTTTCAGATACACAAACATTTTTAAGTATCCATTTTTGTTTGTGTATCTGAAACTATAGTTGTGTAAAAATTTGTATAAATTTATTCGTTCTTTGGATAGGCAGGTGTGCCGGTGTTTTTGTGTGTGTAATGAATGACACATTTTGTTGTTTCTTCTTATTTAGAAATAAAGAGATTATAAGTTGTAAATTTAAGGTTGACGGAAATTGTTAAAGAGCAAATAGAAATAAATAACACATTTAACGTAGGTAAATTATAATAGCATCACAATGAAAACATAAAAGCACATAAATAAAGGTTCATTGAACTGTTTTGAATATTTTTGATACCGGGAATCGAAGACAGCCTGTTTGTGGTTTCATAACCGTCATGAGTTGGATTAGCCCAGTATCTGCAGCTCAGTGAACTCAGGAGACATATAAACAAAACATAATTCAGCAAAATAATTTATATTCTTACATTTATAATGTGTTTTGTTTTAATATGAAGACCATTCTTTTGTTGAATTATGTTTTGTTTATGGGTTCACTCAACTGTAGATCTTGGGCGAATCCAACTGATGACGTTATCAAACCAGAAACAGTCTGTCTCGGATTCCGGTATCAAAAATACTAAAAACAGCTCAATGAATCTATATTTACGTATGTGTATGTTTCGTGTGATGTTAGAAATCAATTAGTTTGGGAAGATTTATACTGTTTTATCTGTCGATCGTTCTGATTTATTTTGATTCACGCAAGTTACGACTAATTCCACATTAGATCGTTGTTTGGAAGGTTTTACAAAGTTAGTTGTAATAAATTCTAATTTTAATTCTAATAATTCTAATAAATAATGAAAAGCCCCAAAATTGATTTAAACAATTAATTTAAATGTTGACAATCCTAACAATGTTTGACTCACAAGATTTGTCAATCTTTAGGTTTGGATAACTTACTTAATAATTTTGATGTAATAACATGATTTTCATCAATTTGATTATATTAATTTCGTAATTTCAAACATTTTATTAAATCCTATTACGTAATTAAAAACGAGATATTAAATTAAGTTCTGCAATGAATCAAACGAATGGATGCCAGGAGAACTTTACAACTATACTATAAGCCTTATGTCGAACAGAATCCTTTAGAAATCCGACAGAATTGCAGAGAATATCAATAGGAACGCTAATTAACATATTTATCTGAGTTTTATGATCCATAATCTCGACGAATTACGAACTCTCAGGTTCTTATCCTTTTTATCTTCTAGAGTTTCAATTTTGAACCACTTGTGATTGAATTCCTTAATCTGATTTTGAGACAGAGACTCTAGTATCTCGTTATTATTTGTTGGTGACGAGTTAATTGTAGAATCATCCATCAACGAACAAATCATACTTTTAACAGATCATAAAATATTACTGGGATTACCTAAGGTAAAATGCTCCGAGTTTATAATGGTAATGGCAGTGGTGAACCGGTCCATTAATTTATTTCATAATAATCCAACTGTGGTGTTTACTACTGAATTATTAATACTATATCAGAGAACTTATTAATTTCCGAGTATCATATCTCTTAATTTAATACCAATGTACGTATTTAATTTGTTTGGGAACTAATAACTTATAATATTTATGTAAAAGCTTATTTTATTTAATGTTATTTAAGTATTGTTGGATTGTTGATAATTAGGAATAATGAAACAGGGCGTGCTGATTTTTTTCTTTTCTAAACTTTAATATATATGTAATTTCAGGGCATTATTAGATCTCTTAACTCTAAATGACAAGTGTTGCGTTTATTGGGTAATAAAATAATGCATATTTATTTAGAATTTTGAAATCTGTCAGCAATTGATGAACTGATGGGATATGTTCTTTTTGATACTGATTGGTAAGTTTGGTATTCGGTGATTATAGATATTAAACTTAAATACTCGCCATTACACCGCGACAATCAAATCTAACAGTGCTTTGATAAAACTCCTAAAAAAAGAAACAACTTGACGTTTCATTTATTGATTGACGCGCAAAACTGTTTTATTCACGCCGTTGTAATCCAAAGGTATAATTTAAATTGATGCCCGCATTGATTTCGTTTCGTATGTCGATCCGGAAATGGACTGGACCAGAATTCGAATTTTTTCCCCAAATTTCAGGCCATGAGGAGTCCAACTAAGGAATGACCTCACAGACTACCAATTTGAGCTGTGTAGGACGTTACACAGACATACAAATTCACATACACTAATAGCTCCTTATTTAGGATTCGCTAAAAAGAATTAAAAAAAAATGAAAAGAGTAAAACAGCATCACATAATTTCACACTTATAATGATCAGACTTGATGAAAGTTATGATCATAATAAAAAATGAAAAAAGCTGGTAGATAAAGTTGTCTTGTCTATTCTTTGTAGAGTGCTGTAAATTGGTATTAATAGCTGTTATGCTAATAGTTTGTCGTGCAGTGCTGTAATATGACAATATTAAAAAATCTTCATTACTCAAGAGCTTTTCATCAAGCAGCAATTAAGTCTTATTTACCCATTAATTACAAAATAAAGAAACAAATTCCTTTTAAGAAAAAACAGTAATTAAACTTTATGAAGCAAAGAAGAAAGACCCATCTTTTATTAAGACAGATCTAAATTTTTAGTACGCAGCCATCTGTCTTAGAAACCTTGCTTTAATTGTCGTTTGGTTTATTATTTTTAGAATAGTTAAAATATAAAACAAAATATATAAATTTTGAAAGCTAAGTACTTAAAACTACCAACTCCTTGTCCATTCAGAAATTAGCATTTTATAATATTTTTTATTTTGTTAATATTGCTGTTTTGCTTTTTTAAAGAGATTCCATCAAATCAAGCTAGAATTTGTTAAACTAGACTGTCAGCCACTTTTCAGTTTGTTACCTTAATAGAAATAGTAGGGAAAACATCCTGTATCGTTTCCTTGACAGCGTGCCAACATTTCTTTGGTGACAAGTTCTTTCGACATCTTATTAGGATTTTAAGAACCCATTGTCTGGTTCCGTATCATTACTAAACGGCGATAAATTTTGCTGTGTTAATATCTACCGCCATAAACTGTAAGAAGAGCTTCTTTGGGTCTTTTTTCTTCTTTTTCCTTGCTCCAGTTCAATGTCTTCCATCCTCTCTTAAGCTTTTGGGTTGGTTTTAATTAATGATTCGGCCTACACGGGACTTCCACTCCAAGTGCAGCTGTGTTTAATTCCTTTTGCTATTAGACCATTGTGAACCCGGGGTCAATGAGATGTCGCCCTCCTTTTTAGTTTTCGTGCTTTTTCTTTAAGAAGAACATTCTTTTAGGAAGAGAGTATGGAAATTTCTTTCTGGAAAAAGAGACAGCATCGTTTAATTAACTCCCTCGTGATCTCAGTCTCACTCCCTCCCACCCTCCAACTACCATTTGTCACCTCTCATGAAATTTAACTAATGTTATCTTCCGCCCAAATTCCTTCCATCTTTTTCTTCTGCTTCTTTGAAACTGGGAAGTCCAAGATCACAAATACCAGAAAACAGTCTTTGTTGAATTGAACAGAGAGTTTGTCTTCATTTTGCATAAATTCGAAGACTGGGTTTTTAGAAGTTGCGATCAGTTTTACTTCCAGAATTTTGTTCCAGAATCAATTAAGTTCTGAGTGTGTGTTTTTTTGTTTTTTTTTTTGGAGTCTGCTCAACTGCATTACTACATGAAATTCTGTTCGTTTCAGTTCACCTCTAAAAATTCATTTCAAAATAAATTGTGAGTTTTTATATCTTTATCATCAGTTATAATAATTTTTAGTAGCATGTGAATTGTGAACAGATTACGAAATATTTTACACTTGTAATTAATAATCTAAGACCAACTTCAAATTAGCTAATTTGGAACCACCTCTCTGCTTTGGTTCCATTTAAATATCGCGTATAAATGCATTAATAACTCTTTACAGTGCATAGCATATGTTTTTTCTGTTTTGTTGATCATATAACGAAAAAGATACATTTTCAAAAGGCAAATCATACATCTAGTTTTGCTTATTAATGGCCAGGGAGTTGTAATTGAAATACACTTGAAAAGAGCTTTGTTTTAAATCATAAACAGATATTTTTATTTTACTTTTATTTACTACTGGTTCAACTCAAAGACAACTCGAAGTGAAAATCAATTTTTCTTAGTTTTAGGCAAATATGTGAAAAATAAGTTATCTTTTTTAGAAGTATTTAGAGTATTACACATTCTAAATCACGGCCAAATGATTATTGAAAGGTAATATGAGATAAAAGATTTGAAAAAAGAAATACAGTAGAGCCCCGATTATTCGCGGGATTGGATGGCAAGGGCTTCGCGGATAACAAAAATCGCGCTAACCCGAAAAAAGACTAAAAATGAGGTTTAAACACGAAAAAAAATATTTCACCTTTAATACCTACGTTTTATTGTACAAAAAACATACTACGTAAAACTTTTAAAATATGTACAGTAAAGCAGAAACCTTTTCTCTACGTTTGCATCCACAAATTCCGAGAAGGACTATAGGATCATGATGCACAATAAACCTGTCAGTAATTTTCGATCTTCGCACTGTAGGGCCTATTGTATTTTCCCCGTTGTTGGCTTGGTTTAAAATTTTTTTTGTTGAGGTTCGTAATAAAAAAAATTTTTCGCGGCACTCGCGGATAATTGGGGCTCTACTGTATACTATTCTGTACTATTCTGTACTATTCTTGTATGAATAGATTTTCCTTTGCAGCAAAGCTGATAAATACTTTTAGTGCTAAAAAGTCAGTTGATTGTACAATATAATTACAGTGATAGCCTTTTCTATTTTCGTGTATTAATTGACAATTTTTTTTTTTTGACTATTTAAGTTCAAATTTCTAACAATTTAAGATTTATTGAATTACTGCTTAACCGATTATTACTGTCATCGCACCTGAAGCTATCTCTAGTTTTTACTGTCTTTGCTGTTTCTGATTCAGTTTTTGCCATTTTTTCTTTTATTGATCACAAGTTGTGCATGTTTCGTGGCGTACCGCGCTTAAGATCCGTCACCCAGCCATCGTTGCCGAGAATCTATGGCAAATTACAAAGGCAAAAAGTGTGTGTCGCCGAAGACGGCTTGCTACTATCCGCCCAAGGCAGATTAGCGAAAGAGGCCAACAAGAACAAATGAAGCCTCACGCTCGACGCAGTCGGATTGCTCTTGGGGAGGGAAAAGAAGGCACCAAATTACAAAGGGAAAAGATTCAATTAGTGTTGCGTTTAAATTAGGACGAGTATGAGAAGACCTTACCTTTTAAGCATTTACTTTTTCGAATAGTTTTTCTGAATTGTAAATGTCAATGCCTCCCGAGCACTGCGAAAGTGGAGTCTATGACTTTCATCCTTCTGTAATGCGTTTAAGTAGATTTAATAAAAATAATAGTAATAGTTAGAATAATAAAAGAAACATTGAAGACTGTAATCTTAACAAACATTAATTCAGTGATTCAAGATTTAACACGCAGTAAAATTCAAACCAAGTATTTTGAATGGACAAAATAACACCAAGAGTCTTCAAAACAAATTGTTTCAATTAACATACAATCTTTAGCTAAGTTTTAAGATTAGAATGATTTATAAGTGCTTTTGGAATCAAATATAGCGAGATTAACAGTTTACTAATTGGGATCATTAATAGTTATTTCACCTTTTTAGGTCATTCAATGTTTCGAAACATATAACAACGAGATAGTTTTTTTCTTAAGACTTGTGAATTGTGGCATCTCTAACTGATGAACATTAGAAGAAAGAAAAGATATTTGGGATTCTTTGAAAATTTTCCTGCCAATTTTAAAATTTGTCGTATTCTATTGGATAGAAATAGTAAAGATATCGAGATGAGTTAAAAAAAAAATAGGGAAAAAAATATATAATTACTAAGAGAATAAAACAAACAAACAATCTATAAATGTAAAAACAAACAAAAAAAGGAAAGTGAGGTGTTATCAGTTTGATGATTAGTTCTAGATAATTCTTACATGCACACACATACTTGCACATATTTTTAATTTAAAAAAGTAAACTAAAAATGTAATTTAAAAAAGTAAACTAAAAATGTAATTTAGTTAAGTAAGCTTAAAAATTTATTTAGCCAAAGGTTAGTTTGTATTACTTACTATTTTCCTTAAAAATTTCAAAGCTCGTTATAGCGGCTTTTCTGTATAACGAAAGTGTTGAACAGTGAAACAGATACATCGGAGTTAGTGGAATTTAACTCATAGGATTATCCTCTCCGTTGTGGAGAGGAGATTATTGAACGTTCAGAAAACAAATTTCAGCATTCTGGTTTCTTGAGTTACAGCGTAAAACCCAAGATCGTACAGTGGTCTTTAAATCAACGTCCCTCGAAACTAAAACATGTTTTGCGAACTAAAAATGACAATTTGTTGGTATTAATCTTTGGATTGCGGTTATTCTTGTCCTCTAGAAAACATCAGTTTATTTAGTTGAATATTTATTGCTATTGTTTTGGAGAGAAACGCAGTAATATTCCAATCACAAACTATGATATACAATACTGACAATTCTGAAATAACCATCAAGTTTATCAAGTTTGGTGTTATTTTTTTCAGAAAAGTCCAAACATATCGAATGCTATTTAATTGTAAAAGAAATGAGATGGTTTCAGCTAATTCATAATATTATTTTAAAACTACTTGTAATTAAAGTTGATGATTGTAATGTAGTTTTCTTTTCTGCTACCAACAGTAGTCTGTAGTTGGTTCAACAAGACGGGCGTAATATCTGTAGATTTTATAAATGATTCAACAACAAGATCTCAATACGGAGGTGAATGGAAATATCCATAAAAAAAACAAATCTAAACTAAAAACAAGAAATGCACATTAAAAATAAAATAAAGAAATTCATATGCTGGTCTCAGCCTCAATGAATTTTCTACGAGCATTTAAATAAAAGAAAAGCGCTTAAAAATAGTAAATACTTAGTAATAAATGCACCTAGCAAACACCTTTAATATGTTTATATAGTTTAGGCGCTTATATTTCATTTAAATGCGCATAGAAAATTCATGAGGTTGGCGGAGGAAACTATATAATTTTTTTATTTCGTTTTTAATATGTACAGTATTTCTTATTTTTAATTTAGATTTGCGGAGGTACCATATTTTTTTCTTATTGATATAAAGTAATTACTTTCCAGGGAAAATATGATCAACTTCGTTATAATCTATAACACAAAGTACTATCTTTATTAAACAAAAGAATAATATGAGAATAGGTATTACAAAGGGTTTTACTTCGTAAAAATATAAAACAAGTTAGAAAAAAATTATAAGAAAATTATATTCTTGATTAAAGTTTAATGTCTTTAGGTATGGCGCAAGTGAGAGAGGCTTTTGAGAGGAACGTCCTTGACTGTATAATTTAGATTAATATGTAAATAAATGCTGAACGATCACTAGTGAGTAGGGAATTAGTTACGTTAAGTGCTAGATAATAGCACAATTAATATATAAATCAATATTCAAAATAATTGGATGATTAATAATAAATTATAAACAATACTTATTAAAAAGAAACTCATTTGAATTATAAGTATGTTTAAAGTCAGGTTTCTTTTTAATTGATACTTTTATTGTTACTTTGATATTCTTTGTCTTAAGAAATGAGTTTTGAGATTACGTAGATTTTAGTTTTAATATTGCTACTTCAACGTTTTCTGATAACTTGATACAAACTTGAAGGAAAAAAATTGATTAACTTCTCAATAATATCGTTTTACCTTGTTATCGTTTTATCGTGGATATTTAGAAACTACATAAAGGAAGAAAAGTGACTTCTTGGTCTTTATTTCAATTTTTATATTTTAAACAATGAACAAACAAAGACTTGAGAAATGAGGAATCGGGGTTTCTGGGAAACAAAGGACAAAATTATCTCTAATTTTGATCAATATTAACTAATTTCAAATAGCCGTTCTGGTGTGGTCTTGTGCATAAGGCTGCGGCCTCCAATGACACAGATGCATCGGACCTAGGTTCAAATCCCGCGATGGGCATGTTTGCTTTCTTTCCTGCTCCTTCGTCTGTCTCTTCTTTCGTCTCTTCTTCTTTGGGTTAGCCCTGTCATATGGATTGGCGATAGGAAGGGCATCCGGCCGTAAAACCCTTGCCAAAACCAAATATTGAACAAGCGAGACTTGCTCATCAGCGATCTCACACGGAAAATGGGAAAAGCTGTAGAAGAAGAATTAACTAAATTAATATGTTGGATCCAGTACTATAATCTACAAATTGCTAACATTGCTTATAAGAAATGACAGGAAGTGAAATCGGAATTTACTCATCATTTATAATGATTTATAATAAGAGTGCTAGACATGATATTTAAGAATAGTCTACACCTATTATTTTATCAGAAATTTACCTTTGCAACATGGTTGAGGTTGAATGTCCCGGCCATTTGAATTAATAATCAACTGAAACAATTGTGGTCCAGTCATCGAAATATTTTTATCTCGATAAACACTGGATGTTTTTCCCATGTATTCATTTTACTAGTAGCACTTTAAAAAAAGTTTATCAAATTCATCTTGTTTTTATATTTTAACTTGTTGTTGTTCTTCTTGTTATTTACATTAGGCTTTAGGCTGTTTTCATGTTAGTTTGTTAAATAAAATAGTTTTAACTTACTTTTTGAGTCATTATTACGTCTCGTTTGCAATTTCGAAATGAATGGAACATTTCAATTAAATATTTTAATTTCCAAATTTACATTTGATTTTGAGGGAAAAAGAACTCGAAGCAGTTTCCAATTTCAATGCAGGATGATTGTTTACTTTGATATGTTAGTACAAATATCTAGAGTTTAAAAATGAGTTTTCGGTAATGAAGTCTTTCGTTACTCATGCACAAGACATTTGAGATGGAGTTAAAATCAAGTGGATGATAATTAAAATCTCATCAATAATTTAAGTTCTGTAATTTCTCAACTGCCTACTGTCGATTATTTGCTGACAACATTAAAGATGAAATTGAAAATAAAACTAATTAAGGCGTATTTTTGCAGAAGCTACAATTAGAGTGAGGTGATAATGAATTCGTAATATACCAGATGCACTTTAATTATGACCTAATAATGTTTCTAAACAAAGAAACATTATTAATGAAAAAATACAACATTTTTATTTAAATTATCACATACTTTACAAGCAACACCTGAGTATTACCTTATTTATGGATTTACATGATGTAAAAATCTTTTACTAACTTTTGTGATATACCCACTTTTTTTATAATGAGTTCATAATGTGAAAAGCCACCTTTATCATATCAGTTTATCTGTAGGTCTACTGTCAAAATTGATTTGACAAATGAAAATAATTACAACCGGATTGTAAACTGCAAAAAAAAACGTAAAAAAATCGATAAGCAGTTTCCGCTATTTCTTTTCCTTGTTTTTTAAGCAGTCAAGTTAAGTTGGTCAATAAATCAGTATTCATAAACCTACGTTTCGTAATTTTCAAATGTTTAATGATCATTGAAGACAGAAGATAATTTGTCTATTTTAAAACGTTATCCAATAATTCTTTGATTACTATTTAATTGTAAAGTAAACAGTATGAAATTCTTTAAATTTAAAAGCGATAATTATAAAGTACAGAAAAATGATTTAGCATTTCATTGGTCCTAGAAATCCTATTAAATAACATTCTTTTAATAGCCACAATATTTCGTCCTTCTTTTCGAAGGACTTCCTCAGGTGGTTATAGAGGACAAGAAGACAAAACTTTTTCCTCTACATAACATTAGGGTTACAAAATAAGAACTAAAAACATCTTCTTATACAACAATTGAAAACTGTCTTATTCACCAGCATAGTTATTAATAAAAATAACATAAAACACATAAATAATGATAACAATTAAACGCTAACAATAACGATACTTGATGAACAACAGTAACCTTACTATCATTCTCGCATTATATTCAAGAAACTTATTTTTTCATGAAATCTTTAACATAACCAAACGAAGCACTACTCATTTTAAGAAACTTATCCTTATTAAAACAATTTCTGCTATTAATCAAATAGTTAATTGGTTTCTAGAAGTAATTACTAACAAATTTTAAGAAAGATGCATTTCATTGGTAGTTTAGATTATGTTTGAAGCTCCGAAAGCGCCACTGGTTCGAAACCAAAAATACATTCAAGTGAATTGGTCCTGTTTTCATAGTTAGCCTGAATGTTCTCGATTTCAGATGCCTTGTGTCCTTGCTTCAATGTATTGACAATCTAAATTCAGAGAGGACGAATAGAAGTGATTTTTCTAAGTTTAACCTGTAACTTGTAAAACCACCGCATTTCTAGGTAATTTAGTTTTCCTTCTCTTTGGAGAGAAAAGACGGAAAATGCTTTGTCTCTTTTCATCATCAAATCAACAGTGAAGACTTTGTGTTTCACAGTGAATTGAGCAACGGGTTCTTCCATTGCCGTAGGATGAAAAATTCAAGTATTAACTTGAGAGCCAAGTAACCGAATATATCGGGGCATTGAAGAGTGGGATGGAAAACAAGCAGCGTTCGCCAACAATCGTCTAGACGGACAATGTGATAATGACAAAGGTGAAGCCTCGCTACCAGAAGAGGCTTTCACCTCAAGAAAACAAAGATGGAAGATGTAAACAGTGTAATTCAATATAGGTTAGATAAGCAATGAGACAGAACTGATTCGCTTACAGTTCTTTTTAACCAAACGACCTAGAATAGGATTAGTTATTAAGTGTTTTCTTTTTCAAATTAGCACATCTGTAAGACTAAGAGTAAAACGAAACATGCTTTGTGCATAACTCATCAGTAGCTACATTCTTTAGATTGTCAGGAAAACGTTGGATTTGACGGCCAGTATGTTTTTTTTTATAATCATAGGATTGCTGCCCTTCCGGCTCAATATTTTGCTTTAAACACTAAGGATTATTTAAATTTAAGAAGTGTAAATGTTATTTACCAGAATTTTTGATTTTCAAAACCAAAATGTATCTTCTGATCATAAGATCACAAAAACGATATTAAATTAATCAAATTAAAAGTTAATAATTATTGTCGATGATTACAAAATTAATTGCAATAATAATTTCTTTGAAAGAAAAACGTTGTCTTCTCATTGTTGGAAGAAAATACTTTAATTAAGTAAGATGAATTAATTAGAAATTATCATAATAAGATTTTGAATGTATCTTAAATATTGAGTTACCTAAATAAACTGAAAACACCTATTATGCCTTAATAACGTCTGAAACATGAATAATGTATCTCTTATTACCATCTTATCAAAATCTTAAGAAACATTAGGAATTTTCCTCTGTAACGTTTTGTTTTCGAAATTTGCTTCGAATTTAAGAGTTTTCTAGAGTTTGTAGATCTGATCGGACTTTTGATGTGATATTGAAAAAAAAAATAGTTAATCTCAAAGTTAAGTGGAAAATAATGTAGTTATTAGTTTAGCTTTCTACTTGAATGAAATATAATAATTCAATTTCCAGGCGTCACTCTTAGCTAAGTCTAAGACAATATCAGTCTTTTTTTCTTTTCATACCCTGCAAAAAAAAACTATTTTTACATTAGGTGTGGTCTTGGCAATGAATTCTTTTTTCTTTGTTTCTTCTGTACGTCTTTCTTTTATTAAATTCTTAATTAGAACAGTGTTTTAATACTTCAAACTTGAAATAATTTTTTAATACATAATATTACTAACTAAAAAAAGAGTAAAGCCTTAGAATATTGCGTTTTTGTTTTTCTAAATTTTTCTAAATTTCAATTTACACTTATGCCACTGATGCCGTGACGATAAATTGTCCGTATCTTCACAGAAACAGTGATATGGTCTTTAAATATTGGCATTTTTCAAATTCCACATCATTGTCCGGCTTTATATATATATCCTTTGAAGTGACAATTTGATTAACCGATACTTGTATGATTTATAAAATGAAACGCTTACTTACCCAAACATCCGGTCTGTGTTTTAAATGAATATTTGTTTTATTAAGAAAATCCAATTTGTTGGATTCTTCAAAATTGAAGGTGTGTAAACTTTTGGCTGGAATCTTCCTGGCGTGTAGAAAAGTTGTTTGGAACTTCTTTCCAATCTCAGAGCGGAAGAACCTAATCAGAAAGGAGTTGGCAGAGCAGGGGAGCACCAGGTGGGCTTTGAGACAGCCAGACGCCTTCCTAATTCGCAATGAGTTCTGCTGCTCTCTCATCTTCACTTCTCGGTACAAGACTTTGGATTGTTCAATTTTAACACGCCGAGGAGATGATTCTTCTTTTCTGGGGGAAGAATTGAACAGATGATATTCTTTGGTTAAATACTTTAAAGACCTTATGGATTTATTATTATCAGAAATTTACAGTTTATTACTGATCTCTTTCGCTATTTTTTAACTTAGAAGTTCAGAAGCCAAAAAATGCCAACAACGATTACTACATTCAATGGATACAAATTTGTTACAAATATTTCCTTATTTCTTTTTGGTTTTGCTATCTTTATTTTTCTTTAAAGCTTTCGACTTTATTAACATTCCATTCCTAAAATTAATAATTACTTAATTAGATAAATAGAAGAATAAATAGCTGATAAACTACACTTATTTTCAAGTGTAGTTTATCAGCTATTTATTCTTCTATTTATCTAACACTCAAAACCCATTCATCTCAAAAAGCGTAAACTTATTATATTTATTTCAGTTTTCAGTATGTATCAATTCAGTCTGTTGGTATTAAACTATCAATAACTTTTTATCAATAACTAGAACGTTGGATTGAAAACCAACATTTGTTAGTGTTTTGCAAAGTTACTACTCCAGCCAAACTTGGTGCTTGCTTTAATTCAGTGTTTTTTTTTATATTTTCTTTTTTAAAAGCATGAGAATACTACAAAAGAAACATTTCATAGTTGTAAATCATAATATTGCCGAATACTTCGAATATACATCACATTTTTCATTGCTGATTACAACCATAAACACTATCCCCTAAATGTATTAAAGACATTATAGATAACACTCGCAAATTCAAAATAGATTATGATGCACTATTAGAGGTCATACAATTTTATTGCTCGGAAAATAATCGTGAATGAAATTCGTGAACAATCACAAAACATCGAAACTTCAATATATAAACCAATTCTGAACGTACACCAATTCTGCATAATATAGCCACATTTAATACAATATCATTACATGTTTCGGGAACCAGTTTCCCTTTGTCAAACATACTGTGGATGGCATTCCCAATGTCACATTCCGAAGTAGTGCTTTCCCGTATTGCTTTCCTTAAACCAGTCTAAGAGCGGACTGCTTGAGGCATACGGGGAAGCATCGGGCAGCTAATGGGAATGCCACCCACAGTACATGTCAAATAAATATATTCTGCCGAATTGGTCTACGTTTATTAGTTCGATATTTTGTACATTTGAGAAAGCGAACCGAAATTGTTTCCGGAAATATGCAATGATATTGTATCAAATGTGGTTAAATTGTTCAGAATTGGTCCACATTTATACACGTATTTTTCTGCACGTTAAATATCGTAATAACACATACTTCATTCGTTCACCTCATGAACAATTTGTTTATGGAATATTTCGATGGCTTAAAATATTTACTAGTCAACAAAATACAAATAAATAAATAAATAAATAAATAAATAAATAAATAAATAAAAGGTGTATTGTAACTCTTTAAGAATTATAATGAGTAGAATTTTAATAAGGTTAAGCAACCGAAATACATCTGATATCCATCAAACAATTGTAATGTTATATATAAACAACTATAATTTTATAGGTTTATTTGATGTATATCCACAGAAGTAACCTCGAAAACTAAATAAAACGTATGCTCTTATAAAACGCCCTGTAACGAACATGTTACTTTTAAATATAAATTAAGATATAATTTTAAAATTAAATTCAATCATATGATTCTATTATTTATCTTATTTCAAACGGCCAAGACTGATTTCAAGGATTTTTAATAAAAACTGCATGGAAGAAAACAAACAAACAAAAGAAACGAGAATTCCAGACAAAATTATAGAATTTCGTTGCTGCTATGGATTTTTGAAATCGAATAATGAAAAGCCTTTGTTGTTTGGTCCATTCGCGAGGAAGAGAATCACCAAGACTGTGTTTGGTGGAAAGAGAGCTCTTTGCTGTAGTTCCCTTGGCCGACTCTAATTGATTGAATTCGATTCCGTGATGCAACGCTTTCAAATATCCGCGTTTTCCACGAGTTGTGTTGAAGATGGAAGAGTCTTTCTGAATTTCCACTTTCGCCTGGAAACGCCTAATTAAATTCTCGATAGTTGGTATCGGATGAATTTAGATCTCCAATGTATTCATTGAGTTCTTCAGGCGTTTCTCGGCTGCTCTATTTGGAAAACTTGGCCGTTCTCTGATCAATGACCAAGCAGAGATTACTTCAAATAATAACATTTGAAATTTTGAAAAAAAATAATAAGAAAAAATAAAAATAACTTATTTGCATTCTCTAAATAAAAGATTGGTATGTTAATGAATAGAAAACTACAATTAGAAATTTGACTTGAAACTAAAAAAAAAAATTTCGAACTAAAAATTTGGGCCTTGATTATTATAAATTTGTGTTTGGAACAGAATTCTTGATGCCTTTTTATCCGTATCCATCTCCGTAATTAGAAAATTGGAATAACAGAATTTGAAAGAGACTTTTAACCATTTCTATTTTACTATTAAAATATAAGCATGACAGATGACTGACGGTTATCCACGAGAATCTAGGGTCCCCAGTTCGAATCTTAGCACATTAGATAAAAAGGCAGTTTTAAAAAAGATAATACATTGTGGAAGATGAAATTAAGATTAGGATAAGATTAATAGACTGTAGAAAATAATAGGCTTATATTTTCGAAAAATCAGAAAGGTGTAAAATGCAACTATATATGTATGTTATGTGGTGAGTGTGGGTGGCAGGGAAGCCGAGCATCGCGACCGTTGGTCTATTGTGCTGTCCCACGGAAATAACGATCAGACGGAAAGAAAGACTGAGAAAGTATGGTGGGATAAGTGCAGGGGAAACGGGAGAACCCCGAGAAAACCTACCCAGCGCGGATCGTCCACCCCCATGAAACCCACATGAGAACCGAACCTCGGTACTCAAAGGTGAGAGGCCAATGTCGTAGCGACAACGCCAATCGCGCGGCCAAAAATACAATTATATTACAACTTTATGTTCTACAATGATGAAAGTTTTAACTTTTTTTTTCATGAAATTTTACATATAGAAGTTTGTAATTTAAACCAAAATTTTCCATTTGGAGATACTACAAAATAAATATATTCACGAAACCAAATTATATGAAAGGATCTCACTGTAATTCCATGAAAAAAAAAACTATTTTAAGAAAATGTAGAATTAAGATGCAAATCTTCAGAGTTAAGATTGAAGCTTTGTAACCCTAAAGTTTCTTTTAAAAAATAATTTCTCTCGCTCAGTATTTTCAAAAATTTAATAAATAAATTTCTAATTAATTAAAGTAATCGTGAAATTTTTAAACTTTGGTTTTTTTCTCTATCAGATAGCAATCATTTCTCGAATTTTTCACTTTCTTTTTTTTTCGATCTTTTTAGTTGAAAGTATTTTCTTGTTAGATTGTGGCAAATCTTCTTCATCACTGGCCTTTCCACCTACGAATGCTACTCATACATCTTAGTAAGAAAAAAGATGCATGGATTAAATCATGTCACGCGGCAGCAACAGTTGTTTTAAGAATAATTTCTCCTTTCAGACTAAGACTGTTGTTGCCAAGACGAATTATTTGGCCTCAAGCATCGAAGTGAAGACGGAGATGAATGTAACTCGTTTGAAAAATCATCAAAAACCAACTGAAAATTCCAAATTCTACTATTAAGGAATTAAAAGGAAGTTAGGTTAAAGAATTTAAATACGAAGTAATAATTAAGAATAGTTATTAGGAATATTTTAATACAGTTCTTATCAATAAACGAAAACATATTTCGAAAGAAATAAAATTTACAATGAGTGAAATTCTATTAAAGAATAATCTGTCATTAAAAGAATGTTTTGAAATATAGGCATTTCCAGTTACTTGATTTTAATATAAAAAAAATTTTGTAAAAAAAATATCAAGATTATGACTATTAGGCAGAGAAATGTAAAGTAATAAAAACAAAACTATGAGAATAATTAAAGCTTAATAAGTTTTAAACTTATCTAATTAACTTATGATGCAAACACACCAATTTTCCCGTTTAATGGATAATTTCTCATTTATGAAAAATGTTTGTGTTTTGTCTTTGTCATAATTTCTCATCTTCAAAATAACGTTTTTAATATCTTAAAACTACGAACTACTGAAATTTTCTTTAAAAAAAAATCTCATTAAATTTAGAAATTTTTTTTTCTGTAATTTTTTCTTGCTGCTGAGCTGGGTTTTTTTTTTCCATAACCGCAGAATTGCTGTTCTTTAAAAACGTTGGTATTGCGGTGTGTTTATTTTGTATAATTTTAATTATCTCTGTTTTTTGCAGAGTGCACTTAGGTTGATTTAGGTTCAAAGAAAATCCGTCTCGTTCTTATCCAGATGCTCACAATCTGCTTAGTGGATGAATGCCATTAAGGAAATTAAAAATCGATACCATCGGAGTGCCATTAATCATTAGCTCAGCTATCTTTACTTCTATCGAATGAACCTCAATTGAACTACATCAACCTTATATGCAATGCAGGGATTTAGGAAAATGTGCAAAATAATTTCACTGTACGTCTTCAAACAAAGCCATCAATTCATGCGCAACCGATAATGAGTTTCCTTGCAAATATCTTAAAATGTTCTGTCCTTTTGGTTATAAATACGATGTTGATGAAAACCTACAACGCTGATGGATCTAGAAAGATATATTATTTTAAAATTATATTCTTAATTATAAGGACATGAGGGTTTTATCAATAAATTAAGAAGTGTATTTTTAGGTGATTCGGATTTTCTTATTTGTAATCAATATGTATTTTGTGGTTTGATCTTAATTTTGGATTGGCTGAATGTTCTGATCGTGGATGTTTATCTACAAAATTAATATTGTGGAAATAAATGTGAAATATTGAAAATCCAAATATTTGCGAAATGTGAGTTAGAATCTACGCAAACATATTTACTTTTTATCTGTTGACTAGTTTTGCTGTGAAATATTATTAGATGACTAACAATTACAGTGACCTATGCTTCTTTTTATTATAACCGAATAATATGAACCGAATAATTATAACCGAATAATATCAGTTTAACATACATTTAGTGGCCACTTTATTAGAGACCACGCTTTAGTAACGAATTGGTTCTCTTGCTTTGATCACATCCTTAATTCTTCTAGGCGTGTTGGAACGTTCCGCAGGAATATTGGCCCATGCTGACAGAAGAGCAGCCCTTAGTTGGTTCACATTGGATAGTGACATTTCTAGGCTGGAATGGATCTCTTCCACCTCGTTCCACAAACGCTCGATGGGGTTGAGATCAGGTGACTCAGCCGGCCAATGAAGCAAGTACATCAGAGTCATTTTTCACTGAATAAATCGGAGACCAATCGACGGTGAAGGGTCCTGTTGAAAGTGGCATCTGCGTCGGAGAACACATAGCCATAAACGAATGCACCTGTTTGGCAATAAAATGCTGAGTTAGTACGTGGCATTAAGAGATGTTTCCACGGGTATTAGGGAACCAAGTATATCCCAGAAGAACATTCCCCAGGCTATTAGTCCACCACTACCCTTGTGAGGTTGTCACAAGTGGATGTAAAATTAAGATAAAATAAGATAGAATGTATCATTAAGAAACTATCATAAGCACTTATTAATCATCTCCATTATTTTCAAGATATTAAAATACTTAATGAAATCCATTTTAAAAATATTCTTTATTTTAAGATATAAGAGATATAATTTTTTTGAATGAATTTCAATAATTGAGATTTGTAGAAAAATTAGTAAGATAGCTCAAAAGGAAATATAAGTCCAACAGGCGGATCTTGACGATCTCGTTTTTTCGTGATATCACGTAATTCACCCGAGAATAGCCTCTATCCAAGTATTCTCACAAAATGCTGGGAAATAGTGCTGTAAGAAGCAGCGCACGGAAAATAATATTGCAAGTTGAAGGATATTTTCGGAGGGAATTAATTAATGGAGGACCTCTCATTCCTTTAGAAAGAGTTCGAGACAGAGTAGCTGAAGCTACTCGTAGATATTTCGTACATCTCCCAATTCACGCAGTTATTTACTGGAAACAACAGCTGAAAGAAAAAACAAACAAACCAGAATTTACCTTTAAAGGTACTTTTAAGGGCCCCGAAATTAGACGGAAGAGCTGTCAAACATACTGATCGCCCACCAAAAACAATTGCTAAAATATTAGAAAAACATTAATTTTAAAAATTTCCTAAAAAAAAAAACAACAGGATTATGTAAATACATTTATATAAGACAATCGATTTTAAATTTAAAATGCAACTTTACATTAACGAATTAATAATCAAAAAGGCACACGATTTCTCATTTATTTTATTTGCTAATCACAAAAATCAAAAACAAATGAATGTTTCGTATATATTTATGATTAGATTTCATTGAAATATTTAAATGAATTATAATCCGGGAAATGCATGAGACTTTTGCTATATTTTAATATACTTTTCATAAATTTAAAACAGTCAATAAACAACAATAAATTCATTAGATAGCATTTTCCTAGTGACAGACATTCAAAGTACTAAATTCCTTGACACCTCCTGAAGAGGCTAATGGCCAGATCTCACGTTTTCCGTAATTCTCATGCAAACGAGATCGTCAAGATCCATCTGTTGGACTATATGTACAGTACAACCTCATTATAACGGACCCTACTATAACGGACGTCGCTTATAACGAACAGTTTAAAAAAAAAATGTAATACTAATGAAGATGCTAATTTTTATCTGACGAGTTTTACATTTCCAAACAAGGATTAAACATTGATCGAACAAACCCAGCAGAAAATAAATTATTTTTTCAAACCAATGAATTTAAGCAATCAACATGAGCCAGGACCTTCTTGTTCTAAAGATTAATGTAGTGCATACGTACACATCTTTTTCAATTCAACCTATTATGTTGAAGGTTGCGATAATAAACACTTTTGTAACTATTGTACTTTCATTGATATACACCCAGCTGCATTACACCCCTATAAGAATTATTTGTTATAAACCGGACTTTCATTAAAACGGACAACCTTCAGTCCCTATTAGTCCGTTATAATGAGGTTCTACTGTATCTCGAAAAAAAAGCCTCCAAATAAATGCAGATAGACTCGAAAGATTACTGCACAGTCATTGTAAAAGAAAGGTTTAGAAAAAGATATTATAATAAAATTTTGTTGCAGTGCATAATTACTTAATGTTTTTAATAATATTTAAAAAAAAGTTAGTTAGTTATTATTAAATATCTTATCATTCATTCTTATCATGATCCTCTCTTTAAACATTATTTTTAATTTTGCATTATAATTGCCATTTCTGTTTGAAGTAAACTTTGATCATCATATCTGTTCTGCTTCGATATTTATCGTTTTCTCTTTGTCATTGGCTTTTTTACTGTCAACATCCCAGACAATTATTTATATGTTTACTTGGCGTGAATGACCCTCAAGGGAAAATGCGGAAGGTAAAGCGTTCTCTTAACATTAATAACATCACAGACTAATGCGTTATTTAGCAGCAGAAAGTACTTGCTATTCTAAATGGGAATCTCAAAATGACGAAAAAAACCTTGTAGATTCTGCATATGAATTTTCCTTTTAATTTCAATTGAGTATCTCGACCTCGATTGCATCTAGACCCAGACTGAAAAATTAACTTAAATAGATAATACAAATCCTTAACTTCAAAAAAAAAGCGATAGAATCTTGATATTTATAAATTTAAAAAGTTACGTACATTAAAGTCTTATTTGCCGTTCCGCCATGGCTGAACGGTCTAGATGGCGGTCTGCCTTGTGGTCGATGTGTCGGAACCTGGGTTCGAATCCCGGCATGGGCATGGCTGTTTCTTTCTTCTTCTGTGTTTCGTCCGTTTCTCCCTGGGACTTACTATCTCACGGTTATTTCTGGAAGAGATGTGAATCTGGCCCTCCCCCCTAATTTCCTAGCCTCACCCTGACGTTGTCAGGTAGGGCTAGCTCGTAGTCCAAATTTGACCGTTGTCAATGAAAGAAGAAAGCCTCATTTGTCTTATTTCTCAATGCTTCTTGGCACTTACACCTTTAGCCTCAACATATCAGAAATTGTTAATGAAGAATCGTTGGCCCAGATACACTAAAAAGCAGTTCTCGATATACCCTAGCAACATACAAAACACAGAAGAAAGTCGCATTCCTTCGGATATCCGTATTCGAACCCAGTATTAGAAGTATTATCTTTAAGGCAGCCGTCGCCTTGAACACTAGGCTTGTACCTGAAAGACATTTCTTAAACCAGAGTTCTTTGTGAAACTTGTAGGGTTTTTCTGTTATAGTTTTTCTGTTATCGTATTATATAAAAACAATTCATAAAATGATAGTGAACCATTTATGGCTAATCCTCTGCATTTCATGATCGGTATGTTAGAATGAAAATGCAATAAATGTCATTATTAACTTGAGAAATTTTCTCTTACAATTTCAATTTTAGAAAACACAATTAGTAAACATTATAAAACATGAAAAGTGGATCAACTATTGAAAAGTGTTCTTGGAATTAAATGAATAATTATTATATCGCACCTTTTTGATGCTGCATTATTTTATTTTCATATACGTAGCATTATCTGTAGATCCAATAACGTATATTCAGAATTTAGATACATTTTAAGTATGCATTTAATCTGGATAATGGATAAACTTAGCTCTGAGAACTAATAATTTTGCGACAATGCAGAATCCACTGATTGAAAAGTATTGAACGAGATGCCCCCTAAGTGCAGATTTATTTCTTTAATTTAATTTATACTGAAATACACTGAAATATTATTTAACTGCATATTATATGGTTTTGCATTTCGTAAAGTGTAAAATGTACCGATAATTCTTTTATTCTATTGAAATATTACACAATTACACTGTAAAATATAGTAAATACATTTTACTAAATACTAAAATAGCAAATTATCTCTAATAAATAAATATCACTCATCTTATTTTTTTCAAACATTAAACGTTTAGAAAAACATATCTTTCCAAAAAAATGATATTAAAATGATAAAAGAGTTTAGTAAAGAGACTTCAATAGTGATTTATTTCTGGTGTCAACTTGGACTTTCCCCTTAATAAAGTGAAAATCAAAATTGAAATAGTTTTTATTGAGAGCATTTCTTACAATCCATCCAAAGTACAAAAAATAATCAATTGATTACATGAATTGTATTTGAATTTAACTGAGGTTTTTTTGTCCCTTCAGTTGGTTCTTATCTTCTCTTATCGTAATCTATCACTACATTTTTTTGGGTTGTTGTCTGGTGATGATTTATAACGTGGTTCTGTCAGGCCACGAGAGCTGATAGCTTTGTGTGTGTGTGCAACCTTCATCTGTGTGAGATAAAAATACATCGAAGGGAGAGGAAAGTTACGGAAGGCAACTAATTAAGTTACTCGGAACATAAATATTTCGCGCCTTTTCCGTTTTGGTAGTTAGGTCATGCATCAGGCGGTGATTGATGGCTGTTGGTTTTCTCTTGCAATCGTACAACAGTACTCTTTGCTTATATTTCTTTCTTTCATTGTAGAATGTTTAAAAGTTACTTCTAGTTACTTCACCAAACTAAATGATTACTAAAAGAATAAGTATCGACTTGTAATGATGGTAAATTTCTTTCGTAAATTTTCCACCAATTGTTTGTCAGTTACAGATATAGATGCCGCTATTCTCTCAACATTGTTAATAATCTTCCGAGAGGCCGCCATTCCTTTAATTTTATGTTTTCAGAATAAATGTTTAATGCTGAAATTTTTAAAAACCTATAGGTAACTCTGGCTTGCACAAAATAACTACGGTGAAATATCGCCGCCATATTGAATTTGAAATGAAAATATTTTTCCTATATTAGAGAGATAATCTCTTGTCCATAACTATGCAAGTGAATTTTTCTTTTAGAAGAACCGTTCATTGTTTTTCAAAAGTTTACGAAGAGGACATACATTAAGGCATATATACAGCATTCATATATTCGATGGTCGTATAAGTTTTTTTTGCCTTGGGAAAATAGGCAAATAAAAAATAAAGAAGTCTGTACCATAATTATTTTTGCAATCAAACGATATCAAATTAAATTTAATAATAGACAAAAATAATTATAAAAACAAAACGAAAGAATCTCCTTGTGTCCTTTTCATAAATTTAACTTTGTATTTTATTTGCTTATTTCTCTTCATATTTTTAGTGAGTTTATATTAAAAAATTATAGCTCACTTCCAACTTCAAAATTTATATTGAATATATTCTTCTTATTATCAATTACTAATAACATAAGAATTATTAAACAGTTAAAAAATAGTGGTGAGTTTAATAAAATAAATACAGTAGTTACAAAGTACGTATGTGTAATTACCTCATTGAAATAACTGTGATACTAATGACACAATCAATTATTAAAGAATATAAATTGTATTATCCTAATTGATTACATAATTTATAAATAACCTATTAGCCGTTAAACATTATTACTTTATATAATTTCAAAGTAATATTTCTCTTTAAAAATGAATTGTTTTTCTGAATCATTTTTAGAAGATATGATTTCATAGTGCCATACATGTGTATATTATATATTCAATATTTACTCGTTACGCTCACGTAACAAGTAAAAAAAAATTATGGCATTTGTTTCTACTTTTTTCCTTGACAAACATTCAATTAATTGGATATTTAAAACTGAAATATTAATTAATTTTTTGTCAGTTTTTTTAAAGCGTTGATTATATGCTTGCCAGCTGGAATTCTTCAGATTCAATTTCTGCCCTTGATTTCATTATCATCTGAACATAATCTAGTCGTATGATTTATAAATAACTTTGTAATTGTTCAGTTATAATTTATGGTTACAGTAATAATTTTTAATACAATTATGCTGAATAATCATATTGTTCTTACTGCGTTCACACACATCATTTTTATAGTAATTTGGACAACTAAATAAATTAAAAAACAATAATGTCTAATTTACTGATACAATTGAATAATAAAATTAGGGAGCACTTTCTGTTTAGTATTGAATGTTTTTATTCTGTCTAATTCTATCTAAATTGACGTTAATTAACTATCTCCAGAATATTGAACTTTTTTTTGTCGCTCGTGAAGTATTTTTCAGTCTAACAGTTCAGCTTCTGTGAAAGTGTGCAGTTTTATCTCCTTTTTAAGCAAAGTAACAGTTTTAAAACTGAAAGGGGATTTTGTTAATGCTTGTGTTTTAATAAAAGCATTAAACAACAGAAATTAACTTGATAACAAAACTTGATAGTTCACTGCTTTAGCTTCTATGCAGGGCGAAGCTATTTTTTATTGATAGAACAAATTAAAAATGCATCTTCACCAAGATGAAAAAAATTGAAACTAGCTTATTTTAGTTCGTGGACAACCTTGAGAAATTATAGTAAAATCTATGAGATCACCGTATCTTGTGTGTCTAATATCTTTTGTATGATTGTGTAGATTTTCTTGAAGTATGAAATGCCTACATACAAGAGACTATCATGAATGTTTTTTCATTTGATTAAAATGGCAGCATGAAGTGGTTAAAATAATTCTTAATGGACGTTTCCGTTACATATTATTCTAATTCGCCAGCATAATTATGTTTTGCATTCCTAAAACTGCCGAAGAGGATAAAAAATATTCTCCATTTGTTAGTTACTGAAGACTTGATCTTTCTCAAGGAATCCTTGAAGTAAGCAATTGATTTCGAAGTATCGGAAATCTATGAAGTTTATCAAGAATCTCGGATACAGCGAAACCTCGATATCGGCCAAGCGGCAAAACCAGGCAGTATTGGACTTATCTCAATTCCAAGCTGAAGCGCTTTCTTGTTTTTACCCTTTCGTTTTCCCTGTGGTTTTCGTTTTTCGTTTTCACCATTTCTCATCATAAGAGGTTGATTGATTTTAATTAAGACGACATTCGTGAATCAGTTGCGGCATTTAATTATAAATAAAAAAAAAAATCAATATTAATTATTAGTATTGATTATTTTTTGTTTACTTTCAATTATTTTATTCCGAAGTTGAGGGTGCTTAATAAGATTGATTTGAATCAGGTTTTCCAATTACGAAGAACGAATTATCATAACAAGTTGGGTTTTCGCAGGGGGGGTGTTCATAATCACTTGTCCTTGAAATTCCCTTTATTGAATCCCTTGATGGCCCTCTTCAACCACTCCAGCGCTATCATGGGTCTCTGTATCGTTTCTTTCTTGGTTTACATCCAATTTTCTTATTAATTTTCTTCTATTATTTCGTTTCTTAGAAAATGAAGTGATCCTCATTTTATTATAAACATATGAAAAGTAAAACTAATGCCAATAAACTACCAGGAATCTTGTGACATCAAGAAGCATTTCTATATTTTGAATTTAAAATTAATAATAAAATGAAATAAGGGTACAAACTCTCTGAATGCTTGTAATTCTGTTAAAATTATAAAACCTTTCGACGATGCTTGTAAAAATTTATAATTTGATTCGTAAAGAATTAGATATGACTTATCACCATATCTAATCACCACATCTTTATGGACTCATCACCATATAAACATATAAAACTGAGCTTTATGTTTCCTAGATATATCTATCCTAGATACATGAAGAGTAGTGTTGCATCTAATAACTGACAATAAAATTTATCAATGTTGCTAGTACAGTGAAGTGCACAAGTTTTAGTTATTGTCAAAAGTTATTCTCTTGATATCTTTCGCAAATTACATCATGATAATACAGAGTATTTATCGCGAAATAATTTACTTTCAGTCATATTTCTTTAAAGGAAAGACTTCTAATCAGTAATTATAAAAATTATTAAGATATTTGAAAAGTATTAAGTAATATGTTCTATTTAATATAGTAAAGTAAGTAAAAAAATACTAACCCACTTACTACAACTTAAATAGTAGTATTAAACAGTAGTACTACCTATTTGATAGTAGAAAATAGATCAATATTTTCTTGACGCACTTATAAGTTTTTATTGACATAGCATCTTATGCATATCTTTACTACTCAAATTATACATTTTTCTTTTTTTGTTGATCTTTTTGTGCGCTCATCAAGCTAAAACAGCTGGACCGATTTATACAAAATTTGATACATTACTTATATAAGGTCTAACTTAAAACATGACCAGAATTTCTTTGGTCTCCAAACTCTATCCTTCAAACTTCAGCCCTCCTCCGTCCGTGGATGCCCAGTCTCCACTTTGCCATCGATAATTGAGTATATTCCTAGTATAAAAAGTAACTTAGTACTAAATATCCAAAATAACATAGTAAAGTAATTCTTTTGCAGCTTAATTACTCTACATCACCATCTATTCAGGTACTGTCACATTAGATTTAGAACCTATTAATATTCTAATACTTCCTTACTGAATTGTTTCGTAACGTGCTACCCAAAGCAAATCATTAAAATTCCATAAGAGTTTGAACAATAGGAAAGTCCAGGTATTGCTTGCTTTTCTTATACGTTATTTGCCGTGGTAAACCATTGAAACGGAATTCATTGAAATAATATATACTTCGCAATTACTGTAATTGGTGCACAAATTGTTAAGAGTAACTGGTTAAGTTTGCTTTGATCGATTTGATTAACTATTATCGATGTTTAACATTTAAAGTTGTAACCTCACTTGTCAGTTGAATTTTTTGACAGTTTGTTAGACCATGTTTAAGTGTAATTATATGTTCTAAATTAAGAAAACAATATTATACAACAACATGTGCATTGTGGTGAATTAATATACAGAAAAGCTGTGAAATAAACTGAGTGTACAAATGCAGATAATGCAAAGCAAATATTGCCTACATCAATTACATTCTGTAATGAGATTTCTGCACTCTTTTTCACTGTTGTCGTTATCTGAAAACTTATTATTTGTCGATTGGTATCTCCTAGTTTATCAATGTGGAGTTCCTATATCCTCCATCAGAAAATTATAATATTTTAAGTTACTTCATTTCAAAACAGTTTCTAATATTTTATACTTTCATATGTTAATAATAGAAGCAGTGGCTCCACAACGTCGTAATCTTCAAAGAGTTTGAATTTTTACCGTCTGGTTAAGATCCATTGCTTTAATTACATTTCGTAGAAATATTAAGTAAATACTAGAATAATGTCGTTGAACCCAATTCGTTATGAAGCAGACTTTTATAATTAATGAGGTCTCCTTCAATTCGTTTCCTATTTGATGCTGAGTCACAAAATTTAAGGCGGCAAGAACCGTAAGATAAAAACTTTCACACCTTATAATTCAACGACGCCTCAGCAGGTTTTTTTTTAGGTCCATTAATTTGCACTCATCTATTTTCCATTAGGTTTAACATAGCGAACTCAGCCGTAAGTCATTTCCATCTTTTCCCCCTTGAAAAGGACAGGAAATATTTGGTCGTTTATTTAACAAAAGTATATTATAAAGATAAACTTGATACTAAGTGTAATGAGACCCATAAACATGTCAGAAATTATTAAAGAGTCTTGATTGTTTAAATCTATTAAAGCGAAGTTATACGAATAATTCCTGTTTCTAGTTTTTCAGTAAATTTCTGAGTACATTTTTTTAAATGTGAATAAAATAATATAAAATGAATTAATTTAGAAAGTCTTAAATCGAAATTAATTGAGGAAGATTTAGATTTTTCGAATGAGTTTAGAACTACGAGTTTTGAATAATAAATTAATTAGAAATGATAGTGGGAATAATAAATAATAACCTATTTACCAGGGTGATCCTCTGACGGGTTTTTGACCAATGAGAACTGAAATAAAATAAGCTACTAATTTAATTTTCCCATTATAAAAAATTACGGGAAATCACATTTTAAGCTTAAAAAAAAATTAAACTTTAAGTATTATTTAAACATTAACTTACCGTATCTACAAAACAGATTATCATTGCTTCACCATCCGCCATTGAAGATATATAGATCTTTTCCAACTTGAATACAACTGCTTAATATGAGACTACTTATCATCTTTTTCCAGACTTGAGTTAATCTAGAAGCGAAACTGGATAATTCAAAGAACTCGCTAAACTGGATCATATATGACAAAACCAGTATTGAATCTTAGATTTATTTTGTACATAATTTTTTCCAACAGTCAGTTAACTTTGTACTTACTTAAAAACTTAAGTGGTTACTTTTCAATAACCATCCTCTGGAGCAAGAAAAATGCTTTCAAGTATATTCTTACTTTATTCACGACTTTGAATGATGTACATCAGTGTTCAAGAATAAATAAGTGTTAGACATGACATGTCTATAATACTTCGTAACATGTAATATTGTTAAGATTAAACAATCTTAAATGTCAAATCATTATTGAAACAACAAACACCCCAATAATAGAAAAAACTTAATAGTTCAATTCTTCAAATCTTACAGTTTTTTGGGGGAATCAAAACATAAATTCACCATATCTCCTGCTAGTTTCACAAAACTGCTATTTATATCTACTCCTTCATTTTATTCAAATTTTGACCATTAGTATTATACTTTATTATACTGTATTTCTTATTATTATACTTTCCATAATTTCCCTAATCATTTAGTCTTTCTTAGCTTATAAATATTAAATATTTTAATATTTACAATAATAATTCTAAATATTACGTAGCTATTTGCACTGATAATAAACATAGTGTTTTTATTTTACTATTTATACAGTCTCCTCATTTATAACAATGTTCTGCTATTTCTGGTTTATCGATTTGTTTATTTTTAATGTAGTTACTATGTTCCAAGATTCGTTTCCTAAAATTTAATATTTTTCTTACGATTACGTACATTCTATAAGGAAGATTGCATACGATTAGAATAGGTTTTATTTCGGTTGATTTAAAATAATTTCGGTAATTATACAGAAATTTAAACATTGTGCTCATTGTCAGAAATAACTCGAATGATTTGCATAATTTTGATTCGCTTGAACCCGAAAATGAAGTCCTTTTTTTCCTGGACTGTGTGGATTTTTGGCAAAAGAATAATAACAATTTTAAAGTTGTACACATATTTTATTAGAATAAAATAAATTTTTTTTTTACATTTTTTTTTCACTGCGTATATAAAATAATCAAGCAGAAATAGAACAAATTGTTTCATTGTAATCCTTTGCAGTCATTGACGATGTTTTCTAAAAATTCTTTTTCCATTCCTTAGCATAATCTCATAAACATAAAGAATTAAATAAAAAAAAAATCGGTATATGATAGGAATTTTCTGGTATCGGTTTATTTATTGGACTTAGCAACGCTGCAATTGCTCTAAAAACATTAAAATGTTCATTCAATGAAATCATCGCAGTCTAACACTATTAGAACCTTTGCCAATTTTATTTTATATTTCGGAAATTAAGTGTCTTCTAAAAAGTAGCCAAAATACTGGCAGATCATAAATTTAGAAAAATATCCTTTTTTTGGGGGGGGGGGAGATTAGGGAATTTCGGATTGTGTTTTGATTCAGTAATCTCAGAATTCAAATGAAACACAATGTGTTTCATCGTGATCAAACTTAAAAATTAATAAATTTCAGTTAAAACACTTTTTAACAGTATTTTAATAACTCCATAACAGATCTTAGTTTAGTTCAATTGAGAAATAACGGTCATGAGATTTTTAGGACATTTAACCTGAAAAATTAAAACAAGAAAAATGTAAAGGACATTGTCTCAGTTCTTCACTCTGATTGGCTGAATACTTCTGAATTTCTTTCAATTCTTTTTTTTTTTAGACTTGGTACGATGCAGGACTTGAGAACTCTTGCGATTTCATCTCGTCTAATACTTAGGAATGGTAACTCTGATTTCAGAATATTTTCATGTCGGTATTTTGATATTGGATTTATAATGGAAGTGAGTTAAATTGTGTTGCTTAACTTGCAGGAATTTTTTTAAATAAGTTATTGCATGATATTTATATATTGACGTTCCCCCTATTACAAAATATTCCATGCAGTTCAGTTCAGTACTGCAGTTCAGTTCGCAATGTCTCAACAAACTTTCTTCCACTACTGTTGTTGAATTCTTCTAATACCAATACTCAGATGGAATAAAAGTATTGTATTTTGTTTCAATTAATAAAAATATTATGAAATATTTTTTTTTGATCTTCAAGCAATTATTATTTGAGCTTTTGGAAAAAAGAAACAACAATAGTACCTTAGTAAAAAGCTGGAAATAAATTAAGTTTCCGGATGCCTCCTGGCAATTTCTGCGTCTTTCTTTCATTTCTGCGTCTGTTCCTTCCTTTCCTATTTTTTCCGTTTATTTTCGGAATCTTAGAATCAATAATTTAAAAACATTTAACCCCACAACGTTCATTTTTTTTGGTTATCAGACATTCATGAAAATAATGAAGCGTCCGGTATTTTGGGAAGCTTCCAGAACTCTTTAACACTGATAAAATGCTTCTCTTCCTGTTACGAGTTGATAATGACAATCCCAATTATTTTCGATCATTTTTCTCTTTCTGGTTTGTTCAGATTGATCTGTATCAAGTGGAATGTTTGTTAGAAAGCAAGAGCTATGAAAAAAAAGTAAGTCTTAGGGGTTTTCAAGTTGAAGTTTAAAAATAAAATAGATATTAAATGTAGTTGAGGCCATTTTTGAATTTCTCTGTTAACTTGTGATTTACAACAATGCTGAGGAAATTTTTATTGATATCAATTGCTAAGTGTAGAATATTTATTTCTTTTATGTTTCAGACTGAAGGCATTTTACCTGAAAAATTAAATCTGCTTTTCTGTCATCTGACGTCACGAAATATTTAAATATTTAATTGATAGACAGTAATGGCAGCTATTTTTTAGTTATTTACAAAGAACTTTAATACTTGGACCGAATTAATGAAGCTAAACGAAAACGTTCCTCACGAGGCATAACACTGAACCAATTGCAAGATAAAAAGAAGGTTCTGCAGCTGCATCCGATAGCTATGGAAAGCCGGTACACGAAACTGTCAGTTTACCTCTTGTTTTAATGTTTAGGAATCTTATTTTTTTTTTCTTCTTTCCTTTTTTGAAAAATCTCAATCATTCCTTTTATCTTTCGATGTTATTTATTTGTTGAAGAGTGATTTTTATTCTGAAACTTCAGGGTTGAGATTTGCCTGTTAATTTAGTTCATAGAACTGAAACATCATTTTACTTTAGCTCTTATCCCAGAATTCTAAAATCTTAAAAATATCTGTTTATTTCACTGTGCTGTGCGGACGTTCTGCAAGCTAAAGATAAATTATTTAATGGTTTATTGTTGTTGAAATTCCTCTCTTCAGATACATTTTCAAGACTAATTTGTCACATTGCTGTTAGATCTCTCAAACTCCAATTAGAGCTTAACATGTTCTGATCAAGACGTAATGGTTGCGATAATGCATTACATTACCGAAATGCAAAAACCTGTCAGTCATCCTTTGCCTAGTTAATGACCATTCCAATTCCACAGAGTAAACTAACACCATTCAACATATTCGCGAATGCAAAGTAAAAAAAAAAAAAAAAAAAAAGAGTAGGTCAGATTTAGATAGAACATAATTAAGCCAAGAATATGCCGTAATTCACCTTTCCAGGCTATGGCCAGTAAGTTTGTGCTAAAAGGAAAAATTTACTACTTCTCGTGTAAAGAGATTTGAACTTAGATTTGAACAGATTTGTTAGATTTGAACTTAGTTTCTGGTAACTTATCTTCTTTTACTGATACACTTTATAACTTTGCTGATACATTCGATATAAAATAAATATAGAACAAAGTAAAGAAACATTTCTAACGAGTACTGTAACACTGCGTCTCGTCAAAAACAGGAAGTGGGTGGCTTTTCGTTAGAGTCTTTAGAAACTGGCTGTCGTCAATATTTTAGATCAATATCATTTTGAACCAAAAAGAATCTTTTGATAACCGGACCTCGTTATATTTGTTGTTATAAGTGATTGAATGCAATATTTATTTGGCTTGGAGGTTGTTCCTTTCAAAGGACAAAGATAACCTAACTGAGGAACTGATAAATTTTTCATTTCCAGTTACTAATCTTAAGGATCAAACTTTCCCTGGACTTTTCCGATTTGTATGAACTGTGCCTCAACTCCCCCTAAGCGAATGACAAACATTTCAGAACGAAGCTCAGTCTTAAGTGGAAACTATTCAACGAAAGCTTTCAGGAATGTGTTTGTTTGGTGAGGAAGAGAGATCTTCTTGGCATCTTCCATTAAGTTCGCAGCAGGGAGGCAGTGAATCATGATCCACTCTAATACTGTTATCCATAGAACTCACACCTAATAATTGTAACCGCGCCCCCCATGTCGACATAGTATGATACCCGTTTTAGTTTGTTTTTTTATTAATTCCTCGTGCCATTTTCCATTTGGGGAAAAGTAAAACTATATTACTGACGTCTTTTTTGTTTCAGGAAAAGTTGCTTTCTTTTATTAAATGCTTCCGCAAACTTCTGCTACAGTGAATGGAGTCGTGCTGCTATTCTGTTAAAAGATGGGCTTTTTTTTTCATAAATGTAAGTTGACAAGCATTGAATAATAGAAGCTTGATGTTTTTAAAGGCTTTCTTTTTTCGACCGCAATAGAGAAAGCTTTCTGTCAGTTTATTTATTTTTGTTCTGCACCATTGTTTTGAATTCCATTCCATTAGCAGACAAGGACATCTTAAAGCATCTGAAACTCTGTTTCTTTTGAATTGAAACTTCGTTTCTGTACAAGACTTTTGTAGCATGTTTTTGTCAATTTGATTTTTTTTTTTACTTTTCCAATTTTGTCTTCATATTTCAGTAAATCTTTTAGGATAACCGCTTTATTGCAATAATACTGTCATGTGAATTATTCTAGAAGTGTATAATGTTTGGACACAAAGAAACTCTTGCAGAATTTATCAGTACGACTAGTACAATTTTAGATTCGCTGATATATTCAATTTTGCTTTATTTTAATCACTTAAGAATTACTTAGTCTATATCCATTAAAAGATAAAAGTTTTCCATGTTTTTTTGATTTAAGGAGAGGAAACTTATTTGGTTTCACTCCGTAATGTACCTGAAGAAGAAAACAGTTTATATTTTTGAAAAATAGTGAGTTAATCTAGAAGAAGAAAGAGTTTGTAGTTTTATTTCAGTAAATGTTAAGTTCTGAGACTGAAAAACAAGTAAACAAACATGTTTTTACTTCGTTTAGAGTGTACCAAGTATCTCTCTTTAAGTTCAAATCGTTTAATTTGCGGAAGATATAATGCTTAATTTCTCTGTCAGTTTGAGAGACAAGCTACAAAAACGGCTATTAACATTAATTCAATAAATCCATTTTTAGAAGCTTGTTTTGTTGTCGCTCCAGGACACATTCCAAATCTTTGAAACTCTCATATAGTGTTAGGTTCCTTAGTTTAGTTTAATACTGCAGATTTAAACTTGATAACTTATTTAAATTACAACCTGAATATTGTTGTGGAAAAGACAAACACTTGTTTTTTCTGTACTACACTTATTACAAGTATATTATTCTGTTTCAAAGAAAACTTCAAAGAAAACAATACAAACATTATTCTGTACTACATGAAATTTTCCACAAATTCCAGGAGACCGGAAGTAGCTGTTATCGAATGACCTGAATCGATGGGAAAAAACTAATCAAATCTGAGGCCTTATTTAGAATTTTCATAACAGAAATTATAACAGAACAGAAATTCAAAGTAACAGGTGCCTTGCATTTAGTAAAAATACAGATCCCGAATCCTATGGTTCTTCCTCAGTTTCTAGAACCTAGCAGATCGGATGTAAAGACGGTTTGAGGAGTTCAGGGGAATTGCATTTAGCAGAGGCAGTTGAGGAGCTATAGTACCCACAAAGTATCAGTAAAGTGTGTAAAGATGGGCATATTCCCGTAATGACGTCTCTATTTCTTGTTGATACTTGGACGACGAACCTGGAATGTGGATTGTGCCAATAGATTACTGCTTCGATTCATCGACAAATGATGAGTGTGCAAAGTGTGAGCTTTCGCTTTTGTAAAATGTGCCCATTGTGAACTGTCTTTCTGCCCATCTCACTGTTTATTTGATGAATTGTACATTGATTGTCTCTTGTAATAGATTTTGTTTGAAGTCAGTAACAAGTCATATTTTTAACGTATATTGTTTCTTTTCAACGTGTTGTTTCTTCCTTTATATTGAGATCTCCACCTTCTTACTATATTAGTAGTTCATATAAATACGTGAAACGAGCATTTTAGTAACTTTTGGTGTCATGTTTGCAACACTTTACTGATACTTTGTGGGTCCTGTAGCTCCTAAACGCTTGCCCCTCTGCCCCTAAGATTTCACAGTTTTTCTACTTGTGACATAAGCTTTCAGAAAATATATGGGTTTCCGGCAAACCTGTATTAAATGAGAGAATATATTTAAACAAACAATCACAAACTCTTTTATTGGAGAATGTAACATGTTTAATATACACATTTACTAGTAAATTTACCAAAGCCGAAGGTGCATTTCACTCCAATAATAACATGTTGAATGCATAACTGTGACAAATATAATTACAATGGGTCAATCAATAGGTTTTTTTTTTTTTATGAAGTACTTCATGAATTCAGAAAGTGACAAGGAACTTGAGGCACTTGACTTACTTTATATATTTACTTACATAATTTTGATTATGAAATTTTTAATTAAACGTGTTTGACTTATTTGAGTTATCATGATATGTTTGTACAAAGTGTATGTATTGCTGAACATTATTGGTTCGGAATAAACTAGGTCATAATAACTGTTAAGTCATTTAATGATAATTTTTTACATTATTGCATAGGGCTTTGACTGCTCTAAAAGCAGACTAATCATTATAATAAAACGTGGAAAAAAAAACCCTCAACTGCTAGTTGACTTTGGTTATGGTATGGTATATTCAGATATTTACTGATTCTAATTTCTAATTATAAATTTTAGCAATTTTGTAATTATGATTTTAGAAATCTTTGCAAGATTAATTTTTATTAAACCTAAATCTTTTCTTTCTTTGTTAAGGCTTTCTAAAACCCAAACCGGGAATCGGAGCCCCATGATTTTCTAACTCGTTGGATTCCCCAAGGCCTGGAGTTTGGGAAACACCCATCCTCAGGTGCAGGCCACCTCCGATTTTAGATGGAGATTTTGGGTCAGAAAAGTAATGCTAATTGCACAAAATTTTCGTTTATCTAAATTGAATCGACTACACTAGAACGAACAATGACTTCCTTAATCCAATGTAACCAATTCCGGTTCAAGATGGCCACAGGCCATTTAAGTCTCCCGAATGGTGCAAAATAAGAATCTAGACATTCTGAATTAACTCAATAAGGATATCGTTTGAAATTGTACTTGACCCTTCATTTATAAAGCGTAATGTAAATCAATAAGTTTTGCACCCTAATCAGTTTTAACTTTTGACAACGAGCCTGATAGACTGCAAATTGAAGAATTGTTTCTTATTTATGATATCAAAATTGTGAATTGATATCCTAATTCTCATCAATTTGCAATCGATTCAAAAATGAACAGTTCTGTGTAATACCTCTTTTCAGTTTTCATTACATTTGATTCTCATTCCGATTGAAGTTAAATAAATATGGAAATCTTAATATTAAATTTAAACTTTAATTAAATTTTATTAAAGTTAAATAAATATGGAAATCTTAACATTACATTTAATTAAATTTAAATGAATATGGAAATCTTAATATTAAATTTAAACTTTAATTAAATTTTATTACATTTAAATAAATATGGAAATCTTAATATTAAATTTAAACTTTAATTAAATTTTATTACATTTAAATAAATATGGAAATCTTAATATTACATTTAAACTTTAATGAAATTGTACTAAATTTAAATAGAAATATTATTAATTTTTTCTTGAATAAAATTTTAACGTTTATGCATATTTTGATTGAATAAAAAGTTCTGCCAATACACTTAACTAAGAAAAAAAATTAAATAAAAAAAAACAATAAAAAATCACAAATGATTTCGTTTGGACTTGCCAAACATCATCTAGTCTTGTATTATATTCTGGATCTTATATTATAATCTTCAACAGATGATCTTTGGTAAGTCCAAATGAAATGTTTTTTTATTTAATTTTTTTTCTAAGTCAAATGTGTTGGCAGAACTTTTACTCAATTAATTTTTTCTTCTCAATAATAATTCTTCAAATGTGAATATACGCTCATGAGAATTTCGAATTACGATAATTTAGATATGAAAATGTCATTTTAAAAATATGATAACATAAATTCTAATCGATTCCTATCACGTTTTATGCTTTAGACGTATTTGTTGCTGGGCCCTTATCTATTGCAGATAAAACCCTTTCATTTTTTATGGTTTCGTTGAATGTAGGAGTTAAATGACTCCTATTCTTAATAATAAATATAAAAATAACTTTTTCTTGAATTTTACTACGTTTAAGTAGTAGGTTTTTGGAAATAAATAAATGAATTGAAATCATGTATTAGTTTTATTGGTTCTACATTATAAATTTGAAAAAGTAAATATGTTTATATTGATTTAAGTTTATAATCAATAAAATTGAAATAATGATTGAGACAACAGTCACATTGATTATATAAACAGCCAACTGATATAAGTAGGCCTTTTTCCCCCTAATTGTTTTTTACTTTATAGCTTAGTTGTGTACATTGTATATTTTACATAATTATCTTCATTATTGTTTAAGTTATGTTTTTATAAATTTTCCGATTTTGCCAGTCTTCACTCTATTGGCAAATTTGAAGCAAGAAATTTCCGTTTTGTTAAATGAAAACGGTTTCCGTTGGAGCATTAGGAACTTGAAGTTTAATAATTAATAAATATTATCCATTCTGTTATTATATTTTTTTTTTAATTTCTTATAAAAAACCGTGTCATCATGTTTATAATTTAAACCTGTTCAATACAAACCAATCCATCTTATTTCGCCTTCACTGGTTCGTATGTTATTGAGAGATTTACATTGGAACCCAGGGTTTATAAGCTTCACTACCTTACAAAATTTGGATAAAAATATGCTGTGTTGAAATATTAAAACAGTTAAAGACAGCTGAAAATTCGTCAATTCCTTCATGGAAATAGGATTATCCTTTGTAGAATAGACATTCGTTAGCATGGTGATTTTTTTTTCAGACATACAGGTGATTTTATTTAGTCACCATCTCCTATAAGGAGCAGAAGTTCATAGTGCGCGCTGATTTTACGATATACAGAAATTAATGTTAATATTAATATTTAGATCTCAAAATGATATCCGTCGATCAATCCTGTGTTTCCGTGGAGGAAGATCTCCACCCACTCACTCCACCCGTTTTTAAAATCAGTGTTTTGACTGTTTCTAATGGAAGTTTTTTGTTCCACGTAGCTCAGGGGAAGCGTGGAGCGACCCCCAACGGTGGAGCGAATCGATTGATTCCAGTGCTAATATTGATTCAAGAGTTACTTAGCTGTCAGATGTCTGTGCGCGCGCCTTGACCTCGACGCCCCCGTGATGAATGCTTCTCTTTCCGTCACATACACAAGAAAATAAACTTTAATTTACAACTAGTCGCTGTGCGAACACAACATGTGCTGCTTGTCTCGACCATGTGACTGTCTTCACAGACGGAACACACCCTTCACTGCGCTGCTGCCACGTGGTGCTCGACACCATATGGTTACTGGCTGGAAATCAGGGCAAAGAAACGAGTTAACCTCTGAACGACATAATGGCTCCATTTTTGGGCTGTTCGTAAAATTTCTAGAGTTTCTCGAGCTCTAAATAATTCTGTGATTCAACTAAGTGATAAGAACCTAAGAAAAAACAAATTGTCTTAAAATATAAATGAAGGTGCTTCAACGTAGCTAGAAAACGGATTGTTGAATAAAAATAAAAAATGAAAAGTTATTCAGTATGTACATTTTTAAAATTTTCAGTACTAAATCACTAAAATTCAGAAAGAAATAAAGGAAGATACCTGATGGAGACAGTGACTCCTCAATAACTAAAAGTAAGAAAATAAAAAACAAGAATCAAATGTGGAATTCAAATCCTTGGATAGCACTCAGGCTACCACAAAAGGTATTTGACCACAAAGAAAAGAAAAGAAAAAAAGAAAAAAATAATTGAATAAATAACAAACTCTCTAATGGGTAAAAGAAAAGCAATTAATTCAAATAACTTTTCTTTTACCCATTAGAGGGTTTGTTATTTATTTAATTATTTTTTTATTTTCTCTGTGTTTATTCTTTCTTTTATTTTTTCTTGAGGGGTCACTGTCTCCATCATGTATTCTCAATACCTCCCCTCGTACGCCTTTTGAGTCTTGCACTGGGTGATTAGCTCTGGCTGAGGAGAGCCCAACAAGCTCGAAACGGCCGTCCCAGAGTATCAGCTCGACTCAAAAAGGCATTCTTATTTGAAATAAAGGAAGATATAAAGATCTTAATTTATAATGTCTCAGAGGGGTATATCTTGCTGTGGAGTGAAGATCTATATCGCAATCCAATTAAATTTAATGTTGGCTGTTTCTTCAAGAATGAAACGCCTGATTATGATGATATTTGGCATGTAAGTTGTAATTTCCAAAGATTCCTCAAAATATTATTCTTCGGGAATTATCACAAAACCATTTTTATTTTCCCCCAAAACCTGAAAGTGACTTTTGCAATCTATCTCCTCCAAAACTATTCGACCGATTGGATGAAATCTTTGTATTTCGGCAGATAAACAGTCGTAGATCGGTTTAGTTTAATAACATCCCAAATCGATTGCGTCCTTCAGATGTAATCAATAATTGCAACACTCGAAAACTGGATTCTTTGTTGTCAGTCCAGTATTTTAAAATCCCTTTCATTCAAATAATGTTTACACGTGCCTTTATGCAAAGGCGATTCACCGTCAGTAATACATTATTAATAGAAATTCGCTTTGCTTTGAAAAATTTATAGTATTTAATAAGCTGTACTTCCTGAAATCAGATGAAATAATAGTGTTCAATTCTTCCACTGTAATTGTATGCTCTTGCAGTTATTGTAAAGCAGATGTTGAATTGCAACTGTTATTGTTATTTTCTATAGATTTTCTGAAAGAAATAGTTCTTAAAAGAACTTTAAGTCTATTTTCCTTAAAAATGTCGTCCATAAAAATTGATTTTTATTTTTTCATCTTTTTTTTTAAATTTATAAAACAAAATGTGATTCCTTTTAAATTTATCTGCTCAGTACAAAAATGTAGAATTTTTTAGTTTCGAAAAAAAAATCACTCGGATTTGCTTCAATCCCATTAATTTTAATGAACTCCAACAGCGTGCGAATTTATAGATTACAAAAAATGATTAATACCCATTGTTGATTATTATCCATTATTCTATTTTTCGTTGAAATTTCTGACACCTTCATGACCTAATATTTCTACAGAGACCCAAAAATAAAACAAAAAACAAATTTAAAATTATTTCGTCTCTTTTTTGTTTTTAATGCAGACGAAGTTTCAAGAAGATCCATTGAGTTCAAATATTATTTGGGGTGGGGGTGGGGGCATCCACAGAAACTGACTAATGTTGTGAATCTCACTTTCCTAAGAAAATAGGGTAAAAATATATCCTATCCTAAATTCGCGTACATCATCGAACCATTTTTCTTCATATTGAATAGAAGCAAGCATTTATATTCTTTTAAAAGCAACTTTTTGGTAATAATATTCCCTGACACTATTAAGTTATTGTAACGTTACTTTTAAATAATTGATATAAGTAGGAACTGCAGGATCAAATAAACTCACCTATTTGTAATTTTTGGACATTGTCATTTTGATATCGTCATTTTGGAAAGTATTTTCAAGGCATCTAAATGTATATTTGATTTTCGTTAAATTTTAATTTCTTTTTCGTACATATATGGATTGAAACTGAACAAAGCATTATTATTACTACTAGTATCATTCTATATTTCGGAAAAATTTCCATGAAATCGCTCCATTATTTAAACGTGAAGATTACCGTTCAGTTATACGTAAGATAATGGATTTTTAGGATTATTTCATAGTAATGATAGAGCAGGATCAGGCGTAGCAAAATTTCGTATAGCACCATGTTAGAAAAATAATGATTAAAAGTACAGACAAAGTAATATTTGTTATTTTCTATCCGGGTACCGTCGCTTCGCTCGGAACCCTTTCATATATAGCAAAAACAAAAACTTTATTTAATTAGCAAATTGATATCGAGATCGGAGAATATACGAATTCCCAGCCTGTTGTAGCTTCTCCGCTGAACTCCGGTTATTGCGGGTTGGCGCCAATCACCTGGGGTTCTAAAAAAAAACCCTGTTTTTACCTGTCACAGGTGAGACATCTATATAATAGGTATATAAAACACAAGCGTATTCGAATGAAACGTTGTGTCAAAATTTCAAAGCAATCGGTGAAGAACTTTCGGAGATTTAAGATTTTGAACAAACGACATTTTTATTTATATAGATTTTTAGTCATTTGCTTGAAGTTTATTTTCGAAAGTTGTTTGTGAAAAAATATGACAAGCACTTGAGAAGTGATAGCGTGATTCATTCTGCGCGAGCAAGAATGAACGTGGTAAGTGGATTAAATTGACGAAATATGGATTGTTGGGTTAATCATCGAAAGATGAAGACGTGTACGATTTGGCTAAGGATAAAAATAAGCCTTGTCATATTGAAATCCTGTGAAAATAAATATCTACAATAGTGCTGAATATTATAGAAGAATATCGTCAACCTGTGAATAAAATGATAATGATACCAGGATTGATCAAAAATAATACTGATCAACACTGAAGTTCATCAGTTCCTGTGCTTCCACCGTAAGTAAACTCTAGATTTGACAAAAATGAAGACACCGGACATGTAGTACAAGAACTGAACTTTAAACAGCAGTTTTAAATTACGCTAATTATAGATCTGTTCATAAGTAAAAACATTCTGAAATTCAATGTAATCAGATTCCTAAGCTCGTTCCTTTTACTTTGCACTGAGCGCAGAAGATTTAAAAACTAACACACCAACTACCCGTAATTCCAATACCTACTATTTAAATAACAACAATTGTACATCTAAAGCTGTAAATAAATGTATCTATAAGATATTTCAACAAATAACAGTGGTCGGCGACATTTGTTATTAATCTGTCCGGATCTGTAGCAGATTCTTCGTAAAATGTTATGCATCAGCTGTTTACTTGATTCTTTGACAACTGGTTATTGTGATTCCACAATAAATTTCGTAAAGTTATTTGTCAAGTTTGTCGTCCCGTTAGGAATGAATATATGTACATACACTGGATAAGACTGTGGTAATCAATAATCTCTTTAAATGTTTGAGTTTCATTGCGACCTTGTGACAGCTGTTATGGTTTCAAATATTCAAAGAATAAAAGTTTTAGAATAAAAGTGGATTACAGACGTTATATCTTATATCTACTTAATTATGACATAATTATCTTGTTTCACCAAATGTAGTTTTCTTTAATATTTCTTGATTTATTCAGTGGACAAATTTATCTTAAAGTCGAAGATTTTTAATTCACTTTGCCCCTGTACCTGTTTTCCTTCTGTTTATTTTAAGAAGGATCCTTCTAAAAAATCAGTTGTTAAATAAAAGATTCTAAATCAATATTTTAATTTTATATTATGTATCTTGTGTATTCTATTACTTTTGCAAAAAAAAAATGGGATTCTTTCAATTTCTACGAAAAGCTTAAGTTTGAAAATATTAAATTATGATATTTTATGAAATACATGTAAAACGACAATAGTTAATAATATAATAATTAAAAATATTTCAAAGTAAAAATTGAAAATAAATAAATCTAATGCTTGGAGATCAATACGTAACATTTAGTCAAAGTTCTGTAAATTATTGCTAGCTAGCTAATAATGTATTAATGTTTGCTTTCTTTCTATTAGGTCATCGTAACAATAGCTGTTATAATTAAAATTCATTGTGATACAATTCTGTGATACATTATTATACATCAATAAAAATAGCCAGAGAAAACTAAGACTAAATTTGAATTCTTTGCTTTTTTGTTTTCTGCAAGTGAGACTATAGAAAGAATATTTAAAGGAAAAATGTAGTAAAGTAAGTGTAGTAATTACTTTAATGAACTGGCTGTGCTAGCTAATTGCTGCAGTTTAAAGGAACCTTATTTCTTATATTAGAAAATTATTCCATCGCTGTTGGCGGGGAAATTTTTTGGTTACTTTCTATTATTTCCAAATTAAGACAAAGACTAGACAGTTTATAACCAAAATGCAGTTAAGTAAAAATCACCAAAAGTCTAATGCAAAGTCAGTGATATCTACACCAAATATGGTAAAAGCGAAGACTGGAGAATAAAGGCAAAGTTACCACGGCTATGCTATACAAATCCCTAATTTAATTTGGAGAATCAGCTATCAAAAAGATATCTTCTTTTTCTGATATTTCTTCGTTTGTAGATATGTTCAAAAAAATTCTTATTTGAAACTGAACTCCTTTCAGAATCAAAGGGTTATTATAGATTTATTACAATTTAAAGCTATGAATATGCATTGGAGAAAAGAAAAACTTGTTAAAGATTAAAACGAAGGGCTTTGTAATATAACTTTAAATCAAAATTTATATGTCTGTCCTAGTATTTCTATATAATAAGTCCTGCAGTAAGCCCACTGACGGACTGTCATACTACAGTACATAGAAAGCTGAAATTTTAGAGGTGATTATTATAAGAAAGATAACTATTGATATCTATCCGTCCAATTATCGAGAGCTAGGAGAAGAATTATCGGAAATTGCAAGAATCGTATTAATCCCAACGTATGAGGCCCTTAAAATAGTAGAGGCCCATCCACCAACATTCCATTTTTTCCTTTTTTATCTAGTATAAACTTTTCGCTTTCATTCGTGTGACTTTTTTGGTTCGTGCATCTCAGTAAAGAAAGAAATTGCCATTGAAAAAGCCTTGATGTTACGCATCACCGATATCTGAAGAAGTCTGCGAATGGGAGGGGCGTAAAATCCGTGCACTCCGCTGAGCAGACTATCTCCCTGTCACGTACAAGGCATTTAAGTTTGTAAAGAATCAGCGTAAATGAATTACGAACCTTAAATTATTGGACGGGTTGTCAAAGTCCATGGAAATACAAATATTATATTAAATTAAATAATGTAATAACTTATATTGTTAGTTTAATATTTTCTTTATTTCCGTCAAGTTCCTTCTGTGAGGGTTGTAGTGTTTATTCGAATGTTATTACTGTCTGACCACGGATAGAAGACCTCTCGACACGGCTGGGCATATCAGAAGAAGATTGATTGCTATTTGTCGCTTAGGTACTGTAATCGTATTTGTATAATACACTGTCTGTATTATCAAATAAGAAAGACTAGAATTCCCACTTGGCGCTTATGCCTCGCCGCGTGATATGGAGGAAAACATTGCAAAAGTTTGAACACATTTTTCTCGAAACTAACTATTCTAGAGGCCTCATAATAATCTTAGAAACTATTAATAAATTTCCACGCCGAAATAATACCAAAACTTGTTTTTGATTTGTGATACAAGTGGGATGCTTAGGGGCTAAAAATAACAATATTAAAGTCTGTATAAAACAGAGTTGTATTTAATAAACAAGTTACATAGAAATCTTGAAATTTTACTATCACTATTGGTGAAACTACTTTGGACGTTTCTATACGAACATTCAAAGTTGGTATGGCAATTATAGTTTGCTTTGTAGTTTTTACGAAGGCATAAAGCCTTCCATAATTTCTCCCTCTATGAAAGCAGGTAGTATGTGATATACTTGACCGGCTCATAATAGGGCTTTCGATTCTTTATAGCGGTTGATTGAGAGATTGGTGCAAATGACTAAAGGTTGACAGTGGATGAACAAAATCAGTACAAGTTAAACTTAAAATGGCCGCAAAGTCACAGAATAAACACAATAACAACTGATAAAAATAATGTCTGAAGCTTAATGAAGAGTTGGCTCTCAAAGACAAAGCATAAAGAAGATTTTGATTACTAGGTTGCCTGTTGATGACCAACTATTGCATCATTTATCTGCCATTTTTTAATTTTTATTAAGGAGAAATGAATAGCAAGAGTACTGCTGATTAGGGTATTTTCGTTAATTAATTGCTTTGAATCTGTTAATGGTTTGCTTTGTGCCTGATGTTAATTACCTTCATAAAAGAAATTATGGCCGGTGACCAAAGGAAAATAAAATGTTTATGATCATATTTAGATTTGATGATTCGCACAAGTAATTATAGCTTACTTTAACAACTAAAATTATAGTCTAAATAAAATGAAAAATACTTTATTAATTTCACTTTTTTGTACTGTACTATAGATAATTGTTGAAGGTTTCCATACATTAAAAAAACAACATTCTAAATCTTTTTTATTTTTATAGTAAAATTAGCGTAAAATTATCGTTGCTTGTGCCTCTGAACTTGATGAAGTAGGAATAGGGTATTTTCAGGAGCCAACGCCTGTTCGAGATATTTGGCATTGTTTTCATTGGATTTTCGCTATTAGCTTAAATGTTAGAAATGCAACCTTCTTATTCCAGTTTTCAGCTAAAGCTTGATGTAAAGTACCCTGCCCAAATAACGCCACCTTAACATTTAAATTATTGTAAGTCTGGAAATAAGATGTATCGAAACACGAAAATTATGACCAAGAAAGTTTAATCTTCTGTTTGAAGCTTACCATAATGAAACATATGATAGTTTTTACTGGAGAAGTATGAGAACTCAAATAAGAAAACTTTGCAAACTGACGTTATTAGGAACACCTGTTCCAATTACCGCCACCTACTTTCTAGTAACTTAACTTATTTAAAATTAAGAATTATTCCATCATTGTAAACATTATTTGTATATAATTACAGTGAAAAGCAACTAAATTTAACTTTCTGTAAAAAATAATAAAAAATCACTTGAAATTAACACAGTCTTTCTAATCTGTAGCTAGACCAAAAGAGGAAATGTAAAAATTAATTTGAATATCCCCTCCTTTTAAATGAAATGAGACAATAAGACAAAATACCACAAAAAACAATATTTTTCAGTTAACTCAAAAAGCTTTAGAGAAGTAAGCTTACAAAAAATAAAAAGTTTATTAGTGGTGTTAAAGTGGCGTTAAAGCGCTACTGAGCACATGGATCACATGATGAACTTGTTTGACTACAGTTTCCGAATTTTAAAATAACGTTATCTTATCTACATAGAAGAATCTTCAAGAATCAAGTAAATATATAGTTTTATATAGTTAATCTTTGCTGAACATTAAAAAATCTATATTTTATCTTACCTTGATATAGTAGCAGCCTTTCAGAACCAGTCCTCGACACGAAATAGTTGAAATATAATTTCACTCGAAAATGTTGGCGGTCTGCTAGTAACTCACTTCAACACTAGATGGCATGTCAATGGAAACTACTTTAGTGCAGTACCGCCATCTCTTATGTTTATGAAGAATTAGATAGGTGGCATTAAAGGTATACATGGTGTTATATGGCTCAGGTACCTTATAAGTTCTCGGACTCATGTGTTGGAGGTTGTCGGTTTAAATCAGTATACCTACTGTTTTTTGTTTTTTTTTCTCTTAATCTTTTTTTCTCAATATCCATGTCGTATATTTGTTTGTTTTTTATTTTCCTAATGTCTTTTTATTTTTTTCTAACTTTTTTTTTTATTTTTCCTTACATTAACGTACTTCGTTTTTTTATTATTATTTTTTAAATTTTTTATTATTATGGGTCGTCCTTAAATTTATGCTTTAACACACAATATTATATTCACTTGTTTTCTAATAGATATAAATCTATTGTTGTAACTCCATAGTATTTTCTTAAACAATCAAGTTTATTCCTTTGAAATTTTACCAAAACACTTATGTTAATTTAGAAAAGCAAATCCTAAGTCAGTAACTTATTGATTATTGCGTTTAAATTGTTAAATTGAAGCATCACACTGTTGTCGTGATTACAGGATAACCAGCTCTAAAGATTATCGGTCTAAGCGTTAAATCAATTTGTGGCTCGCCTGTGAAATTCTAGAAAGAAACCTGCATGCTTTTGATAGAGGGATGGAGGAACCTTGGGGCCGTCTAGAGGCAAGAATCCCCGTAAATAACGACCTTCCCACTTAGATTAGAAGCTGAGTTTTATTGGAATAGTTCGTTATCCGAGTTCAAAAAGAAGAAAATATATTTCTAATGCACATAAAAATGCAAATTCTCTGTGGAAATATTCTTATCCTTAATATCCAACAGAAAGCAATTCTTACATCTCGTGTCGGTTAATGATTTTTCTATCTTCCAAATGGATCTTTCAAAGTAAAGGAATAAAAAGGGATAAAAACGCACAACAAATAAAATCACTGAGCTACTTATGGAGTATTTGACACCGGGAATCCAGGACAGTCTGTTTCGAGGTTATTACCTCTCCTCAGCTGGATTCACCCAGTGTCTGCAGCTCAGTGATATCAAAGGGAATAAGACAGGTAAGCAATAGAATGGCCCTTCCTATAAAAAAATACTAAAAACTAAATAAAAAATAAAAAAGGGCAATCGATTAATCTCCGCTAGTCAAGCTTAGGAAGGATTGACTACAGGAAAGACATATGCATAATGGAGTCTTTTTTTTATCTTTAATTTATTTTTAAAAGTTTTTTATCTGAAGGATAAAAGTATTTTATTCTTATGTTTATCTGTCTTTTATTCTTATTTCCTTTGATATCACTGAGACGCAGACACTGGGTGAATCCAACTGATGAAGGATAAGAACCCTGAAACAGACTGTCTTAGATTCCCGGTGTCAAATGTTCCAAAAGGAACTCAGCGATTTTATTTGTTGTGCATTTTTATCCCATTTTATTCCTTTGTAAAATTCTTGTACTCACGTTAAAATTTCCATTATCCTTCCAAGTAAAACTTTGGAGAAAAGTATTTGAACGATTGCCATCTTCTTAATAATTCAGAGGCCATCTTCCAAATACAAAGGAGAATTTCTAGCAGCTGAAGAAAGCCAAAAGGGTTAAGATGGCAAATCCGTGCTTTTACAGCCTTTTTCGACCTCATTACCGCATCTTTGGCCTTTGAATTTCTAATGTTAAGTTCAAGTTTATCAATTGTAGCTCATAGAGAATCTGAGTTTTCTCTTGACCCCAGAAGAAAGTTCATTAAATTTTCAGTTACCTTTCCTTCAGGTCAACGTAATGTAACATAGTATATAATGAGGCTAGGATTCCAAGCAAGAATAACTGAAATATATTGTATAGTTCTACCTCAACTAGAATTGTTTCTTGACATCAGTGTTGCAAGTATGAACTCCTCGCTCGAGTTACTTTTCCCTGCCTTGTTTTTCCAGAATATTCATTTATTATATCTACGGATTTGACGATCTGCTTATTTTACTAAACTTTGTTGAATTTCCGAAGTGTTCATAGTCCTGAGATTTGTAGTCTTTTACTAATTTGCTTCAGTCATCAAAGCCTTACCTTTACAAGCACTTACTTCTTACTTTTGTATTATATCCATAGCTAAGTTGTCTTATACGTATACTGAGAAAAACAAGAGAGTTTCAGAATTAAAACATTGATTTCAATCGAACAATGCTTATTCATTCTGTGATCAAGATATTCAGAACCTATTTGTTCCACTGACTCTTCAGTAGATTCTTCTTCTCCTTCTTCTTAGTATTATTATCCCGAATCACCTTGGCATATTCGAATTGAAGCAATATCTGTGAATCAAAAAAAAAAGAAAAGAAAAAAAAAAGACCTATCAAAAAACTTTGATATTCAATTCCATTACCAAGATATCTGGAAATAACGAGTTCGTTTCTCAACTGAGCTGTTTTCATGTTCTTTTTAGTTGTTCGTTGAATTGTTTTCTTTTTTCTTTCCTGGGCCAGCCCCAATTAACTTTCTATTAAATTCGCAATTATTTTTGTTCCTGTACAATTGTTTAATCTTCTTTCCTCAAATACTTTTGCAAGTCTTGTGGAAGGTTGCAAACTATTTTATATCTTTTAATCCCTATTATTTACAAACTCATGAAAAAAACTTAAAGCAAACATACATATGAAAAGCAGAAATGTTAGGATAAATAAAGCAGAATAGAAAGATGATAGAATACAATTACAAGCAACCTTTTTCAATGTATTTTAGTGACTCTTGAAAATAAGCATTGTAATGGAATTTGGTTGTTTACATTCGGAGATGTTTTAAAATATAAACAAAATGGGTATACAAATAAGGGAAACTCACTGCCAAGTGAAAAAATATTAAAACTATACAGTATTTAAATTAGAAGTCTTGACAATAAAATACAGATCTCTACTTCAGTAATTTACACACGTTAAAATTAAGTAAGGTAATTTAAATTTTAAACGTATCCACTTTGTGAGGAGTGGAAGTTCCTCTTAGTACTGCTTAGTCAAGGTTATGCATCAAATTCGGGGAGAAACTTTTGCAAATTGAAGATAACGCATGACAAGTAACTGTTTATCAATAACCCCCAAGAACAATGATACATCTGTGATGAGGATAAGGTCAATACTAATTAGCGTATTTACTAATGAAATGTTTACGTGTGTCTTAATCTGATTATCATTATGGAAACCTCATAATCAACCTTTTAGAGAATGGAAACATTCATCTTTTTTTTCTAGAATGAAGATAATAACCAAGAGATCGTTCAAAATACTTCAAACCTTTTTTTTAAAACCTTGCTTTTATTAGCGAACCATTTGAAAGCTATTGTGATAGCGACCAAAATCGGGAGCTATTGCGTTTGTCCTGTCCGTCCGTGTCTGTCCACCCACTAACAACACCTCAATGGAAGGTCGGATCGCCAAACGGACTTCAACCATCGTGTTCAGAGGCCCAAACACCGTAGGAATGGGGGTATTTTCAGAGGCAACGTCCCCCATGTTCGAGGCATTTGGCATTGTTATCTTTGCGCCTCCGTAACAACTCCTGAACGGAAGGTCGAATCGACAAGCGGACTTCACCACTGTGTTCAGAGGCCCAAACACCTCATCTCAGTTATCAGCTATAGATTGATGGGTAATTGTCGCTTCGAATCCGTATATCTACTGTTTTTTTGTTTTTGTTAATCTTTTTCTCTCAATGTCCCCGTGGTTGTTTACTTTCTTTTCTTATTTTTCTACCTTTTTTTTTTTATTTTTCCTATGTTAATGTACTTTCTTTATTATTATTATTATTATTATTAATTTTTTTATTATTATGTGTCGTCCTTAAATTTATGCCGTAGCACAAATTACTGTTCGGTTTTGTTTACGAGAGCCTTCAACGCTTTTGCGCATGCGTCAGGTCTCCTTCGATTTCTTCAAAATAGGGGCGAGGAAAAACAAAGAGGGGATGTTCACTTTTTATAGTGTTAGTTTACTAGTAGCTGCGTTCTATTTGCGCTTTTCGGGAAGTATGGAAAGAATAAATACTATTGCAAAAATGCTCCACGTTATTTTTTTCTTAAAAGAGAAAATGTCCAAAAAAATTTCTTAGGAAAGTACCCATCTCAGCGTATCAACCCTCTGCGGAGTAAAATCGTCCGGCAGTGGTAACTCTGCCTATCAAAACCGCACAGTATATTCGCTTATTTTATTTATTGTTTTTTTTTTTGTTTGTGTCCTGTTCAGAGGTGGATTTAGATGTGACTTGGGCTATCTGAATTTATCCCTTGGACCATCAGTAATAACTAGAAATTCAGCAAATATTTGATGAGAGACATCAAAAATTAATAAGGGCAGTTAGTTTATAATTACTAAATTAAATAAGTGTAAATTGTATTCCTATTGAAATAGGTACACAAAAGTGTTAAAAATACTGACACTAGAATTTACATTTGTACTTTTTATATGCTTTTATATTTCTTTCATCAAAAATTGGTAAGTAATGCTTCATCAAAAATTGGTAAGTAATTCACCAAAAATTTTGGCGTGTGTAAGTAATGCTCAGTTCCTGCTCTTTTGATTCAGTTTAATGTCTATTTTACCAATAACAGTGCCTAACAGAAAGTATTACAAATATTATAAAAAAAATATTTTAATCAATTGAGAATTGAAATAAAAAATATAAAAAAATTTGAACGTTTTAGTTTGAAAAGAAATTCTAAAAGAAAACAAAAAAAAATGTTAAAGAAAAAAATGTTGTAACATCTGTAAAATGATGAACAAACTATCCATACCCATTTTATATTCTTGTAGTTGATAAATATTAATAGATAAGTGTCTTTATAAAATTGAAATAAAACATTTAAAGACAAAACACACTTGACTGATTTAAAAACGCTTATACATATTAAAAATTTACATGAATCACGACCGGTTTCGCCTTAGAGAACAAGGCTTTGACGAGCGTACTTAAAAATATTTTGATAAAATTTCCGCATAAAAAAATATATTATACAATTAGTAATTAATGTTATAACTAATAAATTAATGAAGTAGGTACATGTCCAGCTTTCCATCGCATAGTGAGCGCTACAGCGCTGGGAATCATTTCGAAGAAATCAGTTCAGCTGTTTTTCAGGGGTCTTTTAAAAAGGGATGAGAGAGGTAGAAACCAGAATATATGTGCCTGTTTTAAATTGGACCAAATTTAATGGAATTCCGTTTCATATGAAATACATACTGACAACCAAGTATGAATTGATGAATGTTCAAGTGGAAGAATAGTAAAACTATAAAAAATTAATATAACGGCTACAATAGTTGATTTGTGGCACGAAGACATAAATGTTTGCTTTGGGTGAAAATGTCAATGCCTGGTTCTTATTTTTTCTTTAAGTAAATCGATTTCTAACCTGTGGAATTGTTTGGGTTTTATTTTTCAATCTGGAACTGGAAAAATATTGAAGGAAATTGTCTACTGTTGTCAGGATTTTATATTTTCTGAAACATTTCTTAATCCATCTATCCAAGTTCTAAGTATTTTATATTAAGATTTATTATATATTTTGTATTAATGAAACGTTATTAATTCTCCATTTTTAATGTAAATGAATCATAACTAACTTTTATTTAAAATTACAAAGCGTGAGATGTTTTGATTTAAGAAACAGTTTAATAATTTTTGATATTTTTTCAATATATTTCTGAAGTTTTTTATCATATTGTTAATTACAAAAAAAAATAATAATAATTAAAAATGCAATTTTAAAATCATTGTACTGAAGTTTTATATGGGACTGATGGTACGAATTTTTATTACACGAATTATTGATAATAAATAATTAAAAGTGATTAAATTATGCTGAAATAATATCTCATTTATTATTATTAATAATTTTAATTTTTATTAATATTATTCTATATTAATTATCTTTATTATTATTGCAATAATTTTTAATTTGACAGGAATATTTTTGCCTGCTAGTTTATTTCTAAAAGTAAGATTATAATTATTGTTCAAAAATAATAGATAAACTGAAGTTTTTACGATAATTTTAGAAATATTTGAAAGCAAACATGGAATTTAATACTACTAATTTCCTTGCAAATAGAGATATAATCCCAATTCGAGATTGATTAAATATTAACAGATCGATCGAACAGAGGAATTGGAGAAATCAACAATAGAAGAGTAACAGGAAAACAAAATTTTAATATTGGTGTAAATGAGATTTAACTTAATCTCATATAAATATAAACATACTCCAACATAGTAACAGAATTTTAATATATAAACTTTTTTTAAGAAAGCTAGAAGAAAAGTCAGATGGATAAATTCAATTTTTTTTTAGATAAAAAAGATAAAAAGATTTGATACGAACTATAAGATAACCGAAGATAGAGAGAACGAGAGTAACTAAAATTATGAACTACGTTCCTGAAGAGTATAAGGATTTCTACTGTATCTTAAGATGACTATAATGCAGAAAGAAAAAAAGCAAACCCAAACAAAACAAATCACAAATTCTTTTCCTTCAAATTTTATATCTAAGAATTTTTTTTAATTCTTAAATGTTAATTGCACGTTTGCTGAAGCAAGATAACTTTTCTTTATCTTTGAATTATAAAAATTAGCGTTTTCTGTAAATTTTACGGAAATTGTGATATTTTGATTTCAAATTCGCACATTCTATTGTCCTCCAAATGAGAGATGGCCGCCCTGTTTTTGTGAGAGCTGCGCATGTATGATCGATTAGTCTGGTCAGGCACTTCCGTCTGATTTTATGACTGGACGCCGCCATTACGGTAATAGCGTGTTACTTTGCAAAAGAGCATTGTATTTATAAATAATATATATTTATTTATTTATATAAATACTTATTGTTAGCAACTGGTATTGAAATAACGCTAAATAATCGAGAGAATAATTTGGCGTTATCAACATGTCTTTCTCAGTGAAAACAGACGCCATCGTCCATTGTGACAGGAAAACATAATTGATCAGCTACCGGAAGGGCTGCGCAGTTCAAACTTCCGCCGGCCAACTTTCATTTGGAGAACAATAGTTTTATGCTTCAATATTAAACATTAATATATATTTTTTTATGTTTTCCGTTATAATCAGGTTTTATTTTAATAGTCATGGGAAGTCCTCACATTTCTTCAATAAATATTCACAATATCTTTCTCCAAAAATGGCAGAATTTTAGTCAGTTTTATGTGTTTGTTTGAAAACTTTTATATTTGATTTTGATATCTTCCAGATATAATCGAAACTCTGATTACAGGGCAGAATCCGAATAGTAAACCTACTTTTTTTCGTAATATGTCACATGATACATCGATTTAATCTATGGAATGGGAATAATTATTATGTTGAAGTTATCAAAGGATTTGGCCACTCAGTTGCAGTTACATCGATTTGCAGATTAAACATCATAGATCTTAATAATGATCCAAAATATTACATTTCATCTTGTTGGAAATGATTTATGAGTGTTCAACAAGTTGACTTTTCAAGATTAATTGTAACGATATTTTACAATAAATTGCCATTACAAATTCGGTAAAAATAATAACTTGCTGCTAACTGTCAAGTAGTAATGACATAAATAAAAAAATGAAAGTTTGTAAAAAATTAAAGTTAAATTAAAAAGCTGAAAGTAAAATTAAATGAAAGCTTATTAAAGATTTTGTAAAAAACTTTACGATCTTTAAAAAAATATACATTACCTTACGACACTGTTTGTAAATCAGAGGGTCACTACTCCGTGGCTCAGTCTCTGATTAAAAAAATATATTTTTTAGCTTTTTATAAAATCTTAAAATTATATAAATTATATATATATATATATAAAATCACAAAGTCGTTTATTAAGATAAGGAAGACCAATTTTTATTTATAAGTTTTTTTAGTCATAAATAAATAATTTCATCGATTAATTACTAGTTTAGAACATATTGGTAGCATTTAAAAGATTAATGTTCATACAACCCCCCCCCATTTTTTTTTTTAATGTCAGTTGTTATTTTTAGATATGTATTTCCTCGATTCGTAGTATTTATTTTAATTTTCCGTTTGTTGTCATGTACTTTAACTACAATCCAGATGTTTGATGACTACAATCAATAAAATTTTTATCATCTCTTTTCTTCAATTACTGATTGTTACCAAAGTATTTCTTGGTGAACTTGTTTTAAATTTTAACAAGTAGAATATGTGCTTCCATTTCGCTGTATCGTATTTAGTCCATATTTAAATTACGTGTGAGCCTATATATATTGTTAAGCAGAAAATTTATTAAAAAAAAAATAGTCTGTTATTTGTGCTGTAGAATAGAGTTGGTGGGATATCGAACCTTTGTGATATATAGCTCTTAGCTTCAAATATTCATTAAAGAATAGACCTATTTTTAGTTATTTTTCTTTTAAAATTTTATTCCATCCTTCTAATAAAATTAAATTTTAGAAATTTATAATAAAAGAGCTCTTACATACCATTTACATAACAATTTAAACACAATTTAAACACTTAAATTGTTAGTAAATTATTTTCACTTAAATTATGTTAACAATTCTTATGTAATTTTGCAGTTTAATACTTCATATTTAATTAAGTACTCCGTATTATAATTAAAGAATTATAATAGAAGTATTAGAAGTGAAATTCACAGTTATGTAGTTAAAGTATGTTGTGTATTATCTTAGACTTATGAATGTATTTCTATATGTAAAGAGGAATGCACTTTCATGAGTAACGTTAGTGATAAAGACTGTTTATTACAGTCTAACGCCGTAAAAGTTTGGTTAAGATTTGTTCATTATTATCTCAGGAAGCTCCCTTGTCGCTCCTTGATGTTGCGAACGTCGTAAATGACAATCTATGGCATTCATTTATTAGTTAGTTTCGTGGGGTTTTTTTTTTCCTTGACTTACTCTTTTATAGATGTGTTTCAATTAAAACCTCAAGCCTGTTCTTAAATTGCAGATTTTGTGAGTTTCATTTGGGTCTCTGGTTGAATGATGTTCTCCAATAACCAGCCTCCGTGTAGGCGTCTTTAATTAAGGCCAAGGAATTTCGTTAGGGAAGACGACAGGCGTAAACATTATCCCACTGTTGTCGTCGAAGACCCAGAAGACACTGGCGAACGAAGCGTGAAAAGACGTGATGAGTTTCTTCTG
>JAFIDM010001028.1:29077391-29172276 GCA_023159025.1 Thereuonema tuberculata | reverse complement strand
CCGCAGTCTTTTGCAACTTGGCCACCATTTTCCTGTTAGATACCAGAGATAACAGATGGGCAGCGTCCAGACACTTGGCATTCTATCGCCATCAAAGGATAGTAGCCTGGGTTTGGAGGGTCATTGCAACAAGAGAATGGAAAGCATCTCCGCTATCCGATCCCTTCAATTGTCCCCGCGCTGCCCTCGAAAGCTCCGAGAATCAAAATGTCCAGGGCAAAGGTATCTGTTTTCAGAATAGCGTCTGTCTGTCATTTTAGCAAAAATCTTCTTAATAGCTTCAATATTCCTAAACAAATCTCAATTTCTAAAAATTTTTTAATTTAGCTACATCTATAAAAACAAAATCCAGTTGCCATGCAATGATTTACTTTACATTTTTTTTTCATTTGTTTAGTTTAATTTGCATACTTGATTTTACATTTTATTAAATTTTTTCTGTCTTAGCGGAGTAGTATTATCGTTGCTAATGAATTACAAATTCCGACCAATTAAGGAGTGTGTTTCTGATATTTACATTATAATGTGATACAACCATTATCGTAAATAATTTTTGTATAGTTTTAGTAATAATGACTGTAATTGATTTAGTGTTAAATATCAGATCGCGAAATAATCTTCTAAAATTGAGTTTTAACATTCTTTGAGTTAATGTCATTCTTGCGCTTCATTTCTTGCACTTATGTTTATTGCTTTAATACAGATAGAACTATGCAATTTATAGAACTTTGGAGTGTTTTTTTTTCAGATCCTTATTTAGATCTCAAGATAGAATAGACCACGTTAATTAACATTAAATAAAAACATAAAAATGAATGAATGAATTCTACTGCCCAATATGTCGGTTCCATCCCTTGAGCCTTCTTCAATAGAAATTAAAATTTATATTTATAAGTCCACGTCATTATTGTGGCCAACTCAATGCTTTTGGAGGGATCGACGCTTATCTGGGGTAAGGAAGATGATTATTAGGCCGCGCGGTTGGCGTTGTTGCTAAGACATCGGCCTCTCACCTCTGAGTCCCGAGTTCGGTTCTCATGTGGGTTTCGTGATGGTGGACGATCCGCGCTGGGCAGGTTTTCTCGGGGTTCTCCCGTTTCCCCTGCACTTCTCCCACCATACTTTCTCAGTCTTTCTCGCCATCTGTCCATATTTCCGTGGGATAGCACAATAGATCTCTGGTCGCAATACTTGGCTTCTGCCACCCACCTTCATTACATACATACATACAAGATTATTATTCCACAGATCAACAACATTGACACTGGACTTATGAAGATAGTTAGGAATTTTCCTGAAAAAAGGTCAGGGTACCAAAGCGAAATATCGAGCAACATTACCCGAAGTAGGAAAACTCATTGTCCACTGTACATTTTTTTTTATGTGTTAATTTTTCAGAATCTATTTATTTAAATTATTTTCCTTTTCATACTTTTCATACTTTTTCCTTTTAAGAAGGCAGTTTTATTTTTGCCGAACTTTAACCAACCTACACCAATGTTGGAATCGGATCAAGATTAAAAAGATTTAAAAAAGCATTTTTTAAACCTAAAAAGAAATAGGAAAAACGTGAAACATTAACGCAGTCCAGGAATCGAACTCAGATCCTGGAATTGAATTTAAGAAAGCTTGATTACGTCTCATTGGATCTGTCTGTCTATCTATCTATACATATCTATGACAATTTCTAGATATCTCTGAACTTTAAAATATTTTAGATTTAATATTTATTTTAATTTGTTAATGAAACCATAGTTGTTTTTAATTTGAACACATGAACAAGATATAATGAAAAGTACGTTAAGCAAATTCTTGGTTCATTTTTAGGTTTAATAACTATTTTCTTTATAAAACATTTTCATTATTTGAATAGGAATGAGCTTTCTTTATGTTTTAATCGGCAGTTCCTAAAATCATTGTTCATTAACAAATATATCGAAGTTTTAATTTTTAAAAATGTAAATAATTTAGTACATTAATATATTTCATGTTTCAATAATCAAGGAGTACCGTATAAGAAGATGTTTAGAAATATGAAGAAATAAAGAATAAAATCTCAATTACCTCAGACTTATAGGTAACTTGTTCATGCTTTTAATAATACGCGATTCGAATGTCACTACGTATTTTGGTGCAAATGAAATAAATTTAATTGTCTGAATAATTTATTTACATATTTATATTTTTAATAGTTATTTAGATGAAATTCAACAAACACACATTTCTAATTGAAATATTATATTAAAAATATTTTAAAACTATATTACAGTGGGAACCGGAAATAATTTAAGTTTTTTTCACCTACATTTCTAGCAATGTGAGGCTCATCAAATCAGTTTCTCTGTATGTATGTGTGTGTGTGAGTGGTGCTCCCTCCCGACAACCTTTGAACAGCTAAATGGATTTTCTTGAAACTTGGTTATATATTTTAGTACTATAGATGTTTATATTGCAATGTATTTCAAGTAGCTCCAAATGTTTTCAATTTAGCGCGGGAAAGTAACAAAAATTCCTACTCAAAAGCCTAAAAACCTTGGATTTCTTTCTAAAATGTCTTAAAAAATAAGCAATAAACCCTTCAGGTAATCCATTAATATACTCGTAGTTTGATATTATTACAATCAATCCAGTTAAACAATTTAAATATGTAGTTTGAATTTCATTATTTTCTTTTTCAGAACATGGGAAATTTTTTACTTTTTATATTTAGAAGATTTTATAATTTTAATGTAAATGTAAGCTTTTCGTATTTGCCGTTTCCGGCTGTAAAAAAATAAATTTGAAAGAAAGTAGATTTTAAGTTCTTTCAGGAATTCATTCATAACTTTTTTTTCCTCGTTGCACTTAATCTACGGCAATGTTCTAGAGATCTCTGAACTTTAAAATTTTAAAATAAAAAAATAAAAGTTCTTGTAGTGTAAATACGTTCCTCCACTCGGTTCCTGTCTTTTTCTACACAAATCGTAAGTGGGAAAACATTTGACTTTCTATCAGTTCTTCAACATAAACTCCTGGGAATGGCGATTTCCGAGGCTTACGTGTCTCAACATGTCGCTTTTTTATGCATCGGTTGTTGTAATAGGCAATCTTTCTAAAATGAATCTGCAATGACCTCAGGAAGCACGTGGGCAAAATTTTACGTCTTTTGGCAGAAGAAAGTGGGTTAGGAAGGCCCTAGTGGCTATTCCTAAAGTGGGATCCTGTTTATTTGAGACTGTTGCCAGCTGGACTCGCTGTTTTGATCTTGAAAATGACTCCTCCGCGATTTTACACCGGAAAACCAGCTGGTGAGAAATTTGATGAGATAATTCACAGATGGCGTTAGTTTACCCTAGATATTGGTTCAGGTGTTGACTTAGTTAGAACCGTCAATGTCTTTGTCTGTGAAAAGTATATTCTAACGTGGATTTTAAATTAACTTTAATGTTTGAAAGATTAAAAGGAAATTTTTTATCTTTCAAAGCCTTGTAGTTCTAACTTAGCTTACTAATGTGCAGCCACGGAGGAAAAATTATTAGCCTACATAAATTAAAGTTGCAGATGCAATTTGTTCTTAGAAGCAAGAATAAAACTAAGATTTTTTGTTCTTCAGCTTCATCAGTGCCGGAAATAGGGGAACGAGTCTTAATAATCTGAAACCGAATGAAAGTTATCGAAATTTATTTAATTGAAAAAAACCGACAACTAAGTATCACCAGTTCTTTCTTTCTTTAGGTGATGTAGAAATACTCAATTGTTCTACTGTTTCACGCATTTCATCCCAGTGACTTTAAAATTGTAGACATTTAATGGTATTAGAACACATTCTTTAATGACATTTAATTTAGATCAGAAAATACCATGGAAATAAAAAAAAGTTATAAAAAATTCAACGGTTTTTTGAATCTCCACCACCGTTAAACCAAAAAATACAGTCATTGTTATCAGAAAAATCATCGAATGAGACAAATAATGTATCATAAAAATAATGTAACTGCTAAAACAGAACATAAATTGATTTGACAAATTGAAATTTATACATTTTTCTGCCAATAATATTTAAGTAAGAAAATGGATCGAGTTCATAATTTCATGTTTAAGTAAGAATTACTTAACAGATTTCATCAAAACTTCAACATTTGTGATTAGTTATCGACGAGCACTAATTTATAGTTGCTCTATATTCCATTATAATGTAACTTTTTCTATTCCTCAGTCATTTTTTTTTAAGGATCAGACAAGAGTATATTGTTGAACAGAAAACTCATTAAACCATAGTACGAAAGTCACTTTTCAACACACTTTTTTTTGGGAGGAAATTTACTCATAAATGTCTGCAAGAGTAACTTTTATTAAGTGACGACCAAAAGTCTTTTGTCGGATAAAGCAGTTGGGTTATCGACCATCTTCGTTGAATTGATAGCCAAGAAGATAAGAGTAAAAAAATAAATTGATTAGCAACCTTAATTAAGTATCGATCCTACGATTATAAAAAAAGAGTATTAAGTAACAAAGTAATTCTTCAAAGTCGTTAACTCTTTTTGAAGTAGTGGTTCCTAATTAGATGATAGATCTCTCTGTACGACATTCAGTAATTGGTCTTTATTTGGTAGTTAATTGGGCTGACATTATTCCAAATTCACTATTGAAAATATCACCCATCAATCGGAACTTAAAGAAAGCGACTTAATTGACCAGTTAACTACATGCAAATGAATAGCATTCACCCTGACAGAACCTAATGGGTGCTTGACATTTCAGGCAATTACTAAAATCCTCCCACTTGTCATGTTTTTCAAAATGATTGCCTCCTCTGTAAGTCTTTTTCCGCTGACATTTGTTAAAGCAGTTTTTCTAATAATTTTCCTTTCTACAGTTTTAATTTTAACATCAAAAACACATTAATCAAATGTATTAGATTATGCTAAACTTAGTAATGTGATTAGCTCTAGCTTAGTTATTTTGTTATTGTCTAAAAACTTGGATTTCAATTGGCTTCTTTTCAAGGATTTTTTTGTTTATTTCCATAAAATTTTTTAATTAATGTTCTTTATTTTTATGGATTTCTTTGTTTTTCAGCAAAATTAAGAGAAACAAGACCTGTGTTGTAAATTTGTCTATTTGAACTTAATCAAAAATAAAAAAGATATTATTAACACGTTGCCAACTATATTAGCACTTAAAGAATTCAACGAAAAATAAGACAATTACATATACAGTCGGACCCCGATTTAACGAACCCCTATTTACCGAATTTCGCGATTTAACGAATTTTTCTTTCTCCCCGATTAAAATGAAGGCAAAAACCCCTATTTAACGAATAAGAAACCCCGAATTAACGAATTATTTCAACAGCCGAAAAACATTTTTTTTTTTTTTTAGTTAGTTTGGGTAAACATATCTAACCATACCTAATGCAGCAGGATATAAATTATGCTGTATTTTCTTCTCTCGATAATGTCGAAAAAGAACTTTTTTGAGTCAGGAATCAAGGAAATTGTCAAACATTACTCATTACATACTTTCAAATTAACTAGTGCGTAATTATTCGCTGTATTATGAGCTGCTGAATAAAAAATATACAATTTCTAATTACGGATATTTTTGTGTAGTTGCTTATTAGGGCTGTTCCATAAGGTTAAGTGCAGAAATTTTTTATTTTGGACCCCGATATTACGAATAACCCCCGATTTAACGAATAAAATTTTCTGTCCCGATGAATTCGTTAAAACGGGGTCCGACTGTAAATATAAACCACAACGACGTACGTTTCAGAATCCCGTAATAGATTCTATTTTCAAGTAAACAAAAGAAAAATAAAAATAAACTAAACTAATTTAGTGCGTTTTTACATCTAATATTCCCCATGTTTTCTAATCTGGCCGCTAGGGTGTAGAGTGGAAACGTCGCTGTTATAGGCCTTAATCCAGGTCGTTTATTTTCTTTTTTTTTTTTGTTTACTTGAAAATAGAATCTATTATTATATTCTCAAATGTACGTCTTTGTGGTTTATATTTATATGTAATTGTCTTATTTTTCGTTGAATTCTTTAAGTGCTAATATAGTTGGCAATGCGTTAATTTTAATATAGCACGTTAATATTTAATATTGAAAGATATTATTAGTTTGTTTCTTTTAATTGGATGAAACCAAAGTTACAGTGTACTAAGCAACTCCTTCTGTTGTATTAGTTAGCCAACCAGGATTATGTGGTGTGTGACTGCTCCACTAATCATTTGTAACTAATTTCAGATCAGTTAAGTAGGACAGTTTTCTGATGAATGACAGTTCATTAGATATAAATTGATTGCTTCAATATTTGTTCATTCCTCTTCCTCCTTTGCTTCCTGCAGCAGGTTCAAAGGACACTCGAATCTGTAGAAGAAATCCTAGAAGGATTTTAATATCCTGGAAAAGATACTGAGATAGTTTCCAGTTGCCTTTCTTTGGAAGTCATTATGGAATGACTTCAGACTTGAAGGGAAAGACGAAGAAGCAGACGGACACAGGAAAGGAAATAGACATTTATGCCGATGTCCAGATTCGAACCAGGTTCCGACATCCTCGTGAAAGGATTCTGCTTTGATCACAAGGCTATGCCGGAACGGCATTTGTTTAGTGCGACAATATAAGAGATGATATTTTTAATGGCTAGCGCTGGAGGAAATAAGAACCACAAACGAACAGTTGTAATTGAGTTGTAATTATAGGTGTGCGACAGCGGATTTCAAAAATAAAACCAACAAAATTTTATTAAAATTACAAATAATACCGAATTATATATGTAAATTTGTATACATATCGGGATAAACCTAGTTATATCTAAGATGGAAGATGTATATAGTATTAGTTTTCCTGAAAAGTGCATCCTGAGGAGGACTCAATTATTACTCATTATAGCGAGAGTCCATTAATAAATAAAAGTTAGAATAGACAACATTAATCAAATAAGATTTTTTTTCAACAGTATGCTCATATAGTCATAGTAAATGTGAAAAATAATATATAATAATAGCTTAATTTTATAAGGATTTCTTTTTGTAGCCAGGCTGTTTGATAAGATAGCTAGGATTCTACTAGCCTTTCTATTGTGAAACATAAAACATCGACCCTATCGGAGCTTATCAGAGAATTTCCAAATGGAAAGGTTTTGAAAGTTAGAATTTCTGTAAAATTTCATAATATTGTTGGATAAAACTGTACTAATAGCATTGACGCTTACGATTGTTTTAGCATAACCTGAAAATTGTTTGTTTTTTATATATCAATTAGTTGAAAGTTATGAAATTAGGATGTTATTCTGGTTTTCGTATATGTTCATAAGTCCTTAGTGATTTCAGTTCGAGTAAGAGACTGAAACCTTTTCCTGTTCTTTCTTTAGGATGATTTTTAAGTACGAAGGGATAAAAAAAATTCATTACTTCCATGAACAATGAATAAGACTTGGAACAAATATGAAGGATAGAAAACATTATAAATCTTTAAAATGTATGAAAAGTATTATCGAGGCAATAAATATGCAACATCTATATATATCGAATCCTATTTTTACCTGATATACACCAGTATGTTCCAAAGAATATTGGGTAAAAAAAAAGGAACATAGTATGTAGGCTATATAGAAAAAAATATTTGATAGGTTTATTTGAGCATATCTATCCGTATTTTATTTAAAAGAACAAATCAATTTGTAATGCAGTACTTTAACAATAAAAACAGAAAAAAACACTTCCCCAATAATCCTTTGCAACATCACTTCCGCAACACTACTGAGTAATGATTACTTTTTGAACTCATTTGATTTCCTAGAAAAGCTTTCATAAAGTCGGCTTTTTCGTGTAAAAAAAAACTCCACTCTTATAAAAACAGGATTACTTCACTTTTGTCAACGTTTAAAAACAAGGTTCTAAAAAAAAAAGTAAAGTTCTCTTCCCTTTGATTTATTTTTTTCTTTGTTGATTTTGGAACTTTTTTCTTCGTTATTCTTCTTAGTTATTGGTGGCTTACTTACTTCCTAAGTTCATAATTTCCTTTTTGTCAATGAATTATTTCTTTCTTTGTCTTTCTTTCGCCCTTTGATAAGTTTTTTTGAAATCTTACCTCGCAAATTATTCGAAAGTTGACACTCAAATGTTTCTTGTTTTATGTGATTTACATCAACGTTTTCCTGTGACAACGTCTCTACGGACGTTTTAAGGAAGTTTCCATCTGAACAATTCTATGATTCTTCTCTTAACATCAGCTTAAAACATTGTTGAGCTCAATATTTATTGAAAGTCAGAAGTAGAGATTTTAACCCAAATTGCAGCGAAAAAGTATCTCATGAAAGATGATGCGTAAAATTAATTCAATCTCAAACTTACGAAAATTTTAATAGAAATAAGTCAGAGAACCCTGTAAACTATCAAAAGTTTGCGAATTAAAAATCCGAAATAAGACTAAATCCGTGAAATGTTTGCAGTTTATTCGACGGATGTACGTCTTGTCTGTAACGAAGCTTATCTATACAAAGCAGTAAAACGCAGTGATGATGTTGAAACCAACAGCCATGTAATGCTATCCAAGTTCGCTGGATGGAATGGAGGCTGTCACCGATATCTCAGCCTGTGTTTGCTTTAAGATCATTAAGATTATTGGAGCTGGCATTTTTAATGTTTACAAAGCCATTAAGGAAATCCCAAAGAAAATCGAAATCGATATGCCTCCCTGTTCGCAATAACTGCTGCAAGCTACGGTAAAGCGGAAAGTTTCGGCAAGAAACACAAATAAGTGGGAGGCTTTTGGTAATGCGCCTGCACGTGTATTAATCAGGTAAATGAACCGCCACGTGAATGTAAACAAGTTCAGTACACTTATTAAAATTATTATTGCACCCTGAGGCACCCTAATAACTTTTTTGACTAAGTTCCTTCATTGTCGATAACAAAATGCTGTTGACGAATCAGACGATCACAATTCGTTATCTCTTAATTATTGTGAACAAATTTTCGGCTCTTTGGTTCAGGAGAATTATTTCTGTAGAGTCAAATGTATATACTTGCAGTATTTTATTAGTTTCTATTTAAACTTTAATGCAAGTTGTAATATTACCTTTGTGCTGGAACGGTTATGACAAAACGTCTTGAAAAGCGTTTATATAAAACATCGTTTATGTTGAGGAGCAATGAAGCGATTGGAGGGTTGCCATTTTCCCTTCGAGGTGGTGCGAAATTTTCTGTCAATTGGATCATCATAAATGCCATCGCCTTTACGGGAGCTGCTATTAGCCATAAATTCTTCATCATATTTCTGTTAAAGTTTCAGCTGTTCTAGGGTTTGCCAGCTTGATATCTTTACTATCTGCTGGCCACTGTCAATATTCTTTTGTTATTTCTTTTTCCACAGAAGTCTTGGCGTGTTGCTTTTCCAGTATTTACTTTAGTACAGTAAATGTTGGTTTAAATACTAGATCCTTATTGTAAAAAACTAGTCGGCTACCCGTCGCTTTGCTCCGGAAGCCTCCCTTATGTAACGGAAAACAATTTTTTATTTATTAAAAAAAATAAAAACACACACACACACACAAATTACATCAAGGAAACTAAAACCAAAATTTTTTAAGAGCTTTTTTTTAAATTTAATTTTTGATGTCTATATTCTCTCAATCTACGACTGCTTTTAGAACCACCTTGTAAATCATATATCTATGATATATTTTTATTTTTTACAGAGATTAGAATGTAGGCCTAGTGGTCTAATGGCTAAGACGTCTAACTTCTGAGCAGTATTCTACCTAACAGAAATAGTGCATCTTTCTTTCTTGACTATCTTTTTTTTTTATTCCTATTGATACTTTTCAGTGGTTTTCGAGTTAGAAATAGTGATGGTTTTTGAGTTACAAATAGTGATTTTTCAGTATTCTACCTAATGAAATACTGCTTCTTATTTCTTGACTCTTTTTTTTTTTTATTCCAAATGATACTTTTCAGTGGTTCTGAATTACAATAGTGTTCAATATTCTATCTAATAGAAATACTGCTTCTTTCTTTTTTGAGTGTCTTTTTTTATTCTAAGTGGCACTTTTCAGTGGCTTTTGTGTTCCAAATATTGATGGTTTCTGAGTTACAGATAGTGATTTTTCAGTATTCTATCTAATAGAAGTATGGCTTCATTCTTTTTTGACTCTCATTTTAATTATAATTGTCACTTTTCAGTGACGTTTGAGTTACATTTATTGATGGTTTTTGAGTTGCAAATAGTGATTTTTTCGATATTCCACATCACAAAAAGAGTACTTATCTCTTTCTTGACTCTGTTTTCTTTACTCCAACATCTGGCGTGTACACCCACATATTTTTCAATATCACATAGGATTTGGTTAAGTAAGAATATTTAATATTGCAACGTTTCGGCAATTATCGTTCTAATTGTCAGTTTCGAATTACAAATAAACTGACTGATGTGAAATAAATAAACAATCTTGAGATTCAAAAAAAAGATTGAATACATTCCTTATTGATGGGGGAAAGGAAAGAAGATATAAGTCATAAAACCATATGAAGAGAATTGTAGTCCCTATGGCCTAATGGATAAGGCATCTGACTTCGGATCAGAAGGTTGCAGGTTCGATTCCTGTCGCGGAAGTTTCATTGTAAAAATTATTTCTATTTTCCATTCTCTTAGAAAATTGCGCCGGACAGACACACAGACACACAGACAGACAGACAGAAAGACAGACAGACAGAGAAATAAAAGATTTTAGTAATATAGATTAACTTATAAAGAATTTTTTGCGTTTGCTTGGATTTTGTCTAAGCTTTCTGGTGTTGTTTGTGCACTCGAGAATAATAGTTTTGTATTTTTAACAGAAAAAAAGAAGCTGATTAAATATTGAACTATTTAAAACTGAGATACTCAAACAATCGATAACTTAAGTTAAGAACTATTATTTTCCATCGTAATTTCTGAAAAGTGAACATACACTGAATTTTTAAATTTCTGATGCAAAAATAAAATTCTGCGTGTTAATCTTCGTAAGCAGATTATGAGCATAGATTTAATACATAATCATTATTAAAGAACGTGTTTATCATTACCTATTACATTCTAATGCCAAAGGTCTGTGATTTCGCGCAGGTTATGATGTTGCAGTTAATACTATCTCTATGCTATTGCTTGGAAAATGGTCTCGTTTGTTGAACTTCGTCAATTTCCCATTAATAAAATGAAACAAAGGATAAAGATATAAACAGACCTATTAGCAATTAGGTACTAATTCATTTAAAAACAACGCATTTACGAATTAATCTATTTTTGAGAAGAGTTTATTTTATTTCCACGACATATAATAACTCAAACATGAAAGTATTGTTGTTATTGGAATTGTGGCCATCGAATTCGCCTCAACAAGTAAATTAGGTCGTTTTGAGCTATGGGAAAGTGAATCTAACGACGACCAGCACTTCTCTGTTTACCGACTATTAAGCAAGCGAATTAACTTGAAATTGGGCCTAATACATATCGGATTTGGCTACTGCAATCGACCGATTGGCTAATGTCTCTTTTATCGCAAGAATTAAGTGCCAGAAACAGCATCGATTGCATCGGAAAACAATAGAAGCTTAGTTGATGATGATCCCTTGATAACATCTTGACCTAATGATTTCAGAAATTAAATGGGAAAGAAAAACCCATTACAGCCACGACCGTTATAAATCTGCAGTTCGCGAAAAAGAAATTTATTACTAACATGGCATTAAATTGATGGCAATAAAAGTAATAATGGACAATTTCATTTATCAGAAAAGAATAAGCTGCTATAAATAAAAATAAAATAATTCTGTAGGGTTTGGTTGCAGAAATGGAGAAGCATTCTTAGGTTGGAATTAAACACCATCTAAAATAATGAATGTTAGGCGTGTTCAAGAGGTACTTTTATATCTTATCCATCATTTCAGATGGACTTCAGAAGCTCTTACAACGTCCACAGAGTGTAAGGAGTACGAAGGATGTGCAAGAGGATTCCACGGCAAGATTTGACAAAGACACCGTTACTGTTTTTACATGTTTCCTATCGCTGCGATAGTTGTCCTATGTTTAACCATAATTGAAATAGTAATGAACAGCTTGTACTATCACCTCAGTATTGATCTTTACAATTTGATACTCGCCGTGAAGTCCCATTGCACAGCCTTCATTCTGCTTCCAGTTTGTGGACATTCGTGAGCCACACACTTGGAATGATTGACTATTCCACGCTAAGGGTATCTGAAATAAGTGATAAAATAAAAATATAGATCTAGAAATAAACGATGCAGATGACAAAAACTATATCAATTTTAGAAGTAGATTAACTTAAAAAAATTATATATTTTAAAAAAATCGCCCAAACATATCTTAAAAAAAATAATGTACTATCCTTTAATTTACCTTTAATTTACTATCTTTTATCTAGTAATTTTCTTCTTTCTTAACTTTCTGTTTGTCAAGTATGTTATTCACATTGAATTTCCAATGATTTTTCGGGCGATAGATGATTATTTACAAATTAATAAAAATCAAGCAGTCGACGATAGCAAAATCCTTTTCATTTGGGAAGTTGTAAACATTCTAAAATTCTTACAATTTGCAATCCTTTAAACTTAACAATTGCTTTTGTCTCCATCCTAATTACTTGTTCCATATTCTCTACGCATAGTAATATCATGTATGGATTGTCCTCTAGAATATCAGAAAAGCCATTGATCACCTGAGAAAAATCTTAAGATTAAGGGAAAACAAAAGGAAAGTTTGTTGTCAGCCTCGTTAATTTCCTTTTTTTGTTTGAAAGTATCAATAACTTCTTAGGTTTCAGTTTATCCTTATCTTATTAGGTTTAATATCTTCATTTTCCTTGCGTTGAATTTCTCCGAATTGACTTTTTTTGTTTCTTTGAATTGCTGTCAAAAACTGAAATTATGTAATGAATGATTCTCTCCGGATAATTATACGGCATTACCTTATTCTTTGGCCAATTTCAAACAATGGCAGTTTTTGAATAAGCAAGTTTTTTTTTACACTGATGAACAGAAAATTTGTGTGACTTTCTACAAAAAAGCAGCACATGCGTATTTCCACCAGTTATGTAAATTAGTACCTACTAGCATTCTTAATTAGGTTTCTTAGAATTTTTGGAATTGTGCAAAAAAACCATTAGTTGGACTGCAAATATGAGATCGAATACTTGGTTTTTATCTCTTAATTTCTGTAAATTTATCTCTTAAATTTCTTCCTTCATTTAATACTTTTTATATTTTTAAAAAGAATTGAAGAAATAAATAAGGAAATCAAAACATACTTTGGGCACTTTCTGCGGCTGATCTATCTCATTTGTGGGAATGTATCAAAGTATATAGATGTTTCATTCATTTAAAATTAATGAAATAAAAAGTCAAGAGTTTAATTTTAATAAAACTTACTGTGATCTTGAATTCAGTGAAAACTATTAATCGTTAATATGAAATTACCTCATCTTTGGACGAGTTTTGGTAATAATCACTGTATCTTTTATGCTTAATATAATAAGATATCATAATAGTTTTATCTATAAGGCTAATATTCCTAGCTTCTTTATTGGACTTATGAAACATCGAAGTAAATATTTACCAAAAATACGTACTAAACTAACCATAATATTTTAGACTTTAGGCTATTTTATATTTATTGAAACGAAATGTCAATAAATTAGAAAATTACATAGATTAAAGTACAACATATTTTTGTATCTTTGAAATGCTTTAGGCGATATTGGTTTGAATTACAGGTTATTAGCTAAAAAAGATGATGTACTTTACATTGTAATATTTATATTTAAAAATGATACTATATACTACTTAACAGTGCTAATACTATTTTTGCTGTCATGAAATGATTATCTTTTATTATGCAAAGAACAATCAAGAACGACGCTCAAGGTTTTTGTTTTCCATAGTTATTGTTCTTTATATTTTTTTCTTTAGTTTATAAGGGAGCACTGTGAATTCGGCCTTCAAACTATACTTCCTCTCAAAGCGATTTTTTGGTCTTGCATGGCTACGTAGCCCAGGCTGATGAGACTGCAAGAAACTCGAAACGGCCGTCTCAGGGTCTCGGATAAAAACTCAAAGAAGGAGTTTATTTCAATATGATTGCTTTTCTTTCACCCGTTGGAGGGTTATTATTTTCTTTAATTTTGTTCTTTTTTTCTTTGTAGACGAATTCTTTTTGAGGCGGAAAGCTTTTGACGTCCAAGGTTTTTGTTTTCCACAGTTATGTGTTCTTTTTATTGTTTTATCTTTAGTTTATGAGAGAGCACATGTGAATTCCACCTTCAAACAATCATTCTAAATATCAAAGAACATTTTGGAGACCGTCTCTTTAAAAGCCCAACTGTAAACCGAATTTAGGTCAAGTACCGTCTGAAACGAAAGCAGAAACTTCTCATTTTTCGTTGGCTTAGTATTTCTACAATGAGTTGCTTCACATTTTAGGGGTGAAGTATTGGGTTACGGTTTACGTTTCATTAGTAGGCCTCAGCAGACAGAATGGAAGGATAGATTTTTTTATTCTATTAATAAAAGGAATCAAGATAAATATTACGAAAATAAGAAATGAAAACATCACAACAACGTCAACTTCAAATTTCCAGTATCCAGGATCTCAAAACATAGCTAAAGTATGAGAGCCTTCTCTTGGCACAATAACGTTCTTATCTCCATTATATTTAATAGGATTCGACGGTCATGGAACCTGATATCGCTTTGTCTGTCCGGCATCCGACTTTTCCGTCACGCTTTAGAGATTTAGTAGTGGATGAATTGGTATCAGATTCGTCAGTACCGGAAGTGAAGATTAAAACTATTTCTTTTACGCTCAGTGAAGCACTATTTGGAGATTGTAGACGTGAAATAAGGATGAGCTTAAGTTCAAAACTACTGATAGAATAACACGAATTCAACAGAATAGAATTAATAATTCAGAAAAATGCGTTAAACTTTATAATTCAGCTGATATTTATCGGAATTAAATAATAAATACCTAGCCTATAAATGAGCACTCTGATTAGGGAGAAAGAGAGAATTAGTGAACAAAATGTATATATTTATTTACACTTTTAAGATTTATTATATTTTGCGTATTCGTAGATGATTCTCACAAAACTTACGATAGAAAAAAAAATAATCATAATTAGGATTTAAATTAACCTATAACTATAAATTTAATAAAAATCACTTCTTAAGATTTGTAAGAATAAGTAAATATAACGTATACTTTTATAATTACATACAAAATTAAATGATTAAATGTATATGAAATTCTCATGAACTCTGAAATTGAAAGCTTATGATTTTGGGTACTTAGTTTTGGTAGATGGTTTCGGGGTTGGACATATTGGCATTTTTAATTAAAAAAAGCTATGAATAAAATTCTACTATCACTTACGTTGGCAAATGAAATAAGTACTTCCCTAAAGGTAACATTGCTCCTGATCTTACATCCTAACGCTCCAGAAAAACGAAAACTAATTCACTTCTGAAAGTTTTGTTGTTCTTTCCTTCCAAAACAACAGAATTATTAAGGTTTTATTTAAAGAAAAATGAAATAACTAAAGACTAACGTGTATAAAATTGATGGTTTTAATTAAAAAAAGGCTGTAGAGTAAAAAGATATTAAAAAACATTACACATTAAAATTTCATAACACAACCTGGTTTTAACAGGGCTCGCCGGAAGTATCGCCATTTGTAAACGGCCGGCGAGGCCGGTTGAAACCCAGTTATATTATTAAATTTTGATGTGCTTAATGTTTTTTAATAGTTTGTGTGTCTGGTCTTTTTTAATTATAAACGAAAAATTAAATAAGAGACGAATAAAAATTAATAAAAATTAAAAAAAATTGGAAGATGTTAACAAATATCTACAGTATATTTATTGGCTGTAGAATAAAAGGACAGAAACAAAATTCTACTTCGAAATTCTTCAATTGGAAAGCTTTTATGAAATGCAGCTAAAGGAGGACAACATTCCTCTGGGACAACTAAGATTTTTCAGGATATCTCGAAAGACGCAAAAGTCCAAAAACAAGAACAGTGTCTTATCGGCTCAATGTTATTCAGTGATTTAACAATTCTTGTTTAGAGATAACAGGAGTCACCGGATTCAGAATTTCATCAGTTAAAAAGCTTTCCCCAAATGTTTTATTTGAAATAATAAATAGTTCCTTTTTATTTCTACCATTCGAGATAAAACAAATCGTCATTTTAACAACATAAGTAAATAACATTTTCGACACTTTCCTTGAGACAGCAGATTAAGACTTATAAAATTTCGCTGGTAAAACTTTCTACAGTAAAACAGTTACTCAAAGAATCATTACAGAACTATGTTTCGCAGCTTTAACTTTCAGAATGTTTGATTACAATTTTGTAAGTTTTTAAAACAATGATTTGTACTTAATATTCTAAGAACCGTATTCTCAAAAATAAATTGCTGTTTTAAAATGTTTTCTACATAAATGTCCCTGCAGCGTTGAAAAAGAGTTTCGACATGTTTTCGCAATGCGAGACCCACTGTCAAATCTGGATCTTTGGAAACATTCAAAAATTGATGAAATATATGTTATTGAATTCATAAAGTCATGTTAAATTTAGTAGCTATATTTTAAAAGACAAACAATCAAATGAGCAAATAAATGTAGATAAAGCAAATAATCCTTCTATTTTCATTCCAGCTGTTCTTTCTCAAAGAAAATATTTCTCGAAATAGTAACAGATATATTAATTATTATCCGTTAATATTCTAATAATATTGTATAGATAATAATTTGTTCAAAATAACATTATAATTTATAGCTAATATTTCTTATAAAGTGTTCGCTGTGTTAAATAGATAAAGCTTTTTCTTAAGATAATTGAATTATAAATCTTATTCTAAAACAGTATTTCCAATTAGCTAAGAGAGATCGAAACCCTATTTTTAAAAGCCAAGCCATGGATCCATTACTTTTGTTCGATATTTATATGGTAGTAACCTGCGCGAAACAGTGTTTTGGAGAAATTGTGGGGTATCCTTAATAACTAAATTAAGTAAGTTCTTGGTTTCTCCGATAGATGACTAACGTAACAATATTCTATTATGACTATCTATGAGTTTTTCATTATGAAGATTTCAGAATAATTAATAACGCTGCTCACAAAATAGTAAAAACGTTATTTCACCCATAAACATTTCAGATTGAAATGAAAAATAAGAAAATATTTTTTTTTCATATGAATGGCACCACGAAACTTCTGAATCATTTGGAAACCACTGTTTTAAAGTATAACCATATATACAACACACCCGCGACTGTATATTAAACTACGGAACTGCAAACTTGTATTTGTATAGAAGAATTTTCAAACGGTGTTTATGTCATTATCATGTTTATTTATTTATTTGTATTTTGTAATGTGTGTGTTCTGTCATTTAGCATATCACAATTTCTTTGTATTCTTGACTCTTTGCTTTTTTTAATTTTGTTTACTTTTTTACCAGCAAATCTAATGGATAGCAACAGTAGAAAGAATAAAAAAAGGACAAATTTATTTTATTAGCTTTTCATTTTTTTGTCAACATCACTGTGGTTTGATAATTCTTTTCCCCACTTATTTTTTTCAAAACATTTAACTACGGAAATCGAAAGGGAACATTGCTTTCAAAAACAAATTCATTTACTTGAAAAACCTGCTTAATAAATTGGTTGTCACGGCTTGTCAGAAGTTGTCGCTAGAGACCTTCCGTAGGAATTTGACTGACTTTTTTAGCGAAAGTAATTTACGAAAGAAAGAAATCAAATGTGAGAGAAAAAAAGGAAAAGAAAAAAAAGCTTTTAATGATATTTCAAGTGCTTTCCTTTATTTAAGAAATTTGCGCCAGAGATTGTTTGAGTATAATTGAAGTTGTCAAAAATACTTAAGGAATAATAAACGGATGATGGGTTTCAGGATTTTCAGCCTAATTGTGTTTTCCTTTTGTTCTTTTCCCGTTAATATGAAATTATGTTGTTCCAGCAGACTTTTTTGGTTCTGTTTTTGTCGTATTAAAAAGTGAATTATAATTCAGTGATCTGGTCAAATTAGATAAAGACGTTCCAAAATAAAATATAAAGCTCAGAAATCAAATCAATCTTATAACTTTAAAGTTCACAGACAGTTCCTAACCTAGATCTTCGTTAATTTGTGGCGTCCTGAGCGAATGATTAACGCCCCAAAGTTAGAGGGCTTTGCTATCCAATCAAAAACAAAAATGTCTTACCTTCCAACCAAAAAAAAGACCATCCTGTTTTGCCGCCCTTTTCGCTGTTCCACTCGCCGCATTCCATCTCTTAAGATGATGCTACCACGCTCACTTAAAATACAAGTTAGGATCGATAACAAAAAAAAAATAGATTCCTGCTGTAACATTTTATTATATTATTAATTATTATGCAAAAAAAATTATAAATAACAATACATAGGAAAACAAGATTTAGTAAGCATTGCCAATTTCCGAATACCAGTGTTTATAATAGTGCGTTAAAAATTAAGAAAATTTACGATTATTAGGATGTTCAGTTTTTGAGTTTTTACGGTCACTATAATGGTCGGATATGTTATTTCAACTTTTAAGTGACATTTGAAAATTATTTTTTTTCCCTATCTATATCACGGAGATTGTTCACGTTAGACCAAAACTATAATATCTTGCGATGTCAATCTATTTGATGCCATTAAATGTTAAGTTATTTAGCAAATGAGATATAAAGTTTATGATTATATTAATTTTAGTTGTACATGTGGATGCTAGGAGAACTTTTTATTCTTTTGTTTTCTATTCTAGACCTCCAACATACAAATCTCTACTTTAGCTGTCAAGAATAAAGTCTTATTAAAAGGTTCTCTACATTGGTTCATTCTTAAAATACGACATAAATGAAAACAAAACAAAATAATAAAAGTTAACATAGCATTGTACTTCATAATACTTGTAGGATCCTAGGCATCCATTTTATAAAATTTGATAAAAAAAATTGGCGAATGTGTTTGTGTCTAAAATACTCTCTTTTATGCATTAATACCAAAGATGTAAATAATCTGGTGGCATTATTTGAAATATTGGATGTCAGTTTCAAAGTCATCTGATACGAGATATGGGTTTGCTTAGCAATTTTGTTTGTTTGGGATGTCTTACATGATGGGATGCCTACGAAGATTTCTCTATTTCGAATTGAAAATGCTTGACTCAATTTAGTTGACACTAAATGACAAAGTCAAGATTTAGATTCTTAAAATAATAGTGAAATATGAATTTATGCTGTTTAAAAAATTTCGGAAAAAAGAGCAAAATTTGAATTATTGGTTTGTTCTCAAAATATTTTCTTGCACCTCTTACCCAAGTTTAAATGTAAAATACAGAAAGAAAGAGAAAGGATATTAATGTTATCTAATTTAAGAAACCCCCAAGAATTTAGTCGTGATTCTTTCAGAATTTTATATAATAATATTGAGTCATTAATGAAAATTATAATTTCATAACATACATTTTTTGATTTCATTAAATAAATTTTTTTTCTGCTATGTTTAAATTTGATAATTTTATATTGGAGCTTTAAATAAAATTTTTAATCTGCATATCTATGTTCACAGAAAGACGCTTCGCATATTAACTGAAGAATCACTGTTCCAAATACGTCCAAAGAACGTTTACATTTTGTGTTGTAATTGTTACGTTTGTTTGTTTTATGCTGTTTGCCGGTTTCCCACATCTGGAAATGGCAGTGGATTACATTTGTCTGGTGTCATCAAACAAGTATTACTCAACAATGAAGATTCAATCAAACCGCTTCAGCACCAGACATAACTAGTCTTGCAATAAGGGAAGGCTATCAGGAGACTTCGAAAAAGCTATTACAAAGTAATCATGCTTCGTAAACAAAACTGAATCATCTACAACAGATAAACAGATTATTGTTCACAAGAGGCCAAGAAAAACATTTCGAGCCTAAGGTTTTTCATCGTTCTCCAAATATAACTTGGGGGACATGGCTTAAGTTTTCTCTCTGAGTGTCTGGTTCATTTGCTTTTAGTGTAAATGGGGTATTTTATTTGATTAAAAAAATACAAACGAGTATTACTAGAAAAAGCCTTTGAAACTGAAAAGTGGATTTAATTCATTTAAGAAAAAAGCCAAAGTTAATTTTAATATTCAGCGTTAAACGCAATTTAAAAATATCTGGGCTTTTCTTTATTTTCAAGACTTTTAAAAAGAAAAATTGTTTGTTCACTACGAGTTGAGACTTAGCCACGCCTCTTCAAACGGAGAAGACATTTCACAATAGGGAAGAGGGTTGTAAAAGAAAAATTTGGGGAACAAAAAACAAGATTAGGAAAAAATTTAAAAATACTTACTATTAAAGAAAAAATTATTTATAAAATAATTATGAATAACATTAATATTGTCAATATGGAAAAAAAATAATCAAAATATTGAAAAAAAATAACTAGATACAATTGGTTAAAAATCTTTCAAATCAATAAAACGAATAATAATTTTGGTCTAAGATTGAAAAAACTATATAAAATATAAATTATTCAGTCAAATTAATTGGGAAAAATATAATTCTGAAACACTAAAAAAGTATTAAAAAGGTTAAAACTTCATTAATCGCTGATGAGAATATTACTCTGAATTTTTAACTTTTAACTTTTGTTACGTTTCTTTTCTTTTGTATTAGATAATTAAAAAAGTTAATTTATCTACAGTTAATAATTATAAATTAATCTATCAGCCCTATATTACAGGTATTCTTTATTTTTGAATACGTAATAGGACTAGCGAACAGTAAAAAGTAAAAAAAAAAGTCAAGAATTAGTGTTTGTAATTTTGTTAAAAACAGATACGATCTTTCATTATTAAAAATTTAAATCATCACCTGCAAATATTGTTGATTATTTTTGATTATTCTAACAATTTTATTTTGATGGTTTGATTGACTATTATTATTACAAACAATATTATATCATTTTAGTTTTATTTTCATTTCCATTATATCAAAGCTTGCAGTTGTAATTCAAGCAGTTATTATTATTATTATTATTTTCAATCTAATTCTATTTTTAATCTTTTAGTACAAGTGCCAATGGTCTTAATTTGTATATTTGTAAATGAGAAACTTTACGAAATTGTTTTTAAACAAGTTTTTTTTTTAACTGTCAATAATTAATTGTTAAATAAACATTATTAGAATGAAGTGTATATATTTTGTTACTTACATTAATTAATATAATTTATATATAATTACGATTTTTCATAATTTAAATAAATAAGAAACAGTATGACTATAACAGTTCTTAAACAGCAAATCAGTTTTATACATCGTTACGGTTAAAATATAACAGTTATTATCATATGTAAGAAAAATAGATATATAATGTCGTATTTTATATCATCAATTCCTCTGTTATAACCAAGAAACAAAATCTGTGCATTTCCCCTGAAAATGGAAAACTATGACACTGACTCCTCAAATCACTTCTTGGAATCGTCGCCTACCACGTGACGTAGGTGTGGCTAAGTCTCAACGCATGGTGGACAAACAATACTATCTTTAGAATATTGTTCTTTATAGTTTTGAAGTTCTTTTAGGATCTACTTTTTTGTATTAAAATTTGTATGTTATGTTTCTTTTTTAATTATATTATTTTTTTAGTATTATTTTTAAAAATATTGTAGGGATCAATTAAAGAAGGGCTCGTGCTTTTAAGCATTACTTTTTTGCCGTTGAAGAAGTTAGACGTCTCGCAAGTCTCGTTGTAGTCTCACCGATCGGTTTTTGCTTGGTCTGTCCTTCATTACAGGCCATGGACCTTTTGTTATTTGCCATTAATTATTACTTACTATTTCATTAACAGAAGAATATCAACAATTTAATATATAAGAATCTTTTTTTAATTTAATCAGATCTTTCTTTGTTGTTGAAAAAAAGGGGCTGTGGATGTAATTTTAAAATTGTAAACAAAATAACTTTACCATGACAAATTACGAAGTCATTAACTCTTGCAATTTAACAACTGAAATAACGAAGCAGGGTGGCTGCAAATATTATTAGATTATACTTCCTACTTCCTAGTCTTTAGTCAAATTATTTCGGCAAAAGGACTTGTCAGAATGTAGAAGTTATTTTGGAGTAATTAAAAATTGTCTAATGAAGGTAACAAGGGGATTATTGTAGAGGAATAGAGACAAACGTAGCATATCGTTGTGTTTACTGACAAAACTTTCTGTTTTCTACATGTATATAGGACAATTTCATTAAAATGAATTTATGCTAACTCTTCATAAGAAGGCTTCGTAATAAAGTTTTCTCCTTTAGAAAATAGGGAAATTAGGACAAATTTGATGGAACTTGATGTTTGTTTTTACGAAGTTTCCGAAAGAACTTCAAGTCTACTTTCTTAAAAAATGTTATTCACTAAAATTTCAATTTTAGTTTTATTTCTTTATTGTAATATCGTGACAGTGACGCAAATAAGAACTTCTGAATTAAAACATCTACAATATCAGCAGTAGAAATATTTTTCATTTTCTTATGAAATTAATTGCTTCCTTTGCTTAAATTCAGTTAGTTTTAAATATATCAAGAGGATAAAAAGGATTACTAATGAATTAAAAAAATCCTTTTTTGGATATTGACGGGAAACTATTGTTTTCTTTCTAATGCCTTTCTACGGAAGTTTTTATCACTTTCAATTTGCTAATATCTCGATAAGGAGACAAACTGAAAATAAACCAAATGCAAAAATAGACCCTTTTTTCACCATGCTTTTATTAACTTACACTTTCTGGTTTCTGGGTCAAATCTTGTAATCAATTTTAAGTCATTTCCCATCGGTCAATCATCTAGAAATTTGCACACTTTCTTATGACTAATGTCAATACAGTAATATACAATCATATACTGATATAGTAATATATTTTACATTAGTATATTCCGCCAAGGCAACAGGTCCTTCCGTGCGCCGTTACTACCGAGACCTCTAGGCGGCGAACTACTTCAGAATTATAGTGCATTTCAGATAAAAGCGTGGTTTTCAAATGCTTTGTTTGTTTTATAAAATTTATTTGTTTTATGATAACAAAGTTTTAAGATCAGTTCAATATTTGAAAATTTATTATGAGGGTCATGCATGCACACACAAACACACACATATACAACACACACGCTGAAAGACTACGAAAATATATTAAGAAGAAGTGTTACGTAAATATGGAATATTGTTGGGGGTATGTCTGCATTTTAAGAAAAAAATTTACTTTAAATTACATAATTTCAACGAAATTATGAAAAGATTTACAAGTTAATAAATAAAGGAAAAGAATTCCTAACCAAAGGATTTTTTTGTTAGGTTTTAGATTAAAACTGATAGGTTTTTAGATTAAAAACTGTTTAATTTAAAAGTAAAACTTACAGAGCTAATTTTGGTGAATACTCAGATTGGCAATAACAACTTAATAACAATGACAGTTAATGTTTTATTTAACTCACGTGCTGATGCACACGCCTCGTGAAGGCATTATTTCTAACACTCCCACTTGCCGTACACTTGGTGTCATTCATCAGCAGGTATCAGGTTGCCAGGTTTTCAGCAAGTCCAAGTCTTTTGATGCATCACCAATGCTTCACTCTTCCGAGCCCTTTAGTCAGCACGTCCGCTATCTGGTTTTCAGTAGACACGTAGTTGACTATGATGTGGCCTTCAGCAATCTTCTCACGAATGAAGTGATGCTTCACATCAATATGTTTTGTACGAGCATGGTGCACAGGATTTTTAGCTAATGCAATAGCTCCTTGGTTGTCACACAAAATGTTGATTGTAATCGGAGTAGTAAACAAGTTGTTTGTTATTTTCCGCATAAACTTTTTGAGCCATATAGCTTCTTTTGTTGTTCTGCTAATGACATGTACTCTGCTTCTGTTGTAGAGATAGCAATAGTTGGCTGTTTCTTGCTATTCAAGCTGATTGTTCTGTTGGCTGCAAAGAAATCGTAACCAGTAAAGCTTCTTCGATCATCCATATCGTTTGCTCAGTCGGCGTCATAGTGTCCAATGATGAAATTGTCCACATCTCCCTTTTTATAGATCAGTTTTTGATCCACGGTCCCTTTGAGATAACGTAAAATTCTCTTTACCGTTACCCAATGGCCATTCAAGGGTTGGAATTAAATTGGCTCAGAACTCCCACTGCATAGGAGTCTCGTTAACTTGAGCAGAGAAGAAAACGTTTCGTCATAATCAACACCAGGTTTCTGTGAACATCCCTTCGCTACGAGCCTCGCCTTGTAACGATTTACATTGCTATCTTTGTCAGTTTTGACTTTGAATAGCCATTTACAATTTATTGCTTTTCGCCCATTCGGTATATCTACAAGCTTCCAAGTCTTGTTTTGTTCGATTGATAGCATTTCATTTTTCATGGCTTGTTCCCATTTAGCTTGGTCATCACTTGCTAAAGCTTCAGAAACAGTTTGGGGTTCCGCTGCCAGAAATACATTATAGGATTTCCAAGAAACTGTCTCGGCTTCGGCGTTCGTTTCGTCATAGTCCTTCGTCAGGTCGAGCTAGCTGTGGCTCTTCTCCCACTGACTTCTCCATTTCAGCCTCATTTGGTTCAATTGAATCCTTCACTGTTTCTTGATGATGGATTATATCAACACTGAGAGGAGTTTCGTGAAATGTAACATCCCTTGATACTATAATTTCACGATAATTGTTTGCTTTGACTAATCTGTAGCCTTTACTTTTACAAAAGTAACCAACCAGCATTCGACAGCTTTATCGTCGATTTTTGTTCGCTTGTTGTTGGGAACATGCGCGTATGGTTTCGATCCGAAAATGCGCACGTGGGCCAAGTTGGGTTTTCGACCAGTCCTTGCCTCTTCTGGAGTTTTTCCGTTGACGGCTATGGTTGGTGATCTGTTTTTCAGCTTCAGCCCAAAACTGCTTGGAGAAATTTGCATCATGTAAGAGACATCTGACTCGTTCAACGATTGTCCGATTCGCTCGCTCGGCTACCCCATTTTGTTCCGGAGTATATGGAATTGTAGTCTCATACCATCATTAACATATTCGCCGCCATTGTCACTACGTAAAGTTTTAATACGTTTGCCAGTGAAATTTTCAGCTTCCGCCTTGAATTCCTTAAATTTGTTGAGCACTTCGTCTTTCGATTTCATCGGATAGTAGAATGTCTTTCTCGATGCGTCATCAATAAATATCACAAAATAACGTGATCCGCCGAATGACCTCTCTTGCATAGGTCCGCACACATCTGAGTGCACAAGTTCCAAAAGTTCCTTTGCTCGATTTGCTTTTCCTTTTGGAAATGGAGTTCTTGATTGTTTACCCATGACACAGGCTTTGCAATGAAGTGTTATTAAAGTTCATGCCTATCGCCATTCCATCTCGGAGTCGTACCATTCCACCAATGCCTAGAGGACCGCAGCGTCGATGCCAAATTTCAGCATTCACGAGGTTCACACTGGCTTCTGGGATAGAATTTTGTCCAAGATCTAAACGATGCAATCCATTAACCTAAGTAGCACTGGTTATCAAATTATTTCTCTTGTCATTAATGAAGCATTTTTCGCCCTTGAACAGTACTTTAAGACCTTTAGTTGTCAGCTCGCTTACTGATAACAAGTTCGTCTTAATTTCGGGTACAAACAACACGTCACAAATTTTAGTACATTTTAATATACCTTTGACGTTGAGTTCCACATCGATGTTACTACACTTTCTGCGGTCCGATTAGACCACTATTTGACTACGTACCGCATTATATACCGTATGACCGCCAGAGGAGGATTTAATACGTACTATATGTTGCAACTACTGTAATGCAAAGTCCTTTTGCAATGAAAATATAATAATTTCTTTATCCTTACGTAGAGTTTATGTAATATATATTTCTTCATCCTTTTTTTTCTTCATCGTCTGTAGCCACAGAACACTTTCCCGGGATTGTATCATTTTTTCAGCTTCATCAAAGAGTTGATGAATTGATGAATTCGCTTTTTGTAAAATAAGCTTTTGCAAGGAAACGTTTTTTAAAAATGTATTGATAAAAATTACTAAAGAAACAATTTCTGATCTATAACAGCAATAGCAACTTAATTCCTTCAAAATTTAGTAATGAAGTGTACTGGCATTTTACTACAGTTTAAGATTACTGAAGCAAGAATTTACTTGCGATATCTGATAAAAATAGTCACTCCAAGAACCTTTCTTGATAGGTTTGAGCTTCACGAATTCCATCAAATATCGCTTCCCTATTCTCAGTTCTTTCATTTTAGAAAGAACCTAACAACGTCTCCTGTGTTGGTCTTTCAAGCATTTCTACAATTGTGAAATTCCTCCAAACATACTTTCAATAGTTTTGCTGCTGCTGGAGCAGATCTGACCAAGTCCCCTCTCGACACTAAATAAAATTGAAATTTTCGAGATATTTCTTTAGTTCTGTTGACTTTAAACCAAACTTATGTTGATCAGATTTTCCTAAACTTTTATAGTAAATAAATTTTTAGTAAATATCTTTTACGACTACTGCCATATGTTCAGGCAAAGGTATTGTTTTAAAATTGTAAGAAATCTTGAACATTCTGCAGTTCGATTATTTATCTACCATCTCAATGAAATTAAGAATTCTTATTAGTTTAATTACAGATGAAATTAAATATCAAGCACATAGCAGAACTTCGAAATTGATTATTTTGTATCTGAATTTTAATAGTTTAACAAATTCCTGAAATGCATTAAAATTTCCTTTAAAAGACTTAAGGATATCTTCCACTTAATTTTTTCTAGAACGAAAGTAACTATTAATTTTTTTTTATAACCAATGAAATCCATTATCTTTTCCTTTAAATCTACTCAAAATTATTTTTAGAGTTCTCCAGAGAATTATGATTGCCATCATTGCATGTTGCATTTTATCTACAGCTGCATATGAGAATCTGCATGTAAATACTGTTCAAGTATAAACAAGCTCAGCCTTAAGCCTGGTCTGCGGAGCGAATCAGTCCATAAGCTGTATTTGTGTTGACATTGGCTATTATCCGTGAATGCTCTTAAACAGAAAATTCTTTCGATCACGAACTCTTTACCCAATGGAATCGAAGTCGCACTAAGAATTTTAATTGATCGTCATTAGAAGAACTGACATCTTAAGGCCATCTTTTAAAGGTACTTTTTCAAAATATTTTCTGTTCATTACTTTTAGTATTCGTACGTACTCTGACGTACGGTTTTTTAAACATTCATTGTAAATAGTTTAATTAATGTATCAAGCTATTTGATTACACTTCTTTATAATAATAAAAAACAGCTTAAGAAACACCCCAATAACTGTTGAATATGTCCTTTTTTATATCGTTTATTAAATTTCACAGAAAACTTTAGAAAAGTTGTAAAAATTGAAATTCGATCACCAACTCAATAGTATTACTCTAATTTTGGTGCATTACAGTATCAGTTGGTTACTAAAATGAAACGATTCTATTAGACATTGATGGTTTCTAAGGATGTCTACGAATTATAAGATTACTTCTGATCCTCGTTGATTGCATATTGGAATAGGCAATGCTGTTCTTGATAAAGTATGATCATAGCTCAATGTCAGATTTCTTTTCTTTGGACAGTCTTACGGCAATGCCTACATTAATGAAGAACTTATTTTGTCGAGTATTTCGATTGACACATCAACTTAACTTTCAAAATTATTAAGAAAGCTCGTCCAAATTTTCTATCATATTTGAATTGGTTTCAATTCATTACCATTTCCGATTTTCAAGTTTTCCAAAGACATTTTCTGAATACATGAAATATTCAAGTTTTCTTCAGAAAAATTGAGATAACATTTATTCATAAGTCGCTTTAACGAGACCCAACAATTCCCGTAATGGAAACAAGATTGTAATTGGGTAAATTGAGTCCGAGGAGAATTCACAGCTGTACAAAAATCAATACTAGTGAATCCAATCTTAACAGTTGGTCAGGCAACTAATCCGTCAACACCCGTTTGAAACCTTATGATTGTCTATATTTGAAAGATTAGGCATTTTCGAAATCAATTTAAAAAATACTTACCTACCTTCTGGCAATTTTAATTAATTTGTTTATGGTCCATTTAGAGAGAATCTACATCTTGACAGCCTTTTTTTCTTTTTACTAATGCTTTAATTAAACTTTATTCGTCGAAAAACAGTTGCATTGTCGTTGTTTTGAATCGAAAACCTTTTAAATTTTTAATTACTTTTAGCTTTGTTTCTGAATCCTATGCAGAGATAAATTCACGAAAATAACTGGTTTTTTTTTTATCTCTGCTTTTGAAGCTGTAATCAACTTCAATTCAAACCAATGTCTATCATAATCTTGACAAGGGAAGGTCTATGGATGTATCTTTCATCTTGAGACTTTGTGGTCTAAATTTAGGGTCTTCTTTCTGCCAACCCTTAAGAAACAGATTGAAGCAGTTTTCAGCAAATGTGATGTAGGGAAAGATCGAAGTTTTTCTTTGAACTATTATGATTTTGACATCTTGCTGCCTATGTTTTACATATTAGCCAAAGAAAATTGATCTGTAATTTGTAAACCAGGTAATTTTTTTTATTGTTACACAGGTCATAATGATGTTTATAGAAAAAAAAAATCATCTCTATGAATCCTTTATAATGAATACTCTTTATAACCTTTGTATGGTTATCAATCCACCAAAATCTATTTCCATCGTTTACTATTGTTGTAAAATGAGTTAAGAATGCTTTTCATCAAGGGAAAAATTAATATTACTTAAATATTAATTATTAGTTCTTTTTTAATTTTATGACTTGAAATTTCAGTGAATTTAAAAACAGAAATGTGTTCTGGAATTAATTCTGAAAACTATTAGAGTTCAAATAAGAATGTCTTTTTGAGTCGAGCTGATACTCTGGGACGGCCGTTTCGAGCTTGTTGGGCTCTCCTCAGCCAGAGCTAATCAGTGAGTGCAAGACTCAAAAGATGTACGTATAGTTATTTTAGTTTTTGAGGGGTCACTGCCTCCATCGTGTATTCACAATACCTCCCCTCGTAAGCCTTTTGAGTCTTGCACTGGCTGATTAGGTCTGGCTGAAGAGAGCCCAACAAGCTCGAAACGGCCGTCCCTGAGCATCAGCTCGACTAAAAAAGGTTCGACTTTTTTGAATCAATTGCTTTTCTTTTACCCATTAGAGAGTTTGTTATTTCTTTATTTATTAATTATTTTTTTCCCTTTTTTTGTGGTCAAATACCTCATGTGGTAGCCAGAGTGCTACCCAAGGATTTTGATTCTGCATTTTGTTCTTGTTTTTTATTTTCTTGCTTTTAATTATTGAGGGGTCACTGTCTCCATCATGAATTGCTATTAGAGTTATTAACAATAATAATTTTAACTTCCTCATTATCAATTGAAATTAAATAACACGAATATTCCCAAATGGTGAGGAGTTGAAATCGGTGTCTTTGATCTCGTACACAATGTTCAAATGTAGTTAGCTCCCCATTTGCGCCCCAGAAAACAAATTAATCGATGCTAACTAGAATAATAACATTTTCTAAGTAATATGTAGAAGAAAAAGTATCTACTGTTCAGTCTGCCAATTGGTAATTGTAAAACTTACATAAGAGTTAATTTTAGAAAAGACACGCCAAACGGAAAATATGATTTACAGCTAATAGATTGTAATTTCACTAATGCTTTCGTGAATATCGTTTCTTAGTCTATTATACAAATATTAACGAAAGATTAGTAATTTAAATTTCAACTTTTACAAAAAAAAAATAATATATATATTAGAAACAGAATAATTTCACAAAGAAGAGAGTGTCAGAGTTTTAACTTCAACTCTGACTTAACTTCAATTCTTCTTTGTGAATAATAAAATGTTGCTACTATATTGGCACTAACCTTAAAAAGTCTTTAAAACTTAAAAAATAAAAACACTACGCACGTTTCTGAGCCGCAAATATCAGGCAAATATCTTCTTTGTGAAATTTACTCCAATATTTATTGTAATCTGTGGGCTAAGTAGTCAAGTGGTAAGGCGCTTGACTGCGGCCTGGAGAAGCCGGGTTCAATCCGGGTCGGAGATTTTCCATGCTCAATTCTTCTGCAGATGGATCCTAGGGTCTACCCAGGCCATCTGAACAACGGGTACCGGTTTTCCTTCTCGGAGGTTAAAGACAGGGGATGTAGATCTTTTCATCCGACCTCAACTTTAGTTTCTACTGGAGAGGAAAAGCCGAAGCCTTCCCTCCTGTGACCCTAAGGGTCTTTTTAGTCTTCTGTTACAAGTATCATTAAAATCTCAGTAGCAACAATGACAACAATCGCAACATCAACCGCAACAACAACGCAACGATTGCGTCTTTCGCAACAATCACATTTATAATAATAAGGAAATTAAGGCAATCTCAATTATATTTTCATAGACGTATCAGAAGGCGTTTCGAAGCATTGTGATTGGCTTACTAATCGCTATCCCTATCCCTACCTTGTTATTATTATTATTTTAATCTAAGAAAAAGAAGGTTCTGTTGTTATTGCTACATTATCGTATTTAAGTTTAGTATTAACAGTGTTAGGCAATAGAAAAAGAACTGCCCGGAGATTTTTAAATTAGAAACCGAAACATGATGAAAAATTCAAAGGGGGAAAAAAAGGAAAAAACTTAATGCGTAAAAAAATGGAACAAAATTTCAGATATCTAATTTTTGACATAATCGTAATGAATTAATATGCATTAGAAAACTTAAAAGAGTGTTCACTTATCAATTATTAACATAAAAATGATACTTAGATTATGGATATTAATGTCTGCTTTATAGTAATTACAAAAAAAAAGGTGAAACAGCTGTTCCGGATCATCACTCACTAAATTCTGTATTTGTTTTATTAAGATTTCTAAATCTTTTTTGACACTATCGGAGGAAAGCAGCTCAGTTTTTCGTAAAAAAACTCTTTTAATTTCGGCATCATTTCGTCAATGACCTGGGTCATATAATAACAATAAAACAGAGTTACATAAAACTACTGCCTGTTTAGATTTTAGAGGATCCTCTGGTCTCTTAGTAGGCGTTGTTTCCAAATGTCAAAGCATAATTAAACTGTTAAGCTTTCGTTTCGCTGGGATTTGGGGGAATTGAGCAGAGCACGTTCGTAAGCAAAGGTAGGAATCAATGTAGATGAGAACGAATTTCGATATCCAATGTGAATAGAAATCTGAATATTAAAAAAAGGCAGCGAATGAATGTTTCAGCAACAGGTCATAAACAGCTGCCGTCACAAGTGGGAAGAAGTAAATATTTCATACAGTTGTAACTGCGTGAAAAATTAATGTTGGCACATTTTCAAAGAGTCTCTTTCTCTTTTGGAGCCACACCAAAAATTCTCTTTCAGTCCAGATTTGTTTCTGTAGTATTTCGAAGTTGTAAACCTTTTCTATTGTAAAGTATATACAAGACGAAATATGGTTTGAAGACGAAATATGGGATGTTTATTTATAATATAATCACACAGCATCAAAGAAAAGTCGTGAAGTTAGCGAGATGGGAAGAGCATGCAAACGGATATTGTAAGTTCTAATCTCGTAACTTAATAATGTATTGTATTAATATTATATTGTTTATATGATATTCACGGATATTGTAAATTCAAAATCTCGTGACTTAATATTAATATTATTATTTGTAAAAGGCTTGAAAAAGAGGAGGCGTTTTATTTTCTCCTCGAAAATTTGCTGTTTTCTCGAAATAAATGTAGTATTTTAACATTTATTTCTGGTTTCGTGGAAGGTATTTAATAAATCAATTAAATTGTTTTATATGTCCTATATTTTTGCAAGTGAAAGCATATTGTGCTACTAAGTAGGTCTATTGAGAATAACGCTGTGCTCTTATGGTAGTTTTGATTTCGAAAGGCCCAAGTCATATATTCAGGGAATAATGTCATTTAATTTTCCTCCCTATTTTAATTGAAAAATATGTCAAAATCAGTAGAAGATGTCAGTTTACTCTTTTTTTTTTTTGGTTGCAATGGCCTTGATCTCCGAATGCCTGAAAAAAATTTTTGACATTTTGGCAGATTTTATTTTTAAAAGCACGTATGTTTTTTGTTTATTTTCTAAGTATGAAAACCTTTAAGTGTTTTTGCTTTAATCACTTCTAACCTCAAATCTTTAAGTTAAAGAAATACAGTGAAGATTATGATAATTAAAATTTAAGGCAGTGGGATTTTGATAAGACGCACATACTAATCGATGAAGGTGATTTTGGTCTTTCCTTGACATGAATTATTTCGCGAATCACTCCATCACATTAATAACGATATATTAGAAGTCATCATCATCAATCTTACTAACCCTTCTTCGTCTAGAGACATATTAATAAAGTCTTTCTTTATACCTTAGTAACACTATGATGGTGGATGTCATATTGCAGATGATAATGAAAAATTTATACAATGAGTTTTGAATAGATTTTATCTCATTTTTTCAACGTAGAACTTAGCATCCATTTCGCTTAAGTAACTACGGAATTAATTATTGGAAAGATCTTTAAGAAAGATAGGTTTTCATTTTTTTTCTATTTCCTGTAATATAAGTTTGTATATTTTTATCTCCAATTACTTAGTTAATATATGAAACACTAAATATTTTTTTATTACTATCTTATAAAAGTTACAGTCCTATAAGATTGTGTATGTGTATCTGATATGTCTGTAAGTGTTGAGTTATATTACAGTTGTTCATATAGAAAAGAAAAGTAAACCATTAAATTAGTAAATAATAATTATGTGCAATCCATAATTCATTTTTTAAGCAGATATAATATTTTAACGTTAAATTCAAGAAATATTATATAACATTTATTAAAATAATTTCGAGTAAGATAATATATAATTGTTACTTAACAATATATAAAATATAGCCTATTATTTCATAAATAATTAATTAAAATATTTGATTACTATATAAAAAAACTATATTATAAAAAGGCAGTAATATATATATATTCAAATAGCCTACATAATATACATTATGGTAGAAAACAAAATACTCTACAAATTATTCAATATATATTGAAAGAGAACAATTGAGTTAATGATAGAAATGGAATCTAAATAGGTTTTTCAGCCATATTTTTATGTATTTTATAATATTGTATTACTGGATATTTTCCTATATATTACATTGCTTTTTAATCTTTAATCTATTATTTAATTTAATATCCTTGTAAAATTTTACTTATTGAGGTACATTTCATTTTTATATTATTGAAGTAGGGAATAGGTCTTTAGTCTGTATATTTTTCATATTATTCTTCTTTCATTAAATCTTGGAAATATTTCAGTTTTTTTTATTTCCAAAAAAATAATAAAACAAACTACTATAAAATAATAAATATAATAAAACAAGCAATTAGATCACGAGATACCTGACCGTAGCTGATGATCGTAACTAGAGATACTAAAACAATTTGTACCAGAATGGCACATTTATACACGTTGTTCGCTTTTTATTAATGTAGTTAGCTGTTGCCTAATGAAAACATTTAATAATTATTTATGAAGAAGTAGATTTTTATGGGTAATTTCGTCTTGATTGAGTATTTTCGTCGTAAATATGAGCACCGTCAAGGTTATTGTAATCGAATGGTAACGGAAAAAAAAATTACTAGTTCCTTACGATAATCTTAATGAAGCACGTATTTTAATAACAATAAAACTGTGTCATTTTATGTCTTTTTTAAATTTTGAAATACTTTATTATCCTTTCTGCGACAACTTAGCGGCAACAAGTACTATGTAAAAGTGATTTTTAATCTCGACTAGTTTTATGTTGGAAGGGTGAAGATTAGTTTAGGAAAAGGTCGTAAGGACCGATTTTTCCTTGAGATTTCATCCTCTTAACGTAAAGAATCCATTACCAAGTTTATTGGTTCCCGAACAGTGAATTCTCAAGATAGCTGAATTGAGCCTTTTGAGTCTCAGTGGGTGGTCTCCTTCTCCTGCCACCATCTGGTCATTGCTATCAGAACTACTCCTGCCTATCGAAATTTCACATCCACAGACTTCTTCGAAAAAAAGCTTGAATTCAATTATAATGATTGAATTCATCATTTTATAATAATGATGAATTCAACAAACGCAGTATAACTTGTAATAACTTAAAAAAGTTACAGTTTCAGAAGAAACATTCTTCTTCTTCAATCAGATAATAGAATGTGAACTAAGGTTTTAGCTGTACTTAACGAATACGAAATAACCAATACTATTTACTAAATTAGCATAAGAGGAGGTTTGGGAAGTTAGAAATACTTCATTGTTGGATTGTATTTAAATGATCAAGATTTTTCGTTGTAGTAGAGGTTCCAGTCCAGTGAATAACTGTATCTGTTCTTGAGATTATCTTCTATTGTTTATCTCCTAGATTTTATATTAATTGTTAGCATTTACCACTACTTTATTCTAATTCTTATTGTTATCTGATGAATGAAAATGACGGAGCAGCTGAACCTGTAATTTTCAACTTTTTTATAATTTTTATTATTAACGATAAGAAATCAGTTACGTAGAAAGTTTTTGAAAATGAATGAATGCTAGCCTGCCATCGAACGATGTTTGACTGTCTTCTTTGAAGAGCGAAGCCTGAAAAATTACTTTTAGAAGGAAGTCCTGGCAAATTATTTTAGTAATTGATTTATTATTATTGGCTTTAAACTGTACAAGTCTTTCACTTAGTACAGCGTTTTCGGATTGAAATACATTTGATGATTTCATTTGCCTAGGAAATGTCGATTCCTGATTCTCTCTTATTCTATCACATGAATATTTAAATTACTTAATAATACGAAATGATTCGATGCTTCCATATTCTCCCATGCTCATCAACCATTATTTGTACAACGATGACGCAAATTATTCATGTCTTATACTAAGGAGAAGCTTTGCACGAATGACATCAAAGAATAATGTCAACAGAAAGTAAATAGAAATTTAATAACATCTGCTTGTTATTCAAATTATAAATTATAAATTATCGTTTTATAAAGAACTAGAGTTTTAATACAAAGGAAATATCAAATATTCTGGAGCATCCTCATTCGTTGTAAACTCAGAAGTCAGCTGAAACCTGTTTCTCCTTTTCCTAAAATTGCTGATTGCTGAGCTTAATTATTTTATACAATCTTTAATTGTTAGTTTTGATGATCTTATTAATGCTACTAAGCTATAGTAATTTTTTTGGTAGTTTTTATACAGTGGAGTAACTCGGTTTCCTAATACTCGGCAGAGTGATCAAAATATCACTGTAAGATCCGTGGGCCATGTTTCGTCCCTTTCAAGTGCCGTTAATCTTCCATTAAAGTTACAGTCAGAAGGAAGATACATAGAAGAAGTTTATTTTTAAGATATGTTATTAATTCTTGGAGATTAGAAGCACTGTTTCTAAATTCTCAAAATGGTTAATTACTGTTTTGTATTTTTTTCATTTCTTCTTATGTTTTTCTACTTACTTTAATTTATAATTTCCCTATAGCTTTGAAGATTGATTTTGAGGTTCGTTTCGCAACAAAATAATGAAAAAAAGTAAATAATAGTGAAAAAATTTCATACTAATAGATTCTAATGTGTAATCAATGTGTAAATAAAGAAATATTAAGACATATTTAGATTAACTTCCAATAATAAATGTCAACAAAGGCAAATTCGTTGAAATTCATTTATTCGTTGAAAATCATTTGTTAATTTAGTTAATTTTAACTCTTTCCACATTTGTCCAAATGCTCGTTGGTGATAATTCAAAAATTATTTAATCCTATTCAGCTGAAACTATAGTAGAATATTACAGTAAAAAACCTGTTAATTTTGATACAATTCAACCAATATTGGCCCTTACCTTCAAAATATGTTGATATTCAATTCCAATACTACGACATCTGAAATACCGGAGTTCGCTTCCTCTAAACTATTTTTCATTCTTCTTCTCTTTCTCCAGTAGATCCTTGAACTTCTTGAAATGTTTTCCGAGTTAGTATAGTTCTTTCCAAGCTTTTTAGAGGTTTTTTTTTTGTCTTTATTTTTTTGAGGGGTCTAAAATGTCTTTTTCGTATTTGCTTCTTCTCAATTTCCTTTTTATCACTGTGTTTTTCTTTTGAACAATTATTTGAGGATCTTACATTAACATTGAAATTTTGACCTGTTCGTAAATCTACGTTCCTTATATAACCAAAGAGAGAGAGTTGAGAGAAAAGTAATACAACTTAAATGATTTTTTTCGTTGATGTTGTGAAAGATTGCTGTGTGTTTTATCGTGAAAGATTTTTCTATAAATTACATTACACTTAATACAGTTTTGCTATTTTCTGCCAGAATTCTGATTGAAAATTTCGTAAGATCTCCTGGGTCTTGTAGAAACGCAGTAATGGAATCATGAAGTAAATGGAGCACTTTTGTTTTTATGGAGAGGAAACTATAAAAATCATAAACTAAATGGTCTGAGTCATACATCAGCCCTTGGTGACAGCCTGGAATTTTATGATAAAGGATCAAGAACATCATACCACGTACATTACATATAAAAGAAATAAATTATGTCAAGGTTGTATTTTTATCCATAAACATAAGATAGTTAAGTGACTCTAAAATTTATTTCTTGATGTTATAATCAGCTTAGAAAGGACACAGAAATCGAGAACTTTCTATGCGTCCTCAGTTATCAAGCTAGTTCAATCAGTTATCAGTGTACAGTAAAGAAAGTTTTCTATTTTATTCTGTTCAGTATTTTGTTTGAATTTGTTGTTTAATGTTTTGTTAAAAAAATCGATTGCATTTGGACCAATGAGGATTATCTACCATTAATGAAATACACCGAATTAAAACTAATACACTATAATAGCTCAAATGTAGCTCCAATAAAAATGTAGAAGGATATGATATTTCAGCTTTTCATGTTACAGAATTTTTCTGTTTCTCATCCCTCAACGTAGCCTAAGAACAACTAATAATAAAAATAATAACAATCTAAATCATAAGATCTAAATCTCAATTCATAAGAACATGGGGTTCTGTTAGACACTTTACTGAATCCAGTGTCCGGTGAAAAGATAACAGCAATATAAAAATTACTTTTGGAAATGTTGGATAATTCAGAAATATGTGTTTATTTTTATATCTCTTAATTATCGTTTTCCTTTGTTGCAGTATCATTACGAAATACTGTTTTCGTTTTCGGATATCCTGTCACTGTTATCGAAACATCTTGCAGCATGTATTGAGTCTACGTGTTTTTGTGGTTTAGTTTTGTATCTGCTTGTTTTGGAGCAAAACTAAGGAAGTAAAGGTCTATTTTCAGTTATCGATAGAGAACTTCAATAATTGACTCGAATTCAGGTTTGGTATTTGGAAATTACTAATGAAATATTAATTAATAACGTAGATTACAGTGAGTAAAATAGTTAATGTTGTAAAAAAAATGTAATATAAAAGATGGGTGGCAAAGATATCGAGCACCGCGATCTATAATCTATTTACTACAATTTAAGTTGATAATGAATCTTCACGCCTTCACTATTTCTAATGAAATTCTTTTTTAGCTAAACACTCTTTTTAAGTTATTTACTACTATTTTATTTTTCAATTTTATTTATTTTGATAAAAAAAGGATCTTCTAGGGTGTGACTGCATCGTCTGTCATGCTTCTTCTGATGAAGTAAATTAGTGATGAAAGATCAATCTATATTGCTAAAATCTTTTATTTCTCTGTCTGTCTGTTTGTCCGGCGCAATTTTCTGTGCGAATGGAAAATAGAAATAATTTTTACAATGAAATTTCCGCGACGGGAATTGAACCTGCAACCTTCTGATCCAAAGTCGGATGTGTTATCCATTAGGCCACAGGAACTACAACTCTTTTCATACTGTTTTTTGACTTATATCTCCGCAATTGTTGTGTTGTTGTTGTGCCCCAATGTTAGTGCAACAATGGAAAACGGTTTTTCATTTTTTATTGTCACGAGGAAGTCGACAAATTCAAAATCAGCATTGTTGAACTTCAAAATGTTGCGTTAACTGCTTTCTTTGGAATCGAGTTTTGTTAGATTATCTTAAATTTTATTTTCTTCTTATTATTACTTTTAATAATTGAATTGAACCTTATTAATATATTTTTGTAAAAACAACTAAACTTATTGATTCACGTGTTTTTGAAATTTGTTTAAGCTTCCAACTATTTTGTTTTGTTGTACTTATTCCAATTTTATTATGCTTGAAAAAGAGATGGCTTGAAAAGAGTCTTCAAAACTTCAAAATGTTGCTTTAACCCCTTTCATTGGGGTTAATCGATTATTCTTGGATTATCTCATATAAACCATCGTTTTATCATCGACAATCAATTAGTATCGAAATGGACAACGAGAGAAAGGATGAGATCTTTTCAAAGAACTGTTAATAATGTCGTAATCTCGGCCATTCTTGACTACAGGTAAAATTTGTCTGAATTCTTCGCCAAGAGGAAAATTTGTCTAGATTCACAAGTCATCAGAATTTGGTTATCTTCACTCGAAAGAATAGTCACAATCAATTCATCGCCAGGAGTATCGTGTATAAGCTATGATCTTCATTTAAAATCTATATCAATCAACGTCCATCTAAATAAATCTCTTCTTCAAATATCTATAACGAACAATCTGTACACGGGAGATGGTCTAGTTATTGCTAATCTATTTGAATTTTTCTAAAATACATTTCTTATATTTGATGTATTTTACTTGATGCAGTCATCACAGATTCTCCAAAGTTTAAGCAGACTGTTTTCTGATTGCAGGAAAAATCAACTAAAGAAAACTATGATTTAAATAAATCGTAAATGACCACGTTAATTAGATCCATGTTAATACAGGGACCTGGAAATAGCATTGCTTTAATACTTAGAACTGTTATAAGCATGGCTTTCTTTGACTGTAGTTGTATTTCTAAAAGTATTGCATTAATTTTTCTTCATGCAATTGACCTTTGGATGTATATAGTAGGTTTTGCAAAAGAAAAGAACGATATCTTTGTGATTTTAAAACATTACAGAAAAAAAAAAGAGTTTGTCAAACTGTAGAAGATAAGAACTATAGAACCTTCCCATTTTAGTTTCTATCTGATTCCATTATACAAGTATAGTACTGTATAGTTTTTCACTCCCTCCACCAAAGTAGATGCTAAATGAATCAGATAGACCATTGGCAGTTACATTTATTATATCAATATAATGATTTAGTATATATAATTCATTATTATTTAGTTATAGTAAATAAAATATCAAAGTATTTTGAGATCCAGTATCATCAATGTTGCTGTTGGAATTTATTCATGTCTTTATTCAACGTATATCTGCCAGTTCGATTGGAAATGAGCAGAATATGAAACAAGTAATGTGTTTTTCTTGTAGTGGTTGTTATTCAAAGCGTATTCTCCTCCATATTTCCAAGTAGTCCAGCTCTGGATGTCATCTATAGTCCATTGCTTTTGCGAACATCTGCAATCTCTTCTTCCTCTGAATAACAATAAGAGTTCTTTACAAATTCACAAATGCAGTAACTTTTGTTACAACAACTGTTGACTGTGATTTGTTTTCTCCCAGTAAATATTACTGTTACATTTAACATTTAACAGTTTAAAATGCAGAAGTTAATGCATGGAAAATTAAAAAAATTCAGATATATTTTTCATCAAGCAGAATCTATATTATCCTTATTAACTATTTTCATAATGCACTTCCTTAAAAGAAATCTTTTTAAATGAGTGACAGAATGAGAATCAATAAAAGCAAAAGTGTCCTCAAATAAGTTTTAGAAGGATAAACAGGAACTGTGACCAAGAAATTTAAGAGACGCTGCCTTAGACCTATGTTTAGTTGTACAATAAACATGAAATATTCCGAAATTTGTCGTAAATTCTCAGTCTCTACTATTATTCTAACACTTTACAAAAATCTAATGGTAAAAAATCTAGTATTTTATTATAATGATATAGGACAAACGGTCCTTTCACCACTCGAGTATTTAAGATGGTTAGTGAAGTTATTATCATTTAGGAAATTCACTAATAATTAATCAATATTTTTTTATAGTAAAACTAAGTTAGTTAATGCTATGTAGAACTTATAATTGTGATGTGTGATTTAAATTGGAAGCATTTTTTGGAAGGTAAATCTTTAAACTTATGCAAACTTCAATTATTGCATATTACTTGAATTCTTTAGAATAGGATTTTGATTTAGAGTAGAGTTTGTTGCTGTTTATCAAAGTAAACTTTACGATCAACACTGATCAAAATTCACATGGGAAATAATAATCGTAGTAGAAATCTAATACTAATATTTTGGTAATGCCCTTTTATGAAATTCACGATGTAATTAAACACGGTTCATGTGAATTTAAGCCTAATTAATTTTAATTAACTTGGTAATTGAAGAAGTTTCTCTGCGAAACAGAGTTCATTTCCACTGAAATTAAATAAGAAAAAAGAGGAAGAGAAAGACAATCAGAGGAAACGTTGTATTCTGTCTTTCTGCTCTGCTAACTCTGTTCCCCTTAAGACCAGTTCTTTTAAGCTAATTTCCAATTAGCATAAGACCTCTGAAGCCTGTTAAACAATTTCTGTTTAGGTATCTTGTGTATATGTATTTTCTTTCTAATTTTTTTCTTGCATCCCAGATGACTTGTAAGTCAACATTGATAGATAATAGCATTGCACTGTTTTTCGAGCTCCGCTAATTTACTAATGTTTGCTGTCTGCGGATCAACAAGACACAACTCAGACTGTTTTGTGAAAAAAATCTTCCACTTCGCCATCAGGTTCTGTGCTTGGAATGGCTTGCAGCACTCCAGAGCTTAAGTGGGATCTTGGAAATTATTCATGGAGGTACGGTGGGGTCATCATTGCAGCTTCTTTCGATCGAATGTCGGAAGAAAATCCGATAATATGAAAAACCGGAAAGAATGCCCAGTAAAATCTCGTTATTGTGGGAATAGGAAGAAAGAAAATTGAAGTAACATTGAAAGCTTTTGCTTAAGAGAAGAACAGGAAGATATAGAGCAAAGAGATAATGGGATGAGAACGGAAAGGAAGATGGAATTATGAAAATGGTCTTAAAAACTTATGGTAGCAGTCGAACTGATTTCGCGCCATAATCCAATAAGATTTCTTTTTGCTTTTCTGTGCCAAATGGTTTTTAATGCAACGGTTTAGCTTCCATTGGATCACGAGCATCTGGGACAAAATCCTCTTAACCCTAATTTTAGAAGGTTACTGCATCAGGAGACGAGAGCAGAAAGTGGTAAGAAAAAAGCCCCATTCATTCTTATTTTCTAGTCACTCACCGACAGAAAATCATAAATAAACCAGTGAAGACTTTAAAAAAGTGATAGTAAAGTAGAAAAGTTAGTTGAAACTTACGTTTTAGCTAGTATTGCTACTTTGCGTTACATTACTGAAATTCTTTGCTATTGTCTGTAACATCTCGATCCCTATCTTCAGTTTTGGCAATTTATTACAACTATTAATTTTGAAAGTATTTTTAAGAAATCTACTTTTCTTCATCTTGCAACGAAAGACGAAGTCATAGCAGGCAAGTAGGTAGAAATAAATTAAAAGGATTTTTTTATATGTGTGTGAATTTAAGTAATTTAGATTAAAAATAACAACACACAAGACAAGAACATTTAAAAAGATTTTTTTAAAAAGTACTTAAAATTCCAAGAGTCTTTTGGGTTCCTTTGCGACAAACCCCTCTTCAACTCCGAAAGCCTCCTGGAATTTTAAGTATTTTTTAAAAAAATCTTTTTAAATGTGTTCTTGTCTTGTGTGTTGTTATTTTTAATCCAAAAGAAATAAATTCACTTAAAAATAAATTGTTTTATAAGTACAGTCTTTTATCTGAACTTAAAAAGAAACTAAATATGTCATGTTTAATATAACTTAAATATACTGTAATTCCCCATTCCTGTTGAGTTGTAAAGAAAATTACATAAAAAAGGAATGTATTCGGACATTACTGAATGTTAGATAAAGCAAAAATGAAGGATATGAAAGGGATTCATTGAATAAAGATCACTGTTTATCACCAATAAGGAAAGCAAATAGCGAAATAATTATAGATTTACATGACAATGTCGTCTGAAAACAAAGAAACTTTAGAAATAATGAATGAAAAAAAAAATTTAAAGCAACACCTTCATTACATTATATAAACAAGGTAGTGACAGCGATTAGTACACCAATCACAATGCTTCGCAACGGCTTCTGTTACGTATAAGACAATATAATTGATATTGCTTTAATTTCCTTATTATTATAAATATGATTGTTGCGAATGCAAAAGGCGCAATTGTTGCGATTATTGTGATTGTTTTAGAGCAATATTATAAATGTGATCGTTCCGCATGCAAAAGACGCAATTGTTGTGATTGTTGCGATTGTTGCTAATGATAATTTAATGATATTTTAATGATACTTGTCCATAGACAGACGGCCAAAGCGGAATTATAAGGCTTCTGATACAAGTATCAGAAGCCTAAAAATGATAAATTTTAGTAGCGATTAGAATTTCAATCCTTGAAATTTAATAACTCCAAGGATTTAGTTCGTTAGACACGTTAATAATCATTCATTTCCAAGAAACAAGATATAAAAAAAATATTAGATGCTAAAAAAGATGCTTAGATTCTTAGTTCCTTTTGATTTTTTTTTCTGCTTTGTTTTTTAAGTCGTGAAAATAAAAATACTTTATAGAAATTATAAGTAATAATATCTACTGAACACAAACAATATCTTACTTTTGGTTTTTGAAAAAGACTTCCAATACTTAAGCAGCCTAAATGCAGTTTTGTTATAAGGCATGTAAAAACTGGCGGATTATTAAAAGATTAATATTAATAAAAATGTATAAATAATATTAATAACATAGAAAAATTCTCATACATTACATACATACATATCCTTTCCCGTTCCACCAACTGTGGGTCTAGGAATTAACTAAGCCTCTCCACCTCTCCCTGTTCTTCCAAGCCTCATCTCTACATATTCTTTCCCATGGGATGCCTCTCTCTTCCAGGCTGTGCTTCACATCATCCAGCCATCGCTTACGCGGTCTCCCTCTTGGTCTCTTCCCTCCTTCTTTTAACTCATGCCAAACCTTAGGAGTCCTACCATCTTCCATTCTTTTCACGTGCCCGAACCACCTCAGCCTTCCCTCTTCCACCTTTTTCCTCAAACTTTTTACCCCCAACTCCTCCCGGATATCCTCATTTCTCATTCTATCTAATCGAGTCTTCCCTACTATACCTCTAAGAAACTTCATCTCCCCAGCTTGAAGTGTACTCCAGTCTCTAGCATTCATCACCCATGTCTCCGCTGCATAGGTGACTATAGGCACGTAATACATTTTATAGATTATTTCTTTTGCCTTCCTTGGGACTTTCTTATCCCATATCAGGTGTCTCACTCCCTGGTATAGCTTTCCCCCTTTCTCCAATCTTCTTGTGATTTCATGCTCCACTCTACCATCACTTGTTATTTCGGTCCCTAGGTAAGTAAAACTATCTGTGATCTTGAAGTAGGGGACTGCCTGTAGGGGTGAAGTAAAGTGGGGACTTCGTGGGCCCCAGGACCGTTACGGTAGCTGTGAAGGCTCTACGGGAACCCCGAAAAGTGACGGCTGACGGGGCCATGGTGAAGCTACGATAGGCCTAGCAAGCCAGTAGTGGATTTTTGTTTGCTTTCAAAACAGGAACTAGCCTCTCATACATTAAGTGATATCATATCTTTATTGTTCATCGTTTATAAGAATACGAAGATATTATGTATGTAATAAGTATTGATTATGGTAAAATGAAATTGATTGATGTAATCATAAATTGATAGCTTTAAAATTTTTACGAATTTAATAGAAGGGATTTATCCCTACAAACTATATGTATAGAAGATCGATAATGAATTTATTATTAGAATATTTCGATCAGCTATAACAAGAAGATGATGAATAATATATTGGAAAGTATTATCCAGATCTAGAGGATATACTGCATTTATTAAAAGATTAATATGCATTTTTAGTAATCTACAGAAATTCATTGTTCAACTTCAAATGCTGTTTCTACAGAAACCTTTACCAACTTCATGTGTCAAATTTCTCAACCGGACCCAAACAAGCACAAAAATTTAAATAAAAATGTTAGGTTTCTCTTATAATAGTTTTTAAATATGCTCACAAAATTTCAAGAAGACTTATCATCGGGTCAAAAGTTATTAGAGATAGGAAGAATATACAACATTCAGACATAAAAACACACATACACCTGTTCATTTAATGAGCTCACGATACAAATGAATCACTGATTGAAATGTTTTTGTTTACATAAAACACGGAAATATAAATTTTTAGAAACTATTGAAACTTCTTTGTTTCGTCGTCCTTCAAAAAAAAATGAATTTCTCAGAAATGTATCTCCTTTAATTTACTGATTATTAAAAGAATTTAAAATTATTAACATTATTTTTTAATAACTGTGTTTTCAGTATTTTCTTTACAAGCTATCCCGTTTTTTAAAGACAGAATCTCATTAATAAATTGAGATGTAATTTCCTGTTACTTTCTTAGTAGTTCTCCTTTCCTAGAGAATTACTCGGACTTTCTCCGTTCTAAATTGCCAGACATTGACTGCAATTGCTTGATCTAAGTTCCTCAATTCCTTCGTTCATTCAGAATCCATCCGCTCATTAGTGGTGCTTTCTTCTCGTCCAAGTAATGCTTAGGCGAAGACGGATACCAGCTGACAAAAGGGAGGATTTGATGGAACAAGAGAGGCTGGGCTTCAGCACCTCAAGTACAAAGCACAGTTAATCGTCAGCTACGAGCTCAGAATTCCAAAGGACTCCGAAAAACGAAAGATTGACCATCTCTTTTATGTGATATAGTAAGCAGAGCGCTTTTTTTCTCATTCTCCATTGAAACAGAATAATACTATCCTTTACGTTGCTATATCTTGGGAAAACAGCAACACAGTAGACGTTTCTTTTGGGTCATTGCTTCTATTCTCGATTTTTAACATTTAAACTTATAAAAATATTTAACTTATTATATACTCACCTGCTTAAGTTCTTAAAGAATTAGAAGAAGCCAAATAAGACAAATAAACCAAATAGTACCGATAAACAAAATAATCTGTTAATAATATAAACAATAAGAACTTGAATATAAAACAGAAACAAGGTAAAGGTAGCGATTAGTAAACCAATCACAATGCTTCGCAACGTCTTCTGATACGTCTACGAAAATATAATTGATATTGCCTTAATTTCCTTATTATTATAAATGTGATTGTTGCGAAAGACGCAATTGTTGCGATTGTTGTTGCGATTGTTGTTGCCATTGTAGTCATTGTTGCTACTGAGATTTTAATGATACTTGTCCCCAGACAAAACGGGACTATTAGTCTCCTGATCTTTATCAGAAGACTAAAACTACTATACTAAAGGACTGAAGTCTTTAATTAATTTCTATTTAGTTCTGTAGTTGTGTAGTCCTGCATACTAATAATAGTAATTGAACAACTTAATAACATTTTAATGATCGAATTTTATAATTTTACTTTATATATTAACCTACTTCTGGTATTTACATTATTCCGTTTATAATGCTTTCTTTTTTTATCGTAGTCATCGAGCTTTTTTCTTTCTTTTTTTTTTTTTTTGTTGATATTTCATTCATGTTTCCTATTGTCATATCTTCAATAAAAGATGTTGTTTTTTCTAACTAGACATTTCTGTAGCCACCAATGTAACAAACCAATATATTGGTGATCTTCCAGAGGCGAAGTCATGATTTGAGACTGGGAGGGTTTATGCGAAATCTTTAGGATTCAACAAAAACGATAGAAACCTCAGGTTTCGGTTCGCCAAAAATGTTTTCGCTAAACATCAGTTCGACCGACATTGCTAACATAGCACTTCACCTTTTTGTGTTTTATTGTTACTTCAAATTTCTACCTTCAGATATTAATATATATTATAGAATACTGATCTAGGATGTGTATGCAGCATTTTCCTTTAAAATAATCTCTATTTTATCATAATTTAATAAATACATTTCATGATTAAATTATTTTATAAAGGAACAAACTAAATATTTTATCATATCCTTGAGCTTTATGATGCTAAAGAAAAAATTCCTGCTTCTTCTGCAAACGTTGATCTTAACAACATAACTGTAAATTTTGACACTGTAAATTTTGACTTAGTAAAAAATCTTTGATAAATTTTAATCAGGAAAGTTTACAGGAGCGAACTTTACAAGAGTAAATATTAAATACAATTAGAGACATGAAGAAAGAAAGAGAGAGAAGACACTTGCTGAATTTGCTTAATAAATTATTATTATTATGAACTGGAGTAATAAATAGAGACTGATTTAAAAATTCAGGCATTCAGTAAGATAGTTTTTATTTTTATTTTATTATTTATAGATTTTTCTACAGTCTAAACTTTAATTATATTAATACAAACAATTATATCTTCAATCTAGAATCAAATGACATTTAAAGTATGAAATCAAAATTTCTTCTCAAATTTTATAAAAGTCGATATAATAGAAATTTGATTACTTTTTTATTCATTATTTATCAATCATATCTAAAAAAATTAAATATTTCAGATACTTAATCATGAAACACTTGGCAATGAGGTTGCAGAACAGTTATTCTTTTTCTAAGTATTTTACTTTAAGCGTTTTCATTACAATTAAAAATACTATACAAATTCTGCTCGAAAATTATTCCGCGTATTTTTGTGAAATAGATGAATGATATCAATATAATTCTGTAAGCAATGGTTACTTGCAAGTTGTAAGATGCATTAAACTTATTTATGAAACAACAGAAGCTTGGTGATAGATCTGTCTGAGTGTGTAATCATTGCACATCACTTAAGACATTCAGAAAACTTTTCTTAATTACTTCCTCCATTTTTGTTTTTGAGAAACTCCAAGGATTCAAATATTTTAAATAAAGGTCAAGTTTCTCAATTTGTGGAAATGTCTTGTAAGACGTAATGAAACTAAGTAGAGAAGCCAAACTTTTTCAAGAACAGGAAATTAGGCTCAAGTAATGAAATTTCGTCACACCCTGGGCAATGCCAGACAACCCGTCAGATTGGCTTGGAAATAGTCAATAATAATCTTTTCTCAATTTAGCATATCACAGAAATCTATCATCATATAAATAGTAAACAAAGCATCTGTTGGCATTTAATTCAAAATTTAAATTTCCAAAAAGCTGAAACTTAGTATGTTAGATATTTTAAAGCCTCTTATTCAGAATGTCATTAAGGGCTACTTTTATAATTTTAAGGCAAAACATTTTAGCTGTGAACAGAACATTTAAATTTTTATGATTTATTAATTTTATTGTTTGAATTTAAGTTACTTGAGATTAATTATTAATATTAACCTGAAAACATATATAGTTTTCAGTTCATTTTTTTTCTTTGTATATTCCCGTTTGTCTGTCTGTGGACAAGTATCATTAAAATATCATTAGCAACAATCAGAACAACCACAACAATCGCAACAATTGCGTCTTTTGCATGCGCAACAATCACATTTATAATAATAAGGAAATTAAAGCAATATCAATTATATTTTCTTATACGTATCAGAAGACATTGCGAAGCATTGTGATTGGTTTACTAATCGCTATCCCTACTCTTGTTTTAATTATAAGATTTAAGTGTAAAAGCTTAGTTTTAATTTTATTTTATCTTACTATCAGATTTATTATCAGATAATAAATGGAAACAGTTTTCAAAAGATGGCTATTATTTCTAAACCCTAGACACATTTTTGGGGGCAAAAACCCCACCCACACACAATATTATCTAGATCCAGCCCTGGGGTCATTGTTGTAACTTAAATTTCAATACTTGTCTGCCTAAATACCTTTCTAGGCAAATTATCTCTTTTTTTGTAATTGGACAGCTAGAGAATGAATTAAGATTTTAAATTGCCAAACTTTGAATTTTAATTTTCTTTGTTTTCCATTGAAGTTTTGAAGTGTGTAGTTTGTTTAGTGGGACAACGCTATCAATGATCTTTTCAATGAATTTTCTAAACAAAAGACCAAAAAATTTTTAAAAACTCCAATTGCGATGCTCATGGCCGATTCATGATGAAACCTAGAATATAATGATGGTTCATTTAGAATGAAAGCAAGATTATCGAAGCACATACAAGGATGAGTAATCTCAAAATTACATTTTAAGAAATAAAATAAATTTGTCTTGAAAACTTGAGCAAAACAACCCTATTTTTTTACAATGAAATTCAAATGTAGAATCAAAATTTTGATAAAAAGAATCAAGTATCTACGAAGCCAAAAACATCCTTCGAATCAGTGAAGCAGTTGTTATTTTCTGATGCTAATGAGAAGAACAGATGTTGTTGAAAGTTCTAGAGATTAATGTTTCTTGATTATCTGAAGGATTTACCCACTTGTTATTTGTAGCCAAGAAGAAAGTAAAGTAATTTAAACAAAACAAATCTTGTCTAAATTTTGATGTTCACTAGCAAATATCAGTCGTGGTATTCAGTTCACTAGGTCTAATCAATTACTTTCTTTAATAATAAATATCTTTTTCTTAATAAACTTTACAATATTTCAGAAGCATTTCCTGTTTCCTTCATCAAGTATAACAGGAAATGTTTCTGAAATATTATTAAGAAGAAGAATACATTTGCTTTATTATTTATTATTTAACAAGGCTTGATGTAAGTATATAATTACTTTCTTTGTTGCTGATCTTATTAAAATGACAGTAATCTTTCAAAATATTTATTAGATAACTATTCTTGAAACTTACACAAATGACACAAAGGCTTTTACTACACATCATTCTGAAGACACGGATTTGCGGAGTCAGAATTTCTGCTTGATTTGAGATGAATGAGAAGCATTTCCGTAACGTTATATACTGAATAGCTTAGATCCTTTCTTGGTTGCAATATTGCTATCATTTTTCATTCAACATTCAAGCCTTGTCTTGTGGCCTCATGTGTGGCTACTTTATTCTGGGATCGAATAGAAACCTGAAAGGAACGCTTCATCATCAATAAAAATGAGCTCGGTGAGATTCTTAACTGAGAACTTAAGATTATTAATTGACTTCATCTCTTGAACCATAGAAATTTAATAAATTTAAGAAGAATATATTATAGTTTTATAATCTGCTTATTTATCATACATAAATCTGTATTCTGTTTGTGTCGTTACTCAAAACCTAGTCTTTGACAGGACTAAAGAAACACTTCTTTATTCTTACTTGTTTTTTATTGGCTGGACCCTAGAAAATAAACTACTCTAATTGTTATTTACTTTTAAATAAATGACGGAAAGAAATACAATGAAAAAGATGATTACTAAAACATTTTAAGAGGTTTTAACGCGTGTGAATATGAATTGAAAAAAAAAAAATAAGTTAACACACAGACAAAAGAATATTTAAAAAATTTAAAAAAAAAATACTTAACATTAGGAGCCTTTCGGGTTCCTTTACGGAAAATCCCTCTTCAACACCTTTAAGTATTTTTTATAAAATATTTTAAATGTTCTTCTATCTGTGTGCTGTCTTTATTTTTATTTACTAAAAAAAAATTAATAGTTTTTCTTTACTTAGTGCTTTCAGAAAATGATGTTCACCAAATCAGTCTGTGTGTGTGCTTTTGCTCTGGTTGGATCTTCTAGGACCTTTAAAGACTGAGATTATCTAACTTTTATATTTGGAACTTTTTCCAAGAGGTTCCTTGTTTTGAAATTAGAAAGTATACAATGAATTTCTATCGATTTAAGAAATTTGTAAGAAATTATTAAAAGTTGCGCTTTTAACTAATCCATTAATTTGCGCATGATGGGGTGACATTGAAATTTATCAAATTTAAGGAATGCAGAAATGAATTAAAATGTATATATTCTGAGGTGGAACTAAACATGCAGGACTAGGAGAAGGGATGACTTTAAGGACTGGACGCGATGGAGACCAAGATATCGTGCTCATGTCCCAAAAAATCATTGTATGAAATTTTACAAGAATCAGTCCAGTCATTTTAGGAAGGTGTCATTTTTATGGATGGAAGATGAGGAGATTAAAATAATGCGTCTATGTTTCAAGATAGACCATAAAGAAGCAACGTTCAAATGTTATGAAAATCCTTCAAGTTGTTTGCCTTAACGTTAACAAACCGACAAAGATGTAAACAGAGAAAATGTTCAAATAGAATAGTAATAATTCGTTTATTTAGTCAATTACTTTTATTCAGAAAAAGGAATATTTATACGTTGTATTCAATAGACATTATAATTGGTAAACAGCTGGTTGAGCCCAGCCGAAACGTAATTTAGTTTTTAAAATGTGTTAATATTACCTTTAAAACTTTTTAATTTGTGTGTTGTCCTTAATCGTTTTTAAATTGTTTACCAATTTTACTCACGTAAAAGCTCAGAAACAGAATTTAAGAATAACATTAAAAATTTCAGTTCTTTCTGTAGATTTTTTGTTTACTTTCAATTATTTATATTAGTGATTACTTAACATTAATATTTTGTCATTGTTTTCTTAGGTTAGATTCGTTAGTGATTTCAATAAACTATTATCACAAGTATTTCCTGAGATTATTTTTTTGTCTACTTAAATCATTCTTATTCTGAACATCTCGGAAATCTCATCTAAAAGTTACCGTACTTGAATCTATTTTAAAACAGGATTCATCTAATGGATTTTCCTGAATTAGATCTTTTCTTCAATTTTCTAATCATTTCGAGGACAAATCGATATATTTTTATTCAAATTGAAGGAGGTTTGGAAGAAGTTAGACGATTGACCTTTTTTTTTTTATTGAATTATCCCTTTTAGGTTTCTCTCTTAACCTAAACTTTCCTCTATCAAAAAGACAATAATTTGTAACACTTAAGAGTACTGAAAGTAAATCAAGATGTGAATATACCGTAATTAGCAAGAAAAGTTTGTAAAATGCAACTTCTTCCGTAGCTTTCTTGTATTTTATTTGTTGATTTGAATCATTGAAGTTTCACATAATATCCACTAACTTACACTTAAGAGAATCTTAACTTTATCAAAATAAAAGCAAAGTTTCTTCACCCTTTTTCTTCCATTCGGTGTCGTTCATAAATTTTCTCTTTGCTTTAATTCCCTACAGAGATGATTTATAATCAAATGGTAGAAGCCACATTGCAGTTTGTTTTTTTATGGGTAAATCGCTTTGTCAACTTGTTTTGGTCTTCCGCTGACATTGACAGCCTTGTCTGAGTGCGTGGCATTGGGCGCCATCTTTCTTCGCTTTGGCCTGTAAACTTTGTTGATGGAAAAGGTCGACGGGGTAGAGGTTTGCGCGATGGATCATGTGGTCTTGTCCACAACAAAACGGTGGTTGCCACTTTTAACGACTGCCTACAAATCACACATTCCATTGTTTCGAATCACTAGTTGTTTATCATTCAACATTTTATAGATCGAATCAGACTGACCAAAAAAAAAAACAGTTTCGGATTACAGTGTCTTTCTTACATAATATATCTCTGTCATATTGTGTTTTAGCGTTTTATTTACATAAGTATTAAGCAATGTCTTCAGTGTAAAGACAGTGACCCTACGCAACTATTTTCAATGTTCTTTCAGGTATAATTAACAAGGACTTTACTAACTAGAGAAATAAATTTGATGAAGTATCATTATATTTTTCCGAAATTACGTATTTTTTTACATTGCTAAATTCGTAATTTATTACTGAACGATCTGAAACAGTTTAATTTGTATTCACAATAAAAGCAGTCCATTCAACATCAACCTTCCAGTTTCAGGAATTAAAAATTGTGACATCTGACTTCGAAGCAGAATTTAGCGGCTACTAAATAACTCCTTTATTATTATTTATAATTATTCATTATATTTTAATAAAAAAATACATTAAAAATTCTACTACTTAGCTGGTAAGGGAGAAGAAATGGACAAGTGAATATAATTTTGTGCTAAAGAGCCAATATAATTTAAGAGCCACCCATAATAATAAAGTTTAAAAATAATAATAAAAAAAAGAAGTACATTAATGTAGGGAAAAATAAAATAGTTAGGAGAAACATAAATAAAAATTTAGGAAAATAAGAAGAAGAAAAAAAAAACCACGGGGACATTGAGAGAAAAAGATTAAGAGAATAAAGAAGAAATAGTAGATACACGGATTCGAACCGACAATCATTATCATATGAGTCCGAGACCTTACCGATCACGCTACACTTGACATAAATAGTTGCCTTTTCTGACATTTAAGCTAATAGGGGAAATTCAATGAAAACAATACCAAACATCTCGAGCAAGGGGGGAGCATTGGCCCCTAAAAATGCCTATTCTTATGTTTTTTGGGCCTCTGAACCACGAAGGTGAAATCCGTTTGTCGATCCGACCTTCCATTCGGGAGTTGTTAGGGGAGGACAGACACGGACGGACGGACGGACGGACAGGGCAAACGCAATAGCTATTGATCACAATAGCTCCCGAATGGGTCGCTAAAAAGGCGCCTATCAAAATCGAAAAGGAATTTAAATAAAATCAAAATTATTGTTTTTTGGTATTATTTTTAAAGTGTGTTAATTGTTAATTTAATTGTTGTTTAAATGGACTGTAGGTCTATCATCGTCCTTTTATTGTATTTATTAAAATTAAGAGGAAAATTTCCAAGGTCTCCGTAATGAATCGAAATTAAATTAAAAAAAAAAAAAAGAAAAGTTCAAAGGCTTTTGAACTTTTTCTCAAGATATGTTTGTATCAAGTTTAGACCTTGGAAACCGTTCTTCACAGATAGCGGCAGACTACAGACAAAACTGATAGCGTAACAATCCTCGTTTCAATCTTTATGCTGCAGTGAAAACAACATAATGGTAGAAAGCATTTGCATTGCCGCAGGCGAAAATACATAAATGCTTTCTTTTACATAAATTATATTTTTTAATTTAATATCCCTCTTGACAAATATTGTTTTAAACCACTTTTCATTGCCAATCGAAAAATGAGATTTATGCTGGTTTTTTTTTTTTTTATTTGCTGGTTTGCTTCCGAAATATTAATTCACTTTTTTATTACTTTCTCTTCGGGTGCGTTTTTTCTTTATGTCAAGGGTCTTTGTTTTGCTCTTTGAAAGCAGTCAACTGAAAGCAGTGGTGCTTTTCTTTCTTACTTGCTTTCATTTTTTTCTGTCGTTCTTTCTTTCATATTAATATTTATAGAATCGTTGCATTTCGTTTCCTTATCTAAGTGAAATGGCCAAGAAAAACCAGGCATCAGCTAACAACATATTTCAACACGTGAAACAAAACAGAAAAGCAACACTGGTTTAGTTTATGTTTGTGGAGAAAGAACGTCTAAACAATGATTGCGTACAGTCTGAATTTAAGCGTGCAATTTAAGAAGAGGAAGCTTCTTTAAACTGTGTTAATAAGTCTTATTTTCTACATAAACTTAATAATAAATTAGATTAAAATAAATCTCTTTAATAATAAATGACACAATCTAATCTATCCAATCAGTCATTGAATTTTGTCTTGTTTTTATTCGTTCTAGAAATATTATTTGTAAATATCTTGTAGCAGTATTGTTGGGGTTGTTAAGACTTGCTCGTTTTTTTATCTTAATAATATCGATAATCTCAATTATCGAAAACTGAAAATAATGAATTATTAATACAATAAAGAATTGTAATCGATGTTTTTTCCTGTAAATAATAATGTGGATCCGATAGCCTTGGCTGGACTGCGAACTACAGAAGCCAGTTTGATTTGGCAGTTGGGGTTTTTCGGCGTTGTTGATACCTCCGTTGATACCTTCTCGGGGCTTAAAGGGCGGGCGGGCGTCGGAATGACCATCCAAACTGAACTATTTCCGTTGGTCGGGATCGCTGGAAACACCTCTGTGCAGACCAATTTTCCATGCCCTGTACAGACCAATTTTCTTTTTTTCTTTTCGATTAATAATAGTAATGAAATATAGACAGTTACGCACATATAGCTTCGCCATATAAAATATATGAATGAAACTTTTTTAAAAAAACATTTATTTTTATTTTTTTGGAAGTATTCCGAAAGTTTGGATTTGAGCAAATTAATTTTTTTTTAAAAGAGCAATAAATTAAAAATTCGATTAATTTCGATAATGTCGAATTTTCAATCGAAGCTCTTTTTATTAAAAGATTACCAAGAACCTCTGATACTTGATGCTCTAAATTTGTTTGATGTTAGTTTACAGAAGGGATTAACATTTGTAATTCTTTAAATGAAAGACACTTTAGAACATTAAGCCACAGAAAGCATCACTAAAACAAAATAATAAGAGGAAACTATGCTAAACAGAAAAAACGAGAAAAACTGATTGGGAGTTAGACCCAATGTTTTTTACTTTAGATTTGAAGGTCCCATTCTTTTTCTTTTCTTTCCTTCCTTCCTTAATTGATTGGGACTTGTAAATATGCTTTAATCCAATGGTGAAATACTATATTTTAGTGTTATGTTTAAATTTCTTTTTATTATTACGAATTACTTTTATGGATTTTGCATTTGCTTTTCATTTCCTATTTAATTCAAATAAATTTTCCGTATAATCCTACGTAATTACATGATACCTCCATTACATATTAATTTTATTTCTAACTTTGGTAAAGTTAAGGGCAGTTTTTCCAGATGCTTCTAGGAGATTTATCCCCGTCCTTTTCGGTAAAAACTCTTTGGAGTTTAACTCTAATTAGAAATTGTGACATTATAACTCAATACTAGCTGTTGTATTAAAAACAAAAGTTATCGTTCATTAGATTAAACATCTTCATCTACTTTGCTTATAAGTTACTCGTCAGTATCATATAACAGATATCGTCAGTGTATAGTAGGAATAGAAAGAAGCATTTCCGGTCAATATAATAGTTTTCAATGTTAATTCCATGTTTTCATTAGTATAGCAATATTCAATCAAATGCAATTTTCTTTTGATATTTGACTGTCGAAGTATTTTAGGTTGAGCAGACATGATTTCAATAATATAAACAAGAATATTAGGAACACTCTATTAAAAAGTGCCCTGAACAGGCTTCAATAATTTGTTTTACAATGGAAAATTCTTCAAAATAAAATTATTAGCAATCGCTAAAACCTCGGTTTCTCAAAACACTAATATTTTAAATTAAAAGCCGAAAATTTAATTTAGTTTACCAACTCCATGAAACGTATAAAGGACTTATAACTATCCTTATAAAAAAATCTCAATATAAAGCTAAAACTAAGCTAATAAATTTAATTTTTTGCTACTGTTTTTGAATCTCCTACAATTTACAATTTGGAATCATAGTTTAGAAACTTGCTATTAAAATAGAAATCATATGTACAGTTATGTAAGTAATTGTGCAAAGTTATTATATAAATTAGAGTAAGTTTTTTTCCGAAATTAAAAATTGTCTAAACCACCATATTATAAAACTTCAGTCATATAATGCACAATCTTGAGATAATGACTCCGTAATGTACATAGTTAACATCTGTAAACGATAAATTATGAGAGGAAGTGAGAGCATGCAGTTTCAATTAAAAGCTAGTGTATAACAATGCTTCGAACTTTTTAAAGGTTAAGATAATTTTATAAAGTAATCTTTGCAAATGAATTACTTAAGGCTAGAGTGTCCTAGCCGGTAAAAAAAAAAAAAACAACACAAAATGGGACTCCACATTCCTTTGCTGCTTTGGATGAAGATGATTGGAACGGTGAACTAACGGAACAGTGAGATGGCAGATAAAACATTTCTATCTAAAAACTTCGTAATTCTATATTTTTATACATATTGGGAGCAGTCTGACGGTTCAGAAATTCTAGGCAGATGATTTCAAATTTCGGTAGAAAATATAAACGGCTTCGATTTCGTTGTCTTTCTAACATTCCTTCTCCTGAGATCATAGGGGTTTTTATGGAATGATTCTTTGTCAAAGTTTCTCTGGTGTTTGAACTGTTTCTGATATATAGAATAGAAATGTTCTTTTTAGGAAACTTTTGTTCCAAGTTTTCTCCTCGGAGGTTGAAACTATTCTTTCTTTTGACGTCGATTTATGGAAGCAGAGCAACTACAGCTAACCAGGAAGCAGCTGGTGCAGTGCTAGGCCCTGAATGAGTCGCTTTCCCAGTCAGAGCCTTAAGTGCGCACAGTCAGCTCCTCTCATTGATAGGTTTACATAATTCCAAAAAGGGACTTATTGAATAAAAAGTTTTAGAAATTGATTAAAAAAAAAAGTTTCCAAAATATAAAAATACAATATATTGAATATACACGTATAGCTGAAGGATTCCGTTTTCTACTAAGAAGATTGCTGTGCCTACTTTTTGAAATTCCATTGGGAAAAAACCCTTCAGTTTATCTGAAATTCAATTAAACCTTTATCTAGTATAATCTGTAGCCTACTGCGATCATTAAAAAGTCATTTTGATAGTCTTTAACTGTATATATTTTGATAACCTAAGTAAATAAATTTTTCAAGGAGAGATTGCGAGTCAAACAATCTTTTATGAGTTAAATCCATCTCTGGTTTTCTGAACCGTCGTCAGGTGGCTAATAATGGCATTGATGATATTCTTATCGTTGTTAGATCATATTACAAAAAGTTTTGATGTTATTACTCCTAATTGTGGCGACATAACAGAAAGAAAGCATATGTTAGTGTCCCGGTCTTAATAGTCCGTCTCAAACTTCTTTGGCCTGTTATGTGTAATGGTAAGGATCAGGCCGTGGTGTAGAAGAAATTTAATAACATAGTGATGGCTGTAGTGCGTTATGTCTCCATCCATGTAAGAGAATCAGGTTATTGATAATTTCCAAATCAACAAACACTAAACAAAAATGTAGCTTTTATTGAGTCTGTTATTTAAAAGAGAATCATGAAACTTTTTAACAACTAAAAATATTAAAATATCAGTAGGTGCAATTAAGCCATCAGCAATATGGTACCAAAAACAGAACGACCATTTAAACTCTCAAATTTAAAACCTATCTCTCCTCGCTAAAAAATAAATAAATAAATAAATAAATAAATAAATAATTTATTTAAAAAATATCAATACTTAACCTAGAAAGTAAGGATGTAAATTCTGGATATTTCATACCTGAAGGAAATTTGAAAATTGAATTTGAAAATCTTATCATCTATATAGACACAAGGCAAACAAAAAAGCTAGTAATAGAATTGCAGAAATTAAATATTTACTCATATACGCACCGTAATTAGAATATAGTACAATTGCAAGAAATACAGGATTATGTAAAACAGACAAAACAGACAGGGTTATGCGTCTTATGTTTTTGTCTACTACATTCTCTTTACAATGTCTTTACGAATAAATAAGTATTAGTTAATAATAAATAGTTTTTGTTATAGTAAGTATTAACTTCCGAAGATTCATTTCTTGAGACTTAAGTTTTTAGAGAATGTTTTGGTAATTTTTTAATTTCTTAACGTTTTCTCGTTAAACGGCCAAATATTTCAGCAAATGCATCATGGAATGTTGAAAGTTTCAAGCTTAAAACATAATAAGTTATTTAAATTTTTATGAACAATACGTCAATTATTCAATCACTGCACTAAATATTATTGATCCGTGACATATTTTGGTAGTCCCGTTATTAGCCCTTCTCAGCTGGTGCTAGAGATTTTATATGTATTTATGTGTTAACTATCTATAACTTAAATGCATCGGTTTCATCCTTAACCTGAAGAATATCAAATTAAAGTAAGACACATAGTAAGAAAATTCGGATATGTAGCTACCTTACACTCAATTTTTATTTTATTTAATTTTTTATTTACAAATTTATGATAAGGTACGTCATTAAGAACATCCAATCTTCAGTTCTCCGAAGGTTAAGAATCAAATTCCTTATTCCTTCAAAAATTTCCTTGAAAAATACTAACTTCCCTCGTTTTATTTATTGGAAGCTCTCATATTTGCCGTCTGTTGTTGTAATCTCTTTCAAGTTTTATCTCATGCGGAAGATTATTTAGTTATTTTCTTTATTTTTTTTCTTTCGTTTGTGAAATAGCTACTTCCAAATCCAAGCATAAAAATAAATAAAAAAAAATCAACATTCAAATTCTTTGTATTCAAGAATTTGGTGTTGGATCTTATCAGACGTAAACAGTCATCTGTTATATCCAAGTGGACGGTCATATTTCACGTTTCTAAAAATGATGTATAACTTGAGGGAGAGTTTGCATAAAGTTGCACAAATAGAGAAGAAACTTACTTTTTTATACTTGTTAAAGCAGAGGTTTCAGTTAAGTAAATAGTATTTTACTTTTATCGGTGTAATAATTGAAAAATGATGATTTGGAAAATAAAAACAAGCAAAACTATTATTGATTAATTCGTTTGGAAATGTGTTTTTTATTTTAAAAATCTAATTTAATTACAAAGGCACTTAAATAACACTGAAGAGCGATTTAGAGAGAGACGGAATTTCTAATAAATTTAATGAAATGATAATATTAAGATTGTAATTTCATTAAATTTCAATTTACCAAAATTGTAGAATAATATTATCTTTAGAAATGCCCTTCAAAGAATAAGAGACGTGAAAATACATTATACCCACTTAATTGTTCTCTTTAAATTTCAGTATTTTAAGGGTTCTTTACTCTTCAAACATAATTTAAGTTAACTTTTCATCATGTAACGAAAAGCAATTAAAATTTACAAATATTTGATAGGTTTTTAAAATTGTTATTGCTTAAAATTTAAAAAGACGGAGATTAAAGTTTTTTTTATGAATTGATCAAAATACAGTTTTTGTTTATTTCTCTCAGCGATTATTGATCAAGTGGAATTGGAAGAGTTTTTGAAACTTGACTCATAACATCTTACTGACAGATAATAATTTCACCTTTCAAGATATCAGTAACTGATTCAGCAATTTTTGCATGGTCTGTTGGTGTCTTTCTTCTTATTCTAGAACTTCTAAAAACACCTAAAGAAGTATTGATTTTTTTTTTAGATCTAACATATTGTTTTTCCAGAACCCAATGTCGCAATGAGAGAATCCTATTGCGATTCCAAGAAAGATGTGATTTAATTGCATTGTTTTAATCGGAAGCTTCTCTGACCACTTTGCGTTAAACATCATTAGCATTTGTTGGTCTAATCTGGTATTAAAAATTGTAGCTTCCAGAATAAACATCCGTTAATGAGGTAATTTAAAAACAAAATATCTCTCACTGTCTAGAATACGTATGAAACAGATGGATAAGATCAGTCATAAGGAGTAATGAAAAGATATTTAAATTCTGTGAAAATTACAGAAAAAAAGTTCTAAACTGCTTTATACCCAGTTCCAATACTTGTTCAGTTATGGAAAGACGATCAAACGTACATATTTTAAATATTATACGAATACTAGTACATACTTCCCGTCAACAATGACGGGATAACAATGTGACGGCTTTTAGTTGAGATAGAGTATTTGCCCATCATTTATAATTTCTTCATTAATGTCGAGAAATATCTCTAATGACTCTTAAGTTCGTCCCTGAGGACGAATATCTACATTTATTGGTCGTCTGGCCTGCGCTTGTAGTAGGCTAAAAAATGATCATTGAAATTTAATTTTTAATCTAGTAGGCTAAAGTTAATGAGTTATTTTCTTTTCTCTTGCTCTTCTCTCATTGCGACACACACACAGAGGGAGTGATAGGAGATATTTAACAGCAATAATTTGAATGTAGTTCACGTGGCCTAATAGATAAGACGTCTGACTTCGGATCAGAGGTTGGAGGTTCGATTCCCGTTGCGAACATTTCATTGTAGAAATTGAGACAGATCCGGAAAACTGTGTAAGAAATTACTACTTAAATTGCTGTTTCTTAAAATTGCAGTCGATTTCAAGAATTTAACAGCTTCAGTGACAATTTCTATTATATATAGTTCAAAAATGCTTTCAACCACAAACTTAGTCCATTGTTGGATACATATTATGATAAAAAGAAACAAAAACTATACTTAAAAGAATTCCAAAAATGAATGTTTCTTTTTTCCATTTAATAACATAAACGAGCATTTGATTTAAAAGGAAAGTTTAGAGTAAAGTTTCATCAATACTTCTCTATTCTATTTAATAGACACTCTCTTACTGCCTCAGACGAAACAAACGATAAGTTGCGTTCATATTAAAGAATATTACACGTGGAATAGTTAATGGAGTGAGGAAATTGCTGATCAACTGAAACTCTTGCGTAGGCTGTTGAATAAAATAGAATTAACCATTTCAACACATGGTAGTTGCTTAACTGTAGTTTTTCTTGGTCTTCAACAGTGTCTTTTTAAATCACTGGTGTATTTAAAACTAGAAAAAGGATGTCCCAAAGTATTCTGAATAAAACAACCAAAATATGTCTGTATTTCGTGTTTAGAACAGTTTAAAGTAATTTGATCTTTGTTAACCAGCTTTTTAATTCCGTTATTGACCCAATCTTATCAATTACAGGGAAATGAAGACTGTTACGGTGAATTATTTCCCGCCTTACCTTTGACAGTTTCTAACAATGGCCACTTGTGTGCGCCTGGCGACGCGTGCGTCCTTGACCTCATCTACCATTCGCCAACCGCCCTATCAAATGCTCGTAAGTCTGGTTGCTCGAGAAACCGGAGCGCCCCCTGACGGTTTCCCTTCGCAAATGCAGTTCGGGGAAAAGATAGGAAACGACCGGCTTCCTTTCCCCAAAAATAGCCTTGCACTCATGGATCATTCCAGGCTCCTTTCATTGTCGCCGTTTTGGAAATTATTACGGAAGAAACCGCTTGGCAGAGACCCATTCATATACCTCGTCACTCATCTTCTAACTCACTTCTGCGTCGTATAAATCTATCGAAAGCGTAAATAATAATTAAATCTTGCCTAACTTTCTAGAGAAGCAATAAATAAAGGCTTTAAAACTTATCATTCTTTTAAGAAGTTGAAGTGGCAAAACATCGTTTGCAACTGATGCATATTGAATGCTCTAATTTGTGTACTGCCTCATTTGCATAGATACGAAAGAATAAAGGGAAAATATATGCCTGTACTTCTTTTTATTTCTCGACATGTTATCGCAGTGTTTCCCAAATTTTGTCAACTCGCGAAGCATCTTGTTTCTGCAAAATTTTCTCACTATAGAACAGTTATATTGATAGTAATAGATAATGTGTGGTAAATATTTATCGCCAGCCTATTTTTTCATCAATCTGACACATTTCTCTACTGTTTCTAAACCGTGTTTCACATGACATTCATACGATAGAAAGATTCCTCGGACGGATTATATTGCGGCAGCCTTTCGAAAGCTGTTTCACACAACATGCCATCTCGAATCGTTTCAGGGGAAGACAGTTTCACAACGGAATTTATATGAATACATTTATACATGAATACATCTATACGGGAAGACACAAGCAAAATCGAGCTAGCAAACTCCACTTCTGAAGTGAGCTAGAAACTGATTGGTTTCCCATAACTTAAAGTCACTGAGAGCATTTAATCAATGCATCAGAAGAGTATTTTAAGGGTTACTAATGTGTTTTCAAGTTTTAATAAGTAAAGGTTGACTGCTCTGAATTTTTTGCTCCACTTCACGCGTATTTGGAGTCATTACTGATTCGCTGTCACTGTAACAAAATTTTGTATTGATATGAAGCAATACAACTGCTTTGAATTGAATTGAAAGCTTTGTATTCAAATTATTAGAATTTGCCTGAGAATATTATTAATGTTTAAAAACTAGATTGTTACTTCGGCCGATGTTTGTCTGAATAGTTTCGTAAAGGATTCTGAGAGTGGTTCCCAAAAATGTTTTTTCAAAAAATTTGATCGCAAGTTCCGACAATGTTTTAATACCCAAATTGGCCCCAGGTGTATATCGCAGAGAAATTCGTTATCAATACGAACAATATTTTTCATCGATTGGCCATATTAGGATCTGATGAAAGTTCATGTAATACAAGTAAGGGTAAATTTGCATTCTATAACAGAAAAAACTTGTTCACAAATCAGATGGATATTGAATTAAGAAAAAGACTTATAAAATGTTACATTTGGAGTATATCCTTGTATGGTTCAGAAACTTGGACTCTGAGAAAGAGAGATGCTGGGATGCTAGAAGCATTTGAAATGTGGCTATGGAGGAGGATGGAGAAAATTAAATGGACAGACAAGGTGACTAATGACAAAGTTCTCGAAAAAATTGGGGAAGAGAGAAGTTTATTAAAGAACATTAGAAGAAGAAAAAAGAACTGGATTGGTCATGTGCTGAGAGGTGAAAATCTCATGAAGGAAGTATTGGAGGGGAAGATTGAGGGAAAGAGACCAAGAGGAAGAAAGAGAAAAATGATCCTGGATGACCTATTGGTTACAAGTGGATATCAAGGCCTGAAAGAGGAGGCAAGAGATAGAACGACTTGGAGAAAGAAACATTGCTGACCTTATTTGCTGCTTGCTATTGGACCTGTCTACGACAGAACACTGATGATGATGAAGTTTCATGAAGAAAAACAGTCAAATTTGAAACTTATTAAATTTGATAAATAAAAAACATTGATTAGATTAATGATAAATTTGTAAAGACATCAATTAAATAAAAGGAATTATATTAAAATCATTTCAATGATATATTGCGGGACATCTTTAAGAAACATTAAACAAAAATTGTTTTGCAATCTTTATATACACAAATAGTTCGCAGCACTCCTGTAACAACGTTAGCTACTGATGTTTCTGATACTTATTGGTAAAGTATCCAACTTAACGATCTTACAATTGGATCCTACTGAAATTATGAAAACAAAAACACTTCGTTTTATTCAACATTTGAATAAATTATCAAATTTTCGCAGACCTTCACCACTTTCTATTCCGGTTTCCTTTTGTTCTATCTTCCCTTTCTTACACCTTCTAAAGATTCAAAAATAATGATAGTAATGGAATATCAGGCGAGCAGAATATGATGATGGAGTCTATTCTTTTCATTTTAAATATACAGAAATATTTATTCTGTTGAAATGATTAAATGTCACGAAGTCACTGGTGAGGAGCCATAAAAACCTTAAAAATTTTTAAGGTTGATTTCCTTAAAAAAAAATAATTATAATATATTGTTTACTTATCAGTAAAACGCTGATTCCTGCTAGTAAAAAAGGAAGTTGGAATGTATGTTTCTATCATGCCTTTTGTTTCGTTTTGAACAACTAATAAATAGTTGTGGAGTGTAACATGTCAACAATATCTTATTTTCATTTTAACATCGTATGAAAGAATAAAAGAATTTGCATCCATTTATTCAAATTAGACGGACTTAGAATCACAAGAAAATCAATTCTTAATTTTCTTGTGATTCTTAATTTTTTTTTATGTTGTGTAGCATAAATATAAGCTATTCAGTTGATGGTTCTTCAGTATTTCCTTTAGTGGAAGGCTCCTTAATGGAGTTCTTTTTGCTTCATCCCTTGTCTTGATTTTGCAACAGACTGCTTCACCACTGATTACAAAAAATCTATGGTTATCTCCCATCGGGGTCTACTTCTAGTGTGTGTGTTTATTTGTTTGGGTAATGGAAAGGTGACTCCTCAGATACTAAAACTTTAGTAATGAAATTAAACTGAAAGGTTTTGTCAGAAGTTTATTTAAATTAATAAGCAATAGAATATTAGACTTGAATGTCTTTTACAAATCTTTATTGTTTAATTTCAACTTAACAAATTCATAATTAATTTCGGCAAACAAAGTTCAACACTCAATAACAAAAAAAGTATGAAATTTTAAGAATTTAAGAAAACTCACGATTATCGAAGTAAAGTTAAGGAAAGTTAATGAATAGTTAATGAACCAAATTACGTATTTTTCCTTAATTAAGCCTTTGAATGATTTTTATTTTCTGTTCTGTTTCAGATCGACACTTGACGCTTCGAGCCGAACAGCGATGCTGGAGTCTCCGCTAATAAACACGTGAATCATTCGGTGACACTTCACTGCAACCAAAAGAGGAGCCGACCGTTTTACGATGAGGGAGAGACCGGTAAGAATTTGCATAATTCATTTCAGAAATGAACACCTTTTTGATTTTTTTTCTTCTTTTTGTTTAAAGACTTCGTTCCATCTCTTGAAACAGCACCGACTCCTCTTCAACTGAATGTTTATGACATAGTTTGCATTTCGTTATTGGAATATCTCGAGCAATTGGAGACGTCTCGCGATTTGATTCCGTTTTCTAGACATGTGCTTATTAAACTTTCAAAGAACTATAATTTTTTTTTGGTTTTTCTTGTTCTGCAAATCATTCACAAGAGGGCACCTTTATTATCTTCCTATTATCGTTATTATAAGGAGAACTGAATTGGAGCCCAGCGTCTGTAATTTCAGCTAGCATCAACTACAGTTTGAAATCCAATTCCTTTTGTGCGAAAATGACTGACGAGTGGAATATAAGACCTCGAATACAAATTCTCAATTTAGTACTGTGTTCGACTTGAAGTTGCACTGTCTCTCAGCAAACAGCATTAGTTGAATATTAAGGTTTTCTATCTTATTAATTATTTAATGATTTTTTGAAGACAAAAAGGACTTACTTAGTCCATACTTGTAGAGTTGTTTAATATTACTTTTTTATATAAAACTTATGATGTATGCAAGTAAACTAATTATTTATGAATTATCGGGTTTCTTAGAATCTTTATGAGTTCCTGAATACTAGATTACAAGAAAGAAATTCATTAATATTTCTTTCTTTAATCCAATAATAGTTACAGAAATACTAACTTTAAGGTGAGAAAACATTAACTTGTTGTGGCAATTTACTTATTTACTATCAAGTGTAACAATTTACTATCAAGTCCAAGCTAAGATCCCGTAATGAAACCGATTGGCTTTTTAAATTGTGAATACATGTATTTTTTTACAGTTTGCAAGTATGTTATTTCGTTTTTCCAAGTAATCATTAAGATCCTTCTTGAAAGAAAATCATATTTGATGCGTGGATTGTAAATCATAAATGAAATCTTTAATTCATCTTATATCATACGGAGAGTTAATATCAATTTCAAAGTAGACAAACAATTCTACAGAAACTTAAAGCGCTATTGGCTTCTCTTGTATTTGAAGATCATCAATGAGAACTAGATTCTACATAAATGATTTACACTAAAAGGAATTAGATGCTAATGTCCTAAAATATCAAAAATCAAGCAGTTAATCAAGCAGTTGTATACCTCTATTCTGTAAATTTATTCAAATATTAACAATATCAAATCATATATGATACTTATAATCATACATTGTAATTATAATTAGAAACAGTATAGAATTATCATATTAAATATTATGATTAAAAACATTATAGAATCATTCACGTTAACTAGGATCATTTACATAGTTAAATAATAAAAATAAAAACATTATTGAAATCGTGCAATGTCTTTACAATTATTTTTGAATTTTTCAAGTATTATTTGTATGTTTTTCAAGCATAATATTTACGTGAATGATTCTATATTGTTTCTAATTATAATTACAATGTATGATTATAACCATATATGATTTGATATTGTTAATATTCAATTCATAAATACTTTGTTTTTATGTTTTTATGAAGAACATTCTTTGTATCAATAAGCCTGAAGAAGCAGATAAAGTGTCATCTGCGAAATATAGCTATGTTTAAGAAGAAGAAAAGATGATGTGTTTTTTTATTTCTAATAGTAACTGTCACCTTCGTATTATATATGGATACACCTAAAATAAATATTATTATTATTATGAGCTGTTATCATTCGTGTGTTCAAAAGTTGTCATTTTCTATATATTCTTTTGACTATATTCTTCTGTCATTCCATCTTTCTTCCCACGTCTTATTTACCAAACACTTTTCACCAATTATCCACTGAGTAATCTTTAAGGAACCACGGATTTTCTTTAATTGTGTGGGTTTTACCAGTTCCTTAGAAACTAGTAAAACAGAGAACGTGTCGAGCTTTCGAATTCTTTCGGAATTTCCTGTGATTAGACAATCAAAGAGATAATTTGTTTTGACTACCAGAGTTCCTCTGTGTTTCTTTTTTTAGCTCTTTCTTCTGAGAATGCTTCGTCTTAGCTGTGGATGTTGAAGCTGCGTAGATACAAACATGGCACTTTTTGTAGCATTAAAACTGTTTTAATCTGCCGTTGCTGTGGTAGTCATTGTAAGCAACAGAATCGATTGTGACACATTTTTCTGTAATTTTTATAGCTAATCTTACTATAATTAAGTAGTTCAAAGATTATAATTTTAAGTCTCAATAGTCTTTAAATTTTCGTAATTATTTTCCTACACTTTGATATAATTAACATTTGGAAACTTTTTCCATTATTATTATAATTATTTTTATTATTAGCACAACTGTAATTAAAAAAAGAAATTAAAGCACATTTTAGGGATTAAACAGTAAATACAAATAATACAGGAAATGACAAAGAAATACAAAAAGAAAATAATAATCGAGAACCTTTATTAGATAGATTATCGCATTAATTCGAGTTAACATCCAACAACTTACAGGCAAGATTTGTCTCACAAAAGCTGTTGATAAAAGGATATTTATTGACATTATAGATATTTTGACAACATCCTGTCCAGTTACTTATAGTTCAGTAAGCATTTATATAGTACTTATTTCCAAAAGTATTTCAAAAGATTTTTCTCAACTGCAGAGCACTTGGAAACTCGATAAAATCTTTAAACTATTAACTAAAGTGTAATTTGGGTTATATGGGTTTTCATTCTTTTATTTCTTTCTCATCAAGTATTTTTTTCTATCAATGGGTATTTTTTTCTCTTTCCTTTCGCCATTGATGAAAACAAAATTAGAATTGAAATGATAACACGAAAATTTATACATATGTTGAAATAATACATGTATCTGATGCCATACTAAAAACTGTTTAAACTGTATATCGTTATTTAATTTCTTTACTATTTTAGCCGATACATAACATTAAGTTGAAAATTTCTTTCAACAAAAGAAGATTCTTTCAAAACAAGATAGGGAAAGCGATAGTAAACCAATCACAATGCTTCGCAACGTCTTCTGATCATTAATATTGCTTTAATTTCCTTGCGTTTATTTCCAATAAACGCAACAATTGCGCCTTTTGACAATCAGAACAATCACTATAAATGTATTGTTGCGAATGCAAAAGACGCAATTGTTGCGATTGTTGTGATTGCTGCGCTTAATGATAATTTAGTGAGATTTTATTGATAATTTAATGAGATACTTGTTCACAGACGGACAGACAAAATGGGAATATTCATCTGCTAATCTAGATCAGTAGACTAAAAACAAGATTATAATATATTAACTATAAGTATTAAATATTTGGGGCCAATTGCTTAATGATAAGGAACTTGACTGAGGACTGTAAGAGCTGGCTGCGACCTAGGTGGAGAGCGGGATTCTTCCAGTTTAATTATCCTCCAGGTGGACCTTAGGGTCACCCAGCCCTCCGTGCAGTGGATGCCGGTTTTCGTTTCCTAGGATGAAAGCGGGCGGACGTCAAACTAACCACCCGATCTCAGCTTTCTTCCATTGGCCAGGAGACATCAGAAATCTTACCTCCTGCGACTCCAAGGGTCCCATTGCCCTGTTAATGGATATTTTAACGTGTCAAAAAAAATTCAAAAATTTATAGATCAATTTTAATGATTTGTATAGAGATCTAAAGTCTGGAGAATGCAATCCGTTCGTTATCTTCTGGAATTGCATGAAATAGAGGAAATTCAGTGTCTGATTGAAGACCAATACTGTATTGTATTTCTAACTTCTTTAATGAAATTGATGTTTTTTCGTTTTGTAAACTGCAAGGAAAAAAACCCAACATGACTGACAATGGGGCGTTGCTGTTATTCCTTAGTCTTTTAATCAAGTGGGCAGGAGCAGCACTGACCCATCAAAATCCCATCTTGTCCATTAATCGTTGCAACACCCCGTGAGTTGGCGTCCGATGATGGAGGAGAAAGAGAGAGCACTTCATGGAAAAGAGATTTATTGATTGGAGGAATATACGCAGACTCGAAACATGGAGAAAATGCATCTCGCGGAATTACACAAACATAATCGTTTCTGGCGCGATCGTAAAAGCCTAAAGGACCCCATTTCTATGGAGGATTCGGTTGTCAACTGTCTCTGCCAACCCCTGCACCCCTACACGGTTCACAGACACTTATAATGGACTTCACTGATATGTTGTGGGATAACATGAATTATTCTCGCCGTAATCGTGATAGTCCAGAAAACAGATAAAGTTGTGCTGTGATAGATCCGTCTGCCAGATCCAAAAGAGCTTTCCATCTACGGATCTTTATTGTTTGTCATGAAAAACGGTAGATTGGATGTTTTCCTCGTTTGAAATTTTAATCCGCAACATTCGGAGGATGGAAAATAATATTATCACCGAGATAAATTTGATGGAGTTCACTCCTTAACCCTTTCAGACAAAGACTTTATCCCTGATCATAAAAGGATTCCTCGCGTTGGTTTTATTTGTCCTCTGGGAAAGTTAAAAGGAAATTTACAGAATATTGTGGAACGTTGTCGGAGTTTTAATGAAAATTAAATTACAAAATGTACAACAAGATTTAACTTGAGTTGAAGCTTTTTATCCAGTTTTTAAGTAATATCCGCTTCGTAGATACCTTTTTTAAGGATTTAAGTGAAAAAATAATACTTTAATGAAGCATTTAATTAATGTAATGATTTCCTTGAAATTCTCTGATCTTCTAGAAAAATCACTTGAATCAAACATCAATTCTCAATGGTGTTATTTTTATTTATTTATTACTGACCATGTAGAGTCATGCGGAGTCTAACTATTTCATTTAAATATTTTTATCTTCTGTTTCCCCATTTGTCTGTTTGTTATGAGTAGACAGATTTCCATCAAATTTTGTACATATTTTAGTTAGGGGCCAACTTAAAACATTGGTCCATGCTTTTGGGTGTCGCACCTCATAAATGACCCCCGAAATTCTTCGCTGAAAGCGCGAAGTGAATTTCGTTGGCGTTTGATACTATACTTATTTACGGTCAATTTAAAATACGAGCTTTATTAGTTTGATATCTACCAGTCCTCGAAATAGAATCTCAGCTCTGCATGGTCAGTGTCAACTCTGCGATGGAAAGCTAAGAGTACGCCTAGTTTATTTGTTATAAATACTTTATAACTTAAATAATTGTTTTGGAATGAATTTGAAAATGCAATTTCGAGCAGTAATGTACTACGCAATAAGTTTAAAATTAAAATTTAAAAGTTATCGTCAAAAAATTCCAAAAGTTTAAAAAAAGAACTTTTTGAAAAGACGCAAATTTCTTCAAGAGAGGATTAGAAAACTGGTGGAAATCATGGATTGGTAAGAAAACTCCTAAAATATTAAAAAAAAACTAACTTTACACAAAGCATTGTTTAAAATTTTGCTTAAAAATATGAAACCGTTTTCTACCTTTCGGGATCTGATGAAGTTGACTCAGAATATACAATAATTTTGAGGTTGCTATTAATATTATAAGGGTTTAAATATTAAGTAAAAGAAAATAAATAAAACATCCGCTGCTCCTCCACATCGCAGTCCAGCGACTAGACCGCTGGACCACTGGACCCATAACAAATATTTAATGTTTAAAAAGTAATGAAAACCCGCAAAGCTTAAGGTTGTAATATTAAATGTTCTAACAATATCCTGTGGTGTCCTTTAAAATAATGATCTAATTATTCTGAACATACAAAAAGAAATACCAGTTATCATCTAGTAATTAGACCTCAATTTTGAAAATTCGTGAACTAATAAAACAACTAGGTTAATTAAAAATGATAATTCAAAAAATATTTAAGTTGAAGATGGGAAGATGAAAATAATTACACAAAACACAGCTTTATAATACTGATATTTAAGGAAAAGATTAATTAAAATAAATTCTATCAAAAATCCAAAGTTCTTTAAACAGAAAAACCCTTGAATTTCTTTTGGAATTGCAGTGATTTAATAAACACGGCACACATCAGAGTAGAAGTTCTTTTCGACTTCAGACCTTCTTAATGTGAAAGAAGACGCAGATTTTTTTGGTCGTCGTCTTCTGCTAATGAGTGAACGGAGCTGGCAGAGGAGAAGCGGCCTCTGGCTGAGAGGTTCTCAGGACATCATTGGATGTCGTTGTTATTTTCCAACTGATTGCGAACTCTTCATTTGTTCCCAATTAATGAGAAATACAAAGATAAATAAGACTTAACTCCTCCCCTCTCCTGTACCGAAACACGACTCTTTTCCAACTACTAATGATTTAAGAGGAGGGATTATTTTTCATTTGAAACCGTTTATTTTTAAGCATTGTAGTTTTTATGCGTTTATTGGTGATTAAGCCAATCGTGAACATAGGGAACTTTTCTGCCCACTCTTTTCTTTCAGTTCATAATGAATACTAATTAAAATTTGTCGAGACATTCAAACATTAAAATACTTCCTTGTATTTGTTTTCCCAAAAAACCTGTATCAACTATTGCCTAAATATTTTAGGAGTAAAAGTGTGTTTCTGAAAATAGCAAAACTTTTGAAACGCCATCTTTGTTTATTAATCATCCGTTGCCTAGCAATAAGCAGTTCAATTTTACACATCAGTTACAACAGCAAACTTAAAAACTTCTTACTATAGAAAGTAAAAATGTAAAGCATTACACTCGTATCCTTTTTAAAAGACAATATAATAGGACAAGGCTGTGCAATCTGTAATCGCAGACCTGTCTGACTTAACACTGAACTTTATAGAAGGTTTAGGTGTTCATGAACAAGATCCCTATTCATTTTGCTATTCATTAGCACCAACAGCTAAGAAACGAAATGAAAAACTGCAACAAAAATTTGCATTGCAATTCCAAATCTACGATACATGAAGCAGTTTATCTTCTTTTATTTGAATTGCCTACTTTTTCTTTCTTCTCAATTTTCGGCAATTTCCAAACAGCTTTTTGTTTGTCTTATATTTTAGTTTCTTTTATATCAAGGAATATTTTTTTCTTCTTTCCTTCTTTTGATCCGAACAAATTTTCTTTATTGACACCAACTATATTTTTTTTGTTAATTATAATGTTTTGTTATTGTTAATACATTAGCATTGGTTGTAATAAAGTTATTATATTCATCTGCTTTCAGCAATGTCTTGACAACCTGAAAGTCATTTACAAATTCAATTGCAAAATTCAAAGAACAATTTTTAGACTTACTACAATTTATCCTCTTGATTATCCTCTGTTCAGTAGGAGAAGTGTTTCGTTTCACCTAAGTGTAGATTTTGTAATGTTCTGTATTGCCAAGTTAGCTTCGAAGCTTATAAGATGACTTACAATAAACTCCTCTTTAGTTGTCGAAAGTAGTTTCAGATTAAAGTGCAATAAAATAACTTAAAATTAATAATTTACTAAGTATTTAAGCTGATTTCGCTATTTCTAATGATGATAAAAAATGAACCCAACACTGCTTTCTGTGGTGTCCTGTTGTGTTTACCACTTCTGCTTCAAAGGTTAGAAAAAGAAGTTGGTCTATGTCTTAAATAGGAGTGATTGACACCTCGAACTTGACAGATCAAAGTAATAACACTCGATCCGCGAATTCGGTCGCCTGATAAGAACCTTCGTTTGTAAAGAAGCTGCCGACGAGAGCTCCTTATGATCTCGCCCGAAAGGAGTTTTCTCCATCGCATGAGAAGATGAAGGAATAGGACTGATGTACGGGAATATGTGAGAAGAAACCCCAGGAAGAGGTAATTTTGCTGGGAATAGAGAAAGGAACCCCTACATGAAAGAAGTGGTTTTTGAAAAGCCCGAGGTGGTAAACCTCGAAGGAATTCCTCGTTCGTCTTGATTCTTAATCTTTTCTGCTTCTTCATGCAGAACAGAACTTGATTTAATACTTCCTAAACTAAGAATCTTCACTTACCTTTCATCAGCTTAAAAATAAGTTCAAGATAAAATTCCGTTTTACTAAATCTAAAGTTTAAAAGAAAATGACAAAAGTTTGGAGACCTTTTTGGTGGTTATGATTTTTAGCCTTGAATATAGTTAAGACTTCACTGGATATAACCACAAAGAAAGTGGAGGATGTTCAAAGTCTTTTGTATAAATAAAAGACAACATAAAAAATACAGGACATAATAATGGCAATACAGTGAAATGCTTAACAAAACCTTTATTAATATTATTAATCCACGTGTAGCTGTTATATACCTTACAGCCTACTTGCAACTGACTTCTGAACAGTATCTAGTGGAAAATTGTACTATTGTTTTCGGAAGAACATCCTTTGGTTTCTATACATATAATGGAGGTACCAATCTTTTTTCCGCGCCTTTCCTTAGGAGACTGATTATAAAGCCTTAATGATCATGGAAGATTTTGAAACATCTTCATGGTACTCAGATCAAGATTTAATACATATGATTATAAATTTGGGAATACGTAGTAAAAACAGGAAGTGTGGTACTGAATCTTATTATTCAAAATATCTACTATATAATTCATTTAATCTCTGTTAGTAATGCCAAAATCAAAGTTTGCCTCAAGAATCAAGGCACTCTTATCTTAAGCTTCTTTAAGCATTGTCTACATTAATTAGAAACTTAACTTAAATCCACAAATACTAAGTAACCAATCCAATTAAATTTAATCTCATTTGATTAAGCAAACTCTTCTCAATGGGAATTCTTATATCTTCAATTTATAGCAAATTTCTTGATAGAGACCCATACGGAACAATTTAAATATAAGATTATAGCGTCTCTTCTCCGGAAATAATCATCTTCTTCAAGTTTGAAGATTTACCAGTTTGTAAGTTATTAGGGGGGAAGTCACAAACACAAAGAGATTTTGTGTCTTATTTTCTTAAAGAAAGTAAGTTGACAAGTATTATGACGACAAGTATTATTTTTATCTTCTAGTATTATTTTTATAACAACAAATTTAACGTGCATAAATCATAACAACAAATTTAACGTGCATAAATCATAACAATATCACAATCAGAACATAAACGCACATAACTGCTGCGGGGAGGGGCAATCCTTTTTTATTTGACCTTATTTATTCTTAACTTATATATTGTTGTTTTGAATACGGAAGACCGTTGTTTTGTTGAATTATGTTTTCTTTATATATCTTTTGAGATCATTGAGCTGTAGATAGTGGGCGAATCCGTCTGATGATGGTTTGGAAACCAGAAACAGGGGTTCTGCATTCCCGATAGCAGAAATACTAATCAACTCAGTGAATCCTTATGTTTTTAGTCATGTTTTTATTGTGATTTGTTTATATGGTTTTTGATAAATACTATGACAAAGAAAAACTTTTAAACGTCCACTCACACGATTTAAAACGCATTAAATCGACTGAATCGCAATTGTAAAGATTCTTTCATTCCAGATCTAACTAAATTCTTTATTAGGACATTTTGAAATATTGGATAATCTTATATATAACCATGATATAAAACGAAATACTTTCATGTCAACTATAGAGTTCTTTCCGAAGGCTCTTTCTCTAAGATAAGAAAGATTGAATGTGTCCTATTCATCCTTTCCACTGAAAATTTACTTTCTTATTTTTCCAAATCTTGTCGGAGTATTTTACACAATGGTACAAACAAAGTCCTAAATTTTCTGTAAGTTTGGATCATTGTTATTGACTTTGAATCTAAACACACGTAAAGTAGTTTTGTTCACCTTCACCCGAGTAAGCAATTCACTATTCTAAATTCTGAACTTATTTTATGATTGGTACATTCTGACAAAGGGATCTTTCTTAGCATCTTTACACTGATTTAGATTCAGTACTTACCTAAAATCAATCTCGCACTACATTAAACTTTACTATAATAAGAAGACTTGTTTACTTTCATTTCTTTTTCATTTACTCTGTATGGTTGGTTTCGAATCCCCAAACATCAATTTTAATCATGGCTTTCAAAGATGGCTTAAGATAATTTTCTAGTTACTTCTTCTTTTGTTTTCTTATACTTGTAAGGAATTTAGTTATTTTTAATATCAAAACTATTGATTTTTCGTTTTCAAATTATCATACTAGTATGTCTCTAGTAGCTCCATTTCAGTTTCAAGGAATTAATCTTCCCTCCTTTTCTTTTAATGGCTGCAGTGGAAGTTAATTTGTTTTCCCTAGGCTACTTTCATCTATCAGTAAAGTTTAGCAATATATTTCAATATGATTTAAAAGCTTTTCTGTAATCATGAATAGATCGTTGCCAAGAAATTGATTCGATTTATAAATTTTCATTGTAGCATATTACTTGCTGATTGGTAAACATCCAAGTTCATATTGAACAGGACTTAATTTGTGCTTTGTATAGATTGAATTCTAGATCGATCTGCTTCCATCCACTTAACATAGATGTGCTCCTGATAAGGCAAAAGGGTTACCAAAGTCCCAGCAGGTAGACTGACAGACTGAATGTATTCTTGTATGTTCATAGAGTACAGAAAACGAAGTTCTCGCTTTCATTATCAGCTGCAAGATATATAGTGTTTATTATATTTATATATATCGAGGGTCTCAAGCCAAAAGATTCTATGTGCACTTTTGATAAATTTAAGTTCTGTGTGCTAAACGGTTTATTTTGGCGACTACTGTCGTGTGCCAGAAGGTTTTGTTTGAAAAACTAGTTCTAGCCTGTCAGCTGATTGTTCCAAAAGGTTCAATTTTTACTTCCTTTACTTCTTTCAGCTTTCTCTGTGCCGGAAAGTTCTGTGGACAAAAATTAGGCAAAACGCACATAGAACCTTTTGGCTTGAGACCCTCGATATATACAATACATTGAATATCGTTGCTCATTTCTTCGGTCAAAGAAAATGGTAAACATTTACATTTTAACTTATCAAAAAGGTGCTAACAATTGCAAGTTATTTGTTGTGGTGCTTCACCACCGATGAAGCCTCGTCCAAATGGAGGCGAAAGCTCTGGACTCTTGTTTTAACTTCTAATTTTTAAACTTTTAAAAAATTTTAACTTTTAAATGTGTTAAATGTGTTTCAGTTTTAGTGTTTTTTTAAGCTTGTATATAGGCCGACCTATTAATTGCATGTTACCTTTCGATTTTGAATTACTCTTTCTTTTGTATATTTTCCATTAATTACACTGGTCTACATCAATTTTGCTGACTTTAAGATAATAACTGATTATTATTAATTTGAGGGTGCTGAATCCAAAAATCATATCCATTTTGCACAATCACGTCAGATTTTTTTAAAAAATGAAGACTTAAATATTTTTCGTTTTGCAGATTCCTGTATTAAAGTAGTGGTTACTGAACCGATCATTAAGCACCATTCTACATTACCATATCAGGTTTTTTTCATGAAACCAGCTATAATACTACAATTTGATGTATTGTTGCATGTATTTTAAATATAGAAACTTAATGTGTTTTTTTCTCCCTCAGATTCCTGTGAATAATGGTTGCTATTCGTCGAAAGTGTAAAAATGACCCAAACATATTTTGCTACATTTGTGGCTGTTTTACAACACCTAAACAAAGGACAAATATATCAGACTTTGTATCCAAAGCTAATTATGCTTATTTTGGAGTTAAACTCGGTGACCAAGACAAATCCTGGGCACCGCATAGTGTGCAGAACATGTGTCGAAAATCTCAGACAGTGGACTAAAGGACAGCGAAGAAGCCTCAGTTTTGGAGTTCCAATGGTGTGGCGGGAACAGCAAGATCAAGTGGAAGACTGCTACTTTTGTATGGTTGATGTATCAGGTTTCAACAAAAAGTCAAAACATTCCATTCAGTATCCTAACTTCGTGCGGTCAGCTATAAGACCCATACCACACAATGATGATGTTCCTATCCCAACTTTCAAAACATTTCAAGTTTCCAGTAACGAATCTAGTGACGAATCTAGCATCCCAATAAAACCAGACAGTAGTGACAGCAACTTCGTAATGTCTGATCGCATTCTGTGTAAGCCGTTCACTCAAGGTGAATTAAATGACCTTGTGCGTGATCTTGATCTACCTAAAGCATCAGCAGAATTAATGGGTTCCAGACTAAAAGAGAGGAATATGTTAGCCCCCGGAACAACCATTATATATCGACAAAGAGAGAAGAGATTGGAAAAATATTTTGAGATGAATGAACATCTTGTGTACTGCACCGACATCAAAGGACTCATTGAAACTATGGGATGTCTTGCAGAGGAATGGAGGCTGTTCATAGACAGCTCGAAGAGAAGTTTAAAATGTGTGTTGTTAAATAATGGCAACAAATTAGCATCCATTCCTATTGGTCACTCAGTGACAATGAAAGAAACTTATGAAACAATGAGAATACTTCTCCATAAGATTAAATACAATGATCACTGCTGGACTGTGTGTGGTGATCTAAAGGTAATATCTATACTTCTGGGTCAACAAGGAGGGTATATGAAATATCCATGTTACATATGTCTATGGGACAGTCGTGCAAAAGAAGAACACTGGATAAGAAAAGAATGACCTGCCAGGGATTCATTTCAAGTAGGTGACAAGAACATTAAGCATGAGCCTCTTCTTCATCCCAATAAAATACTATTACCCCCACTGCACATCAAGTTAGGGTTAATGAAGCAGTATGTAAAGGCTCTGGATAAAGATGGTACTTGCTTCAAGTACGTCTGCTCAAAATTTCCATCACTGACACATGAAAAGTTGAAATCCGGTATTTTTGATGACCCTCAAATACGGCTTCTAATGAAAGATAAGGAATTTTTGGAAACCATGAACACTTTGGAGAAAGAAGCATGGTGTGCTTTTTGTAATGTTGTAAGAAACTTTCTTGGCAACGTAAAGGCAGACAACTACGAACTTCTAGTTGAAACTTTGTTAACAGCATATCAGAAGATAGGAGTAAATACGAGTGTAAGGTGCATTTTCTGCACAGTCACTTAAATGTCTTTCCCTCAAATCTTGGTGCTCTAAGTGAAGAGCAAGGAGAGCGCTTCCACCAAGATATAAAGACCATGGAACAAAGATATCAAGGCAGGTGGAACACAAACATGATAGCAGACTACTGTTGGTGCTTGCAGTGTGACATCCCAGATTCCAGCTACGCCAGAAAATCAAAGAAGCGAAAGTTCTTTCATAATTAATATACTTCACTTTGTGTGTATTTTTAAAATTATTAATTATTTATAATTATTATAATGAACCAGTCCCAAGAAACTTATTCACGATTTAACGTTCTTTCAAAAGAAACAACATTAGTGGTAATAACAGTAACAAATGTGCTGCTGCAACTCATAAACATTATAAATTTCAGTAATTGTATTTTGTGAAAAATTGTGACGTGATGGACAATTTCTGACTGCATATTCGTAATCAGCGACCTCAAATTATATAAAATCAGTTAAAACATCTTAGTCAGCAGAAAATTTTTTTTTCCATGTAGACCAGTGTTATCATTTCCCTTTTTGCAAAATCACAACTAGAATAAATAGGATTATTTTTTAGATCGACAATGATCTAAAAACCAGAGAATATGAAATTGAGGTATCGTAACAAACTCTCACCCCACTCTCGAAAAAGATGGAATGGTTCCTATTTTAAGCAAAACAAACTCATTTAACGAGTGTAAATGGGTCTGTATGAATTAAAATCTTAAAAACCACAGGACTAATACACAACTAATACATATTTTAAAGTTTTAAAGTTTATATTTGTGTGTATTAGTCCTGTATGTTTTAGGATTTTAATTCAAATAGGTCCCTATTTTGTTTCTTTCCTTTAATTAATTGGCCGATTGAGAGGAACTTGGCTGCTCCCCCGAATTTTTGAAGGTAATTTTTCTTTTGGGGGGGGGGGCTGTTGGAGGTCACCTTCCTAATTTTCTCCCCTCCCCAAATTAAATCCTACGCACACCCCTGATCACAATATAAAAATTATAAACAAAACAAATGATTCTAATGAGGGAAATATTAGCTAAATGAACTTGCAAATATCTTTGTGGGTTGAAAGAAATTGTGGTGCGCATTTTTAATATCTTTGCATCAGATCCTCTAATTCAAAAGTCAGAACAAAATTTAGCAACAGAAAGCTAGAACAAAAAGTTTTATGTTAATTTGAAATCTTATAAATTATAACTAGTAATTTACTAAATAAAATAATAGTTATTCTAAATAAGGAGAATGTTCTTATTTTCTGGATTGTTCTCGACTCTAAAACTGACTAGTATTTTAACTTCGAATTCAACAGTGAATTCGAAGTAAACCATTACTTGCAACTGATCTACGACAATGGAGTCACACAAAAAAAAATCCAATAAATCATGTGGCAGAGCAAAAAAAGAATTTATTTGACAATTACCGCTAATGATCTCACTGTCTCGCTTAATTGCGGATTCGTCGTGGGCTCTAGTTCTTTTTTTTCCGCGTATCTTTTTTTATTTTGGAATATCAGCAGTTCTCAGTGGCTTTAGGACTTATCATCTCATAAGGACTTCAATGAAAGCTGTAGCTGGTTTTTTGGCTTCATTTTACTGTTTTTTTTATTATTTCATTACAATGTTATAACTGAATGATGGCCTACATTTTATAAATATTTGATGAAAATGTGAATCCTGAAATAAAATACTATATTAATATTTAATAAGATAATAAATCTTATAAAAAATTCTGAAGCTTACTAAATTTTGCAGAATTTATTGCATGTATTTTTTTTTTGTTAGCGAACTTTGTGATCTTTCTCCCCCCACCCCTTTTTTGTCTGACGACGCTCTGAATAAAATGTAAAAAAATAATATTCATTTAATTTTAGTACCAATGAAAGCTGGTTCCTATTTTTAGAAAAATATAAAAAAGAGAATTAATACTCCTTGTTGTAATAGAAGCGTGACCGATGTTCTATTACAGCTTCAGGTGTGTCGGTCACTGCAAACTAAGGCTAAAAGGATATTTTATAATTAACTTTGTATATTTAAAATAGAGTGCTACTTTAAATAAAATATCATGCTGATCAACATAAAAGATTTATATTGTTTATATGAAGACTTACATTACAATAGCATTCCAAATATTGTTTAAGATGTAATGAGATAACAATAAGTTCTAATACGAATCCATGTCTTTATCTAGGACTTATCATTTTAAGGCAGTTGAAGAAATGGTGGGTCTTCAAGGAATGTAAATAATCCGAATCCTAAAAGAAGAATAATATTTAATGGTCAGCTTAGAAAAAGCATATTATCTGTAATACAGTTGGATATTGTAGCAGAACTATATAACTTAAATCACAATATGTAGATATGTTCTATAGGTTAGAAATAAAGGATACATACCAGTTCATTTTATATACAAGTACCAATTAACCTGAAATGATTGTAAAGGTTATTTAACATATCTGAATATTCATAATACAAACAAGTTTTCACTAATATTTCAGAAATTGAAGATAACTTTTACCAATGGGTTTTCTTTAGCTCTAGATATCTTTGACTTCGTAGAAGAGTGACAAATAAATATTGGGTTTTCGATTGTAGATATTCTTCCCATTGTGTAATTGTATCAGGTTTGGAATTGGTTGCCATTATATATATGATGACTACTATTCCGCTGTTGGTGGCATTGATTTTAGATGCATTAGAAATGCTGTAGTGACTGAATATATGTTTCACTTCGGACATTGTGGTTCAAACATTTTCCAATAATTGTATTTTAAACAAAATGTAGATCTGGTCTAAACAGATAGGATTGCTGGATAGAATTGGATTCTTTGGCAAACCATAAAATGCGTCACGGTTGGCAGCCAGAAATAATAACTAAGCGCTAACATAAAACTAATCAGAAAGTTTAGCAAACTATTGGGGTTTTTTTACGTATTTAAAACTAACAGCGAAGTTATTTTACATCCCAAATATTTAGCAGAAAGCTAACTGTATTCCTAATATATTCAGTAGGAGAGAATACATTCAGTAATTCAAACAATATACATTTGTTGGCTTAATAATATAGAAATAACTTAACAATATCTATATAAAAGTGAATAGTGATATATAATTCATTTTTGTAGCTATATAGTAGCAGTAGCGTAGCCAAGAGTTAGGGGGAGGGACACATTGAAAGTGGGCGGCATGAGGATCGTCAGTTTTTGTTTTGTTTTTGGTACCATCCTCTTTTTTTTTTTAAATTAATAAAAAGTTCTTTAAAAAATACACTAAAATTAATATAACAAACATAGTCACGTGACGTTATGTTAATTTTAGTGACCTTTTATCAATTTTTACAGCATTCTGCGCACGTTAAATTTTTTTCTCTTTTTTTTTATTTGTAGATAATTCTGCATCTTTTAACTGTTTTTTTTTAATTGACAAAATAAGTTGACGCATGTTTCGTTTATCTAAACTTATAAATTTAAAGGTTTGTCTAAAACTATACATTTATAAGTTTAGACGAAAGAAAGATGCTGTCAATTTGCTTTTTTTCGATAATAATTTCTATAACACATTAGAACCTGTCAAAAGACAGAGACATTTAAAAATATATTGAAGGATCTTAAATAATCTTGTCACTCTGTAGTATTTTAATACTATGCAGGGTTGAATAATACTATATACAGATTATATATTTGTTTTTATGCCTCTCACCATTAATTTGCACCTGGAAAGAAAACTCAACTTGAATTCGAGTATTTAAGACGAATTACGTTTTTCGTCGATACATGCGATCACTCAAAAGCTATATATTCTAAGAAGCTAAAATTTTAGAGAAAGATTTGAAGATAGGCTTCTATAAGGAATGATTTTTTACATATCTGACAAGTGGGTGTAGAGTTGAGGGTAAAAATTGCAATACTCAAATTAATTTTAAAAATACCTTCTGAAATTATATAATTACATCTATTATTGTGGTATATAAACATTATTAAATGTGATGTTCATAGTGATTTTTGTTAAAGAAATTCAACCGAAAGGAACTGAAACCTGTTATTACTGCAGCATCTACAAAACCAACCTTGTCATGATAAGTTAACTACAAAGGAAGGTATATTATGTCTATGCTACAATGGTTAAAGATCTACAATTCGACGATTTCTTGTGCTTCAAGTAGAAAAGCGAAGGCTTTCAAGAACTATTAAAGCTGCCCGAAGAGACAACGTCTGTCAAAGTAGAAAAAAAATTAAGTCTTTCCATTAGATAAAAAAGTTTAAGTTGAGATTGAAATTTCAATTAGTTCTCTAGTTTCTTTTGTATTTAGACTAATCTATTCAAAGTGCTGCCTAAGGCATAGAAAGAGGAGCTTAAAAATAATTCACTTCCAATGCCTGGAAGAGCTGATAATCCAAGAGTTTTAGTTTACCAATACTTTCTATTTACCTATTCAAGTCATTCCAAATCAAATCAACAAGGGCTGAATCGAGGAACTGTCTGGAACTTGCAACTCTGAATTGAATAGAACGTACTTTTCTGAATTAAAAGCAACGTGAATCTGGCAGAAGAAGGAATATCATTAGAAGCATAGAAAGAAAACAACAGATTTGCGCTTGGCACCGAAAGGACCTGTTAACTATTCAGCGAATTGGTTGAAATTGATTTTCCGGCCAAGTGTTTCTGCTCCGGTATTGTGATCTTTAATGTTGCGAGACCGATCGTTGATTCGGTCTCATTATCCTTTGCTGAGTGTCTATTCATTTAGCAGAGAATAGAATCTAACAAAACATCTTCAAAAGAGCTGTTGACATTTGAAAAGCTAAAAATGGTTGAAAAACATTGTTATTATGTTCAGCAGATTTGAATAACGTTTTTATTTTCGTTTATTTTCATGCCATCTCTTCTTTTCTTCGGAACCGTTTATTCACCTTAAGGATCAACTGAAATCTTTAAGGTGCTTTTCTCGATTCATTCAAGAGAAATGGATGATTTTTAGATTGAAAAAAAATTGGATCCAGATAAGACTGAGTTTGCTGATTGTTCGTTACTCTATTTTACGATGATTGAGTACAAAATCTATTTGGGATTATACGCTCGTATTATAATCTTCAAATTCAATTTAGAAGACTAAGACGATGGAACTTGTGATGTTGGAATAAAACGAATTCTCTCTATACTTCATATAACTATTGTAATAATCCGGAATTATTAAGCTATCCAAATGATAAAGGACAATGCTGAAAATCAGTTTTTATATCTTTGAGACGAAGTTTACATTCTACAATGTTTGTTGTGGATTATTTATAGTAATTTGGATTTGTTTCTTTCCGAATCAGACAAAATAAATCTCTGATTTTCAATTGTCATTATTCTCTTTGCTTTTCATCTGATTATTCTATAGATAAATATTTGGTACCTTGTTGTGTCACTCCATCTTGAAGCAATCTAGATTGTAACAGATTAGTGGAATTTATAAACTAAAAACTAGAGGTTGACATCTCCGTCAACCTATTATGGCGATCTTTGGTTTTACTCAATTGGAATTCAAAAAATTTGAAATGAATTGAAGTTAGCATATCTCACCGTTATTAATAAGTGAATGATAATATTATAGAAGTTTCTTTAAGTTTTGATAGTGATAAGTGAAAATTTATTTAAATATGTTTATTTTCATGTCTTACCAAATATTAATTAGATGTTTAACGCTATAAATGCAAATCGACAGCGAGTATATTACCCTCAGTTAGTCATTTGACAATAGACTAATGTAAATATTTCTTTTTTTTTCAAGAAGTTTTGTTTCAAGATATTTCGATAAAAAAAATAAAAAAGTGATGACGACAAAACTAAATTTTCCATTACCATCATACAGTAGACCATTTGTCAAATTTGGAACTGGTTTTCAGTTTAGAAAATAGTTTATTAACAAAAAGAAAAACACATTAGAGAAATTATGGTTGAAATGAAAGCAAAACAATGCAAAGCAAAGCAGTTATTTATTGTGAGACCGAATGAGATTGTGATAAAAAAAGAAATAGTTAAATCAACTGATCACCAATTACTACTTACCAATATTGAAGAAAGTGTTGTTGAATTACGTATTTATTTATTGATTTATAATTCATTTCTTTGAAATCTTGTCTTATTTCTATGGGTACGTAAAATTCATTTTGATTAAGACTATATTCTTATGATTCCTCAAATTGAAAAAAAAAAGTTAAGCTTTTCTCCCAAAGTAATCATTCTGGTATTATTCAAAGTTAAATTATTAAAAAAACATTCTATTTCATTGAAATCAAATTAATAATTAAGATTCAATGTTCATGTTCTCCCTAAATTCTGCTCCATAAAAAAGGAAAGTAAAGAAAAAAGTTTTCAAGGTTTTTCTTCAAAATAACAATCTTTCATAAGCTTTTGACTCAGCATCTTTTCTCTCATCGAAGCGAAGTAAATTAATGAAAACTGCTTCAAGATACACATTCACTTTGAAAAAGAAGCATTTCTAGTCATTAACACAGAAAAAGTCTTTTCTGTTTTTTATTCTTTTTTTCTCCTGTGATGGTCAACACTCCGTGCGACATGAGAAGCCCATCTGGGAAATGCGTCTGGAAAAGTGATAGAAGAGAGGGGTGGGGGAATGGGGGTAGAGATCTTTCCACATCTCAAAACTCGACTTCATCTAGTGGACTTAACCAACGTTTTTTAAAGAAATCGTTGAGGTGAACTATCATTAAAAGAATCATTATTTATCAAAAGTTTAGGAATGTGAAGACACTCACATGATTTCACTTGATTTTAAAAAAGAACTACACATTATATGAAGTAAATTCTGAGTATTTACTGGAAAGTGAGAAGTATAAATAAATATCTCCGATGGGGATACTGTCAAACCAAAATATGAAATATTCATTTAAATTCTGTTATAATCTAAAAATGGTTAGAATGATTAATTAAATAAAAAGTTGATAAAATAATCACCGTCATCGTCAAAGATTATACAAATGGCTTTTCACCTACGCAGTGGAAGCTCTAGGAAGATCTCTATTTCCTTAGATACTTAAAAGAATGAAGCTTTTTGAAAGCTTTCTTTCGTCATTCTCTAAGATATTCAAGCCTTTTTCTTCATATAATCAATATAATTTACAACATAGATATTTAGCTTTTTTCTAATGTATTATTTTTTAACATATCTAGTTTATTTGAATCTTTTAACTGTTTCAAACATTTCATCTCCCCAGTTTGAAGTTTATTACTGTCGTTTTTTATTAGTCAAAGTTTCAGATCCATATAGTAAAGAAGGTATTAAAATTTATAAAATTTTGGGGTTTTTCTTAATGTTCAGTAGATTTTTTTTTTGGTGTACCTTTATAATTTCAATCTAAATTCAATCGCATCAAATACTTAAAAATGAGATTCCTGTTGTTTGATATCATTACCAATTGCTACTATTATTGTAAGTGGATTGTAACTTTTTCATTGCAATATTTATTAATTTTACTTAATCACACTTAGAACAATTGAAACTAGAAATATGACTAGATGAAGATTTCATTCAGTTTTTGACCTTGTTGAAAATGAGCTAAATGATCCTAATTAATATCTGTTAATATATATTATTTTGAGTAGACGTGATGATTGGCACCTCCAGAAAAACTAAACTAAAACAAATAAACATTAAAAATAAAATAAATAAAATTCTTGTGCTGTCCTCCGATTTGTAAACACGATCTCACCCTTTTCATATATTATTTTGACTTTAACAGAAAACTTTTGAACAAATATTTCGCCTTCTTCAGTTTCTCTTATTTTTAGAGAAAACAGAAACGTTCTGTTATTCTAATATACGTGTTTCAGTTGATGATTTGAAGAAATATTTACCAAAGACTAATAGCTTGAGATGAATAGGAACTGAGAATGTACAAACAGTTCCTTATTTTACTATTGTGATCACATTATATTGAAGAGGGAGATTGACGAATCAAAGAAGTTAAGAAGGAACTAGTAGAGCTTGAATACTTTGATGGTCCTTAATATTTCACCCAAACGAAAGTTAAAGGTCACTACAAGCGTATTTCATCATCATGTTTCCTGTTGCCTTTCCCTAGATTTCGAATTTATCTTTGCTTCGGCAACGATTAAGTTATCATCTTTCCTTCCACAGAAGATGATATATCATCATAATGAGAATCAAAGCTGACGGACATTTCCAAACAGGAGAAACTGATCTGCGTCATTTTCAGCAGTAATGATAGAAATCAGTGTTTTACGAAAGCAGTTTATGATGCTTAACGGAGCTATTTATTATAGGTAGTTGAGATAAAAAGGTAACTAAAAAAGTAAAAAGCACTCTCGCATATAAATACGAAGAATTGAAATTCATTATTAGAACAAAAAAAAACCAACAAACCAAAGACCTCAGAATTTGGACCTTAAGATTCTCCTTCGTTGTATCATTTGAGCAATTATATGATGCATCAGTGAAGTTTGCACTGATGCTTAAGTCAGGTATTTGTAATACATTGATACATTTGGGCTCAATAGAATTCCATTCGAGATGGATAAATATTATCCATCTTAATTTCTTCCTCATGTTTGTATCTTCCTTAAAAGTTTTCATCAGAATCATCAAGTTCTTTGAAGCATAACTGCAGATTTTGTTTTAACTAACTTAAAACAATGCGTACTCAGTGACTTTCTTTTGGAAAGGAATCAATTAAAAGGGATGAGAGTAATCTCATACTTCAGATGGTTTTTTGCCAAGATTTTATTTTATTTTTTTGCTCTTGGGGCTGAAAGTCTCTCTTCGCAGTGAGAATTTTACTGAAAAGATTGTAAAAATGAATCATAATTTCAAAGAATTTTCAACTTTAATGAAACTTCTGCCAGAATCTCTTTAATCCAGTTTTGCGTTTAGATCTCACTACAGCCCCAAATGTTCTTTTTGCCAAATTGACAGTTGATTGTATAGGTGCCTTAAGGCGCAATCAGTTACCTTTACCGTCTCAACAAAGTTCAAGGTTCTTGATATGTCTCGTGAAGTTGGTCTCTTTTGTTTTTACTGAACCTTGTGTTTCTAAAGAACATCTTTTCTTTATCTGTATTTTTTTGTAATTGATTCGTTCATTTTATGATTTGTTAACTATGACTGTTTTTTTTTTAACTTTGATATTTTTTCCTAATATAAAGTATGATATAAAGCGAATAGAAGAATAATTGCTGTACAAATTCCGATACGGCTAACTGTAAGCCTCTTGGTTAAGTTAGATGGCAATATAATAAAAAGAAAGATTTATACTTCTCAATTATGACAGTGATGTATGTGGCAAAAAAAATCTAATTTTTCTTGCAATTCATCTTCTCTTTATGATTTATACGTAAAATATCCGGTGTCACAAAAGAGATAACCGGAAATAAAATAATCGACCTAACTAAGTCATCCAACAACAAATGAAAGAAAAACAAGGAGCTGTGTTTTCTTTGGCGATACTTATCCTTATTTGCTGATTGTATCAGAAGTTTGAAATGGAAGTTGTTGGTTTATTTTGTTATTATGATTGTATTACTTTCGATCTAGTGATGTAGATAAAAGAAAGAAAAATCAGGATTAACTTAGGATTTAGGATTCTGAGATTAAATATCTCGTTTGTTAGATACGATCATTCAAACAAAGATAATTAAACCTTGGAATTCGTTCTTAGCTTTAGGATGAATATACTTTACTAAGTTGTTGTACGTCCATGTACAGGTTACACCTAGTGATTTTCTTAGATGAGCGACATTATTATTATTATTATTATTATTATTATTATTATTATTATTATTATTATTATTATTAATTATCTTTTTTCTTTTTGCTTTTTTTTTCACTCTTTTTCTTTACGAAATTTTACATTTCAGAAAAAAAATCAATTAAAAAATGTGTTTATAAAATAATAACTTTGCATTTACTGTTTCAGTTTTTTTTCCAGTTTATTCAAAAAAACTGCATAAAAATACTGCATGAAAATTTTCATCAATAAAAAGACCAAGTTGTTTTTGCTGATGCGAATTATTTTCTAATTTTTATTTGTGATGCAAAGATTTTGTTGAGTCATCATCGATAAATTTTGGCATTATCATTTTTATCGAACCTTCGCCAAAATACTTAAAAAAAAATCAGAAACGGGGGGAAAAAAAAATGCGAAGAAAAATGTGAAAAAACTCCCGCTTGAAATATTGAATTTTTGACAAAAAAAGTAAATAAAATAAAACTGTAGCATGACTTCAGGAATTACATTGAATTTCATTATATTGTAAATTGAAAAAGTTTTTAATAAAACCCTCATATTCAGTAGATAAGCTTTCTATTGAAAAATTAACCTTTTTTACTTACAAATTGAATATAACATAATTTCAAAAAATGCATTGAGTTTAAAAAATATGAAGCATTATGTACAAACATTCATTATATAACATTATCTAGCCTTTTTGTTATTTCTTACAATATTAGTTTTATTTGAGTGACACGCATCTGTTTGGACAAGCATGGGAGAAATATTTCACAAACTTTTGACTAAACGTCGTGTAGATGTTAATATTTACCACGCTTATTTCTTAATGAATTCTGAATAATTAACAATAAATAAAATATCTTATAATTATTGCTTAACTTAAAATTTTTAATATATCAGGAAAGAAGATTTGTATCTTTGAAATCTATTTATAAATAGAATAGAATAGAATTTATTGTGTGCACTACAGTTTATAAAAATATTTATAAATACATGGACATAGAATATCGTAATAAAGCAGATTTAATTGTAAAATGTATCTTTCATATTCATAATAAGGACAAGTGTAGAGTAAATGTTCTACAGATTCAATTTCTTTTAGGTAACAGGAACAATAAGCACTGTGTGTTAAATTATATTTTGCTAGGTAAGCATTTATATTCCCATGCCTTTATATAAGGATTTGACCCAAAGCAAGTTATATAACTTATATGTATAAATATTTATTTATATGTATTTACAAATATTTTTGTATAAATATATATTTATGAATAACTCAGACTATAAAGCATCCATTTTATAAAATCCTGCTTAGGATTAAAATTTCTGAATTTTCACTATTTAGGGGAAACAGTTTTTGAATTTTGTAAGTAAAATAAGGTGATGGTCTCTTAATACATCGATATGTATGTAAATAATAAATATCGTATGCTGATGTATAATTTTACTATTTTTCATGTATATATATTCAATGCCATGCAACTTTATTAGGTACACCCCTGTTGTGCGCACAAATGCTGTGTCTCACAACAACTCTTCAAGCCGGTGGGGGCAGTGTCATGATGTGGGGGATGTTTTCCTGGCACACGTTGGATCCATTGATACCTCTGGAGGCACGTCAGGATGCTAGAGCGAACCTAAACATCGTAGCTGACCGAGTGCAACCGTATATGTTAACAGTTTATCCTCGTGCAGATGGCTACTTCCAGCAGGATAATGTGCCGGTGCACAAAGCCCGCATCACTATGGGATGGTTTGAGGAACATGACGATGACTTTTCCTTGCTGCAGTGGCCCGCTCAGTCCCCGGATCTCAGCCCGATTGAAAATTTATGGGATGAGCTGGAACGGGCTGTTCGCTCCAGGCCTACACCTCTATGAAATCTTCAGGAACAGTATGACACACTCATGTCTGCATGGTACACAATATCTCAACAACATTTTCAGCTTCTTTTGGAATCCATGCCTCGACGAATTTAGGCTGTTTTGATAATTTTCCTTATATATAATCGTTATAGTCTACATAAGATCTTCAAATATATCCCTCGAAGGTTCGAACGACCATTGAAGAAATAGTATCGTACTGTGTTTATATATATATTTGCGAAAAGCGATCTGTAAAGTGAAATAGCAATTTCTTTTCTTTTTTTCCTTTTCTGTTTTTGTTTTTCCATTTTGGTTTTTGCTTGGGATTTAGAAATATCTAGAACATTACAAATTAAGTAAAGCGCAACCAAAATCAAATTAACTTCCCGGAATCTTCGTTGCTGTTATCGGAAAAGATTTTTTTTCAAAGGGTTTTTTGGATGGATTCCAGTTGAACATCTTGATTTTTACGTAAAAGCCTTTTAGAAAAAATACTGCCCTAGTAAGGAAATGGAAGAATACAACAGTCAGATGTTGTTAATAACATTCCACGTTACATAATGTGGATGTGTTACATGTAACATTGCGAGAGCTCAAGTAAACTGAAGTTATTATTTAAATTTAAAAAAAATCAGAGATTTTAAAGTATTTAAAAAAAATTAAAAAAAGCTTTAAAAAATAGTATTTCTTTTTATTGACCTTTTATTCTCTGCTCAAATTTGTCAACAGATAAAAGAAATCTCCACATTCATTGTCATTCCACACTGAATGGCCTTAGCAGTGGACCTTTGTGGCAGCTGCCGCAAAAGCTCTAATTTTTTTAATCTTGAAGATGATAAGTCGTCTTATCGATTTTAAGAAAACAAAAAATTGAGAAAAAGAAAATCTCCAGTTTTTTCTTTCGCCATAACAACTAGATCTTAACCATTTCTTTTCACCAAAGTTATAGAGAAAAAATATTTTTTTACTTATTTTGGCAAAGATAAATGTATTTCAAGACGGACTGGTAAAAGGCAATATGTCACCTTTTGTTGTCAGCATTCCTGTTCTTTCATTTGATTAAAAATGATCTGAAATAACGCCCCAAAAAATTAACAGTATAATTACAATATTAATTTTTGATTTATTAACTAAACTATGTTTTTGAACTGATTAGTAGGTGGAAAAAATACTCCTATCATGTAAATAAAAAAAAAGAAGATTTGATTTGAAATTTACTTAACGCTATCGTTCAATTCTGACTTGTCTTCCTATTTACTAACGATAAGGTAAGTAGGAAAATGGGCGCTGAAATCGAAGCCATAAACATTTCAAAGATGTTTTTTTGTCCTTGAAAATGCAAGCGTTTGCAGTTCTTATCATGGGTGGAATTGAATAAACTTCGAGTGAAAAAATCTTTATTCCTAAGAAAAACACGTACATACCCTGTTATGAAATGGAAATGCTAATAGTTACTCGTGAAATAGATCTAAATTTCATAGGCAGTCACGTGACTAATAGTTATCGTTGTCAGAAAATTTCTAATTTAAAAAAAAAAATAGATTAATAAAAAAATATATAAAGTAATAAAAAATGACATGTAATAAAACATTATGTACAAACATAAATTGCGAAAAAGTTTCTATGATTTCTTATATCAGTTTTATTTTAATGGCAAATATCATTAAAATCAAGTGTCTGGTTATTCACAGTTTGCACGTCCTAACATATTGTTGGCAATTCCTTGATTGAAAAGTTATTACTTCTTACAGTAATGCTTCACTAGTCAGATGCCAGCAACTGTATACAGAAACAAGTAAATCAAAACCAACGAGTAAATAAATCATAACTATTTTTAGAAATGTTAATTCTTACAGTGAAATCATGTTTTATAACGATTACAGTTATAATAATAATAATAATTTTTAACTGTGTTTCAAAATGTGTATAATAATAATAATAATAATAATAATACCAATGGAAATTATTTTTCCCTTTGGAGTAAATTGTCCTACCTTGCATCTCGGTAAGTAATGTTGTTTTTAATCTCAGTTTTTTAACCTTTTTATTCTGAGGCGTAAAGTTAATCTTTCATTATAAGAAAATTAGTTCTAAAATCCTGCAGAGTTGTGCTAGTAATGCAAGACTGATTTATTAGAACGAGTTGTGTAACCACAACATTAGCATCTGCTTTGTTTTCATTGGTAGCACATAATTGGTGAGGTGAAATGTTCTGTGGAGATTAGCAATGACTACGTTCGGACTCAATTAATTGGGAACTTCGTCAAGAAAGATGAAATCGGATTGACATTCATAAGATGTAGGTAAATGTAGTGGGATTTTTTTCTGTTTTGTGTTCTATCCAATTGTTTTGACAAAAAATTGCAGTTTTAGAGCTTCAGATTCATACAAATGAAAATGAGTTTTCGTTAAAATGTCATGTCCGAACATTGCTAGCTCCTTATGTGAAAGAAACTCAGTTCAGTGTTATTTCTGCTAAAGAAATCAAAAAGAAATTGCAAAGTAATCTACAATGGGGAAAGTGTCATTGTTTATAGCAACTGTTACTACAGTATTTATATTTTATACATATATTTTAATCTTTGAGACTCAATTTCATTCATTTAATAGCAAATGTCACGATTAGAGCGATGTTATTGGCACCCTTCCATCTATCGAATCTATTTTAATATTAGTGAGAGGTTTTGGTAAGTATAATTAGCTTAGTGGTTAGCGATCTTGAAATAATGTAGCGATTTTATAATTAATACCGATTCTAATAATCATTAAAAAGTAAAAATAGATTTTTGAATCACAAATACAAACCGTTCCGAAATTTAACTTTGAAACTAATATTAAAAAATAATAGTTTCAATTTTTTTTACCATAACTCAGTTCTGCCTCATTTGACCATGTTTCTGTCCAGATGATGCTTTATAAGTGAAATTGCAATTATCGTTAAACGATGTGCATCTTTAGTCTCATCTTTCGTGAAAAGGCGAAGTCCCACAGGAATCCACTGTGGAAATTACGATTTTAAGAATTTTCATAGAAGCGGCTGGTAATTGGTAGTTTGCACGTTCTAATATATTGTAAGCAAGCACTTGATTGAAAAAGTTTTTAAAAGTTGCTCTGGTGAGAGGATCGGCAGCGGTTTAGAATTTTATGTACATGTGCTACTCGAGAGTTTAATGACTGAAAATGACGTACCTAAATGAGATTAAAAATTGAAGACAACGGCGAAAAAGGCCTTTAAAGACACATAAATATTTCGTTAATGACTTTCATTAGCCTTAAATAAAGGTACTGGTTCATTGATCAAAATAATCACTTGATTTCGTGTTTATTTTTGAAAGGTCGAAGTTCATGTAAAAATATATATATATATATATGTTGCCACTAAGTCTATCTATTTGTCCATTCACGATTAAGGATAGACTGGCTATATTTTAAGCAAATGAATGACGTCATCTTAAAATCAAGGGGAAGGATACAGAGAAAGGGAATTGGGAAGGAAAGAATGGATCAATGCTTCAAAGTTAGGAAGGTGTCACATTTAGGTGTGCAAATTTCCTAATTTTTCCTAATCTTCATTCTCAAACCTCAACGTTTCCTAATAAAATAACCATTATCATTCATAGCAAAAGCAAAAAATACGATATTATAAATTACCAAATTATTTTTTAAAAAATGTAATTTATTTATAAAATAGGGAATTATCTTATTGTTTGAACTTATTGTAATTGGTTTACTTTTATTAACCTTTTAATAGTTTATAGAAAAAATTGCTAATATATCTTTATTCTCACTGCTTATCTTTTTTTTTAGTTTAAAACAGTGTTTCTCAAGTGATTTAAACAATGTTTCCCGTTTAAACTTCTTCTCCTTTGCGTAAGTTTTCAACTATGTGACCTTTACCCCTTTATGAACAAATTTCCCATCACTCACTAATTTTAAATGTACTTATTTTAAATGTACCGTAAAATTATATATAAAAATCACTTTTAAACGTTTTTTATAAGACACTCATTTATAAGAAACCTGCTGTAAATGAATGAATAGCGTGGTTCTTACAGAATTCTGCTGCCACTCAGTAAATTTGTTCCCAAAGTAATTCCTGCTTTCATATCTGTTACCAGGCAACTAGTTTCAAATATATTCCTTTATTACGCATTAAGTATTTATTTTTAGAAGTAAGAAAAAAATTGATCATTTGAAGCATTGGATCGAAATCTTGTTAAAATAGTATTTTTTTTAATCCGAATATCGCTAGGTTGGGTTCATCCTCCCTTTTCTCATCAATTTCCTGTATTCCAGTTATGTAGTTTTTGTTGTACCTTGATTCATCATAATGTGTTTTGCTATTCCTGCCGTATTAAATAAAAAAAGAAGATAATTTTGTTCATTAAGATTTAATTATGGAAATTTCCATTAACCCAGTATATTATATCTGTTATGAACATAGCCAACTTCGCGTGATAAAATCTCTATGTACTTTTTTTATAAATTTTTAATGTTGATATATTTCTATGATGTTGTAGAGAAATATATCAACATTAATATGTTGTTGCAGGTCCAAAGAAAACATTTACTTAATAAAAGATTTATAATTGAGTACAGTGATATTCGTAATATTTGGCTTTTATTTAAGGCTTATTTTTAGATTATAACAATGGGTGAGACCAAATTATTCACTAGTGACATCCTGGAACAGCTGTTTCACGCTCGTTGGCGATCATCAGCCAGGAGAAGTCACAGTAAATAACAAGGTCTCCGTACTGAGGCTAGTATGAATAATACATTTTTTTTTCTTTGAGACACCACTGCGCTTCCGATGTATTATTCAAACTAGCTTCAGTACGGAGACCTTATTATTTACTGTGACTTCTCCTGGCTGATGATCGCCAACGAGCGTGAAACAGCTGTTTCAGGATGTCACTTGTGAATAATTTGGTCTCACCCATTGTTATTATTAATAATTCAAATGCGCAGTTTGAATTTTTATGCTTTAAAAAAAAATCATTGAGGCCTGCGCACTGCTGGCACATGAATTTTCTCACTAATTTTTCATTGGTAAGTTTTTCATTGTGAATTTTTTTCTTTGAGGCACCACTGTATTATTTTTAGATTCTTTAAAAGAAATGTTAAAAACTATCATAGATGCACTTCAGCATTAAAAAAATAAATATTTATTTGTTTATTTCTGCAGACTTTGGCTGAAAAATTCACATGTCAAAATAAATAAAACGACGGGATATAACAGAAAATAAAAACTTTCAAAACGTGAAAAAAACCAAAAAGAAGCCCACAAAAAATTATAATGTTCTGCTAGAGCGGCTTCACCGTCGAATATTCCCGATGAATGGATTTTATATCGATAATGCTTGTTAAAGTGCGATCTTCGATACGAAGGTATGCTTCCATGGAAGGATCCGTGGAAATATTATGCAAGGGTCCTAAGATTCCAGCATAGGGTTGGGGGGTTTTCTTCTCATCTTCGAATAGATTCTGAGGAGGTTTTCGTTGCCTTCCTCAGGAAATCATTATGGAATGAATCCAAGCCTGAAGAGAAAGTTAAGAAAAACTAGACCAAAGGAAGTAAATATCTAGAAGTAATCCGGTGCCAGGATTCGAACCCCGATTCAGACTCAAGGTAGGCCGCCGTTTTGACCTGAACGACTATATCTACACTATAATAATATTATTTAATTATTGAACAGATTCTCCTGTCGGCTTTCTCGATAAATTTTTATTAATTTACCTGATAAGTAATACTATGTACTATAAAAAGAAAACATTAAAATGTAAATCAACAAATTGATTAGTATTCTATCATAATAATTATTCCCCTAGAAAGAGAAATCTTTTTGTTTCTGTAGCATTGTATTTAGTGTCTGCATGGATTCAACTCCATCATTTTCGATTGCTTTATTATTTTTGACTATAACTATTTGCTCACAGTGAGAGGTGGGTCTTCCAATTATCAGCTCTGAGGATTGACAGGTGTGGAGTATTCGCGTTCTTCGCTCGGGCGTTTTCAAACCAGGCTTAGTGAATTATGCAGAGGCAGTCGAATTGCCACTGAATATTATCACGTACATTTCTCTCTTCTCTTCTGACAGTTCGACCTCATTAATAT
>JAFIDM010001028.1:29026750-29077381 GCA_023159025.1 Thereuonema tuberculata | reverse complement strand
GTCGTGTTTCAGAATTCATCGATTTTTAGGGTTTTTCTTTTTTTTTAATCAAACTCGCACAATAGAGCCGGCAAAAAGAATATTGAAAATTTAATTAGAAAATATATTTAAATGTTTAGATTCTTGATTTTAATAAAAAAACAAAAACCAACAATCATTAAAAAAAAAAAAAAAAAATTTATAAATAATTTTTTTATAAATTTCTTTAAAATCCTGTGGGTTTTTTTTTTTGTTAACAACAACACAGGATTTTAAAGAAATTTCTTCAGGAACTCAATTAGTAATTCAACTCCTATTGTTTAGATATTAATAAAATTTTTAAAGTTTTTTTCACAAATTCTTGGCAAATCCAAGTTTGGCTATTCCCAAATGATTAAATATAATATCTAAATATTTACATTTTATAATTATTTTCGAATTTGGAAAATAACTTCATAAAATTTTACAAGGCAGCAAAGATACATTATTATTAAGCTTAGCTGAATGAAAACTGACTTTTTTAAAGTTTTTAAAGACTTGTAAATTTGCTCACAAAATGATCTAACTAGTTTTATGTTGAGATTTTTTATTTGCTTTTATGATTTGTTGAACGCGTCTGATTTGCTAAATTCACATATATTTTCTAAATTTATACTTTTACATTGATTTCCTCTCTTGATTTCAATCATCTGAACAGTTAGTAAATATTCAATGAAGTAGGAAAATTTCATGTGGGAGATTTGGAATTCCTAAGCTGGTATAAAAACACTATCAATTCATAATATTATTTTCTGCGATGAAAACTGTAAAAAACTTTTCAGAAAAATTAATCGTTGTAAATTTTATTACTTTAGATAAGTACTGTATAATTTGGAATAAGCATTTTTGCTTATAAAATATAAATAAATATAATTTGATACTGATTTTTTTTAATCCATCGATTTATCATGATTATCTTCTTTTTCAAAAGTCGTGAACTTAAGACAATATTTATCAAATTCAGAGTCTGTCGAATTCAGTTGAAAATTCAATGAAATTTAATTTATATATATTTGAACTTAAGTTTCAAATCTAATTTCTAATAAGGTTATTCATTTTCATAGGGTTTTCCCGTTGATATTTCTTGATATTTCTTATTATAGATAAGATGTAAAAGATTATCACTAATCCTCGAAATTGGGATGCTCTGAATGAATTTTGGAAGCCAACTGTTGCTTTCTTGCACGACACTGTCGTTATGCGGTTTAAAAAAATATACAACCCATTGTACAAACAAAAGGACCAGAATATTAGCCAGTACAAACTCTAGAGCCAAATTTCTCTTTTGATAATTGATGTATTCTTAATTCACTTCCTTTTTGCTTTTGAATTATGAAATGAATGAAATCTAAGTGCATGAGTAAGAATTAAAGATAGTTTTTATTACGTTTTAACTGCTAAAAATGACATTAATGTTTATTCTATCATTAGATTTAATGGACTCCAATTTTTTTTACTATCATTCTAGAACTACATACAAAATACAAAGCAAAACATTGTCATTGTCTTGGTAACTGATCATCAACAGTCCATCAATCGTGATTTGGGTCATAATAATACACAGACATGTTATTGATCTTCAGTCTGATAGACAAAATGAATAGTACATCCTATTTAATGAGTAATAACATTGGCAGGGAATAGGTTTTCGTAAAACTAAACCAGTTGAAATGAGGAAGGAGAAAGTGAAGGCCTTAAAAAAATAAAATTATAAATTGTAAAGACAATAAAATATATGAAAGAAACTTGTGCGATCCTCTGAGTGATTAATTACTAATATTACTATTACTATTGACTGTTTTTTACGATCCCACACAAGGAGTCAAGGAGTCCGTCTCTATATCCCAAACTACAATTTGAACAGAGTTGAGTCATATCTTACAGTAAATTTTATGACTTGTAAGAGTGAGTTTCAATATATGGTCACTTTCCTTCTCAGTACCCTTCTCGCTTTGGTTTTGTTTTCCACTTTGATACCAGTTTTTGGCTTTAAGTTGAATTAGCCCGGCTTTAGGTTGACTTACGTTGACACTTATATGTGAAAGGATTGCATGTATCTAAAGGACTCAGATATAAATAACTACTAATTACACTGATAACAGTTGGGAATTTGCTAAACTTTTTAATTCTTAGACCTGAGTTGGAGAAAGTGCATTCTAACAAGAATGTACCGAATTCTACCGAGAAAGTTCATTCTCGACCCCAGAAATGACTCCTAGCTCCTTTTTCGTTGAAGAGTGATGGTACTTTCTGATCATCTTAGAAAACCGAAACTGAATAAAAAAGTGAAAATCGGATTTGGTAATCATTCACATTTTACTGTATTTTCTATTTATTTTTACTTAGACATTTCGCTATTAAATGCTCAAAGCTTCATATAGAATTTATTTTATTTTCCCTTTTTTTTTAAATAAAGCAATATCAAATAAATGTTTAAAACCATTGAAAAACTGAAAGAATAAAAAAAAGGTACTTCTTCATTTCATTCAAATTTTATTCTTGAAAACTTTTTTTAAAAAAAAATAATTAAAAATTTAGTGTTAACGATATTTTTTTTATCTTATTCTCCTCGCATTACTGACTAACGTGAGTTGTAAAGTTCCTGCTAAAGGCTTTTTTTTTCGTCTTCACGTCTAATTGGATTGTGTTATCTGAGCACTAGTGGCCTGCGTTGTCCGATAAGTTCTTTTTTTTTTGCTAAGTTGGAAGCGTTCCATGTCGACGACAGACGAGTGCTAAGAATGCGGTCTCACTGACGCCGGACTCATGCATTAATGAAGGGAGTAATCAACGGAGAGAAAGACAACAACCTCACAGATAATTCATTGATCATGAGCTGCCATTAGCGATTTTCTGCTGGGCAAAAAATATCTACCGCCAAATAAAGATATCGACAAGTGGCCATATCTTACTTAATCTTACATTTTAGATTTAAATTTCAGTATACGTACACTTGAAAATGACGGTTATAAAGCAATCAGGAAGTTTATTTATTCTGTAAGACTGTGTTCACGTTAAATATACCACAATTGAGCATCCGTAAACGAAATGCTAATTTTTTCTTGTGTTTTTTTTTTTAAAACTGTGTATAAGAAAGGAGTGAAACATTCCCGAACACTAACATCACAATAAAAACAAACACGCTCATAAATAAGGAATCACTTATCTGTTTTTAATTTTTTTCGATACCGGGAATCCAGAACACCTGTTTCAGGTTTCCTAATCTTCATCAGCTAGATTCGCCCAGTGTATTACAGCTCAGTGATCCTCAGATACAGTATCTTACAGCTAAATAAGAAAGATCACATCAATTTTTGTCTTTTTTCACTTGTGGCGTGATAGAATGTGTAATCATTGATTATTGCAGGTCATAAATCATTATTAGATTCTAAGTCATCTCTATATAGTGCTTGCCTCTTCTTACTTTTTGATATCGAGTTATAAGGTTTGATGTACAAGGAGTGAAAAAAAAAATAAAATGTTTTCATTAAGGAAATAAATTTAACGTGCTGAAAGTTTTAATCAAAACAACAAAATTAGAAACAAGGGCAGCGCAAGAATAAATAAATTGTAATTGTAATGGCAATTTATTTATTTTTGCGCTGCCCTTGTTTCTAGTTTTGTTGTTTTGAATAAAATATTTAATTGTTTTTATTTTTTTTACATAATAAAAGTTTGATGGCTTTAATATTGTTTTATTGTTTTTAACTAGTTAAGAAAAGAATCCAAATTCTATTTTCTAAATTTACAATTTTTTTATCTTCCAAGGGTGATATTTTCGTGAAAGATTTCTGTTATCCACAGTAATTTATTTTTTGTAAGTTAAAAATCTTCACAACTTACATGAGCCTTTCCTATTCTTAAATTGGCAAATCAACTGTAGTGGTTTTTTTTTTTTATTTCTTGTTAAGGAAATCGCTGTAAAAGCCGAAAGTTACACAAGAAAACTTTTGTTAATGGCTTTTTGAAGTGTAGTTTCGAGTGAAAAGCCAAGTAATAGATTATTTCAGTCGTAAAGATGTCTCTTGTAGATGACTTTGTGAGGCTTTTGGTCAATATTTTTTAGATATGGTTGTTCGAACTCTTATCACTGGGGTCGGTGTGGAAATGTCAGGATGTTATTGATGAGAATCCACAGGAAAACAGACGGACGGAGAAGGATTAGCCACACTGGAAGAGGTCAGGATTATATCGAAAGGAGCGGCCGGTTATTAAAATAGAATACTTCCGTTAAACAACTTAGGAAATACATCATTTATCTAGCAGTTTTGTAAACATAGAAACTTTCGACATTTATATTTTCGATAAACTTTCGATGTTGTTATAAGTAATAAGAGATTTAACGTGCCTAAATAATTCAACAAATGATAACCATGGTAGGCACAAGGCTAAGTAAAAGCATTTTGCATTCCGAGCTGTCAGCGGGGAGAGACTGGGACTATCATCCTTACATATTATTTCTCAAAGATGTTTTTTTGTCGGAACGCCATATTTCCTTTAATACTTCATCAAAATCAATGATTGAGGCATCATTTTGAAGATTACGTTCCCCGCTAATGACGAAAAATAAACAAATTGTTTAAAATTAATGTTTTTGTTAAAAAACTTTATTTTAAAAAACTTTTTATAAAAATGTAGACACGCTTTAACAGAAGCGGTTTATTTTTCGAAAGCGAAACAACATTTCAAATATTGTTTTAGCGTTGCAACCTTCAAATATTTCCTTTTTTGAATAAAATGCCCTTTAAATGGTATTTCATCGTTTATTTAATAAAAACAGATAAAAAGACAAACAAAGATTTATAGTTTAATAAAAATAAACGATTTATTACAATAAAAAACATAAAAATTTGTCAACTTCTCATATATTATTTTCCAAAAGTTTTTTTTTATTATTATTTCCCTTAAGACTTTTGTCATATTTAATAGACATCATTTTGAAGATTAAATAAATTGTTTAAAATTAATGTTTTCCTTAAAAAACTTTATTTTAAAAATCTTTTTATAAAAATATAGAAGGCGCCATCTATTCACAATCTGATCATTTATTTATTTGCACATTACCATTCGGTGACTGATCAAGATACCATGCGAATTATTCGCACGGGTCAACCGTTTTATAAAAATGGAGAAGACGCTTCTATTGACAATGTGTTTCACTAACATGCACGATAGCCGTTGGATTTATTTATTATTTCTCATAGTTGGTTTTTTTGTTGCGAATTATTCGCACGGGTCAACTAGTTTCGTCTTATTTAGGATTCATCAGGATGTGAAATCCTTTTACTTAGCTTTGTGCCTTCTTTGCGCCTTCCATCGTTAAATTTCTTATTACTTAAAATTACATGATTTTATGCTTATATTAAATTCCTTTTGAGCTCAGCGGAATGCAAGGTAAAGAATCAACCTGTTTTGTGCTATTGTTTATGTTTGGTTGGGGTTTCTTCTGGGGAAGGTCCCGCTTTCGGAAGCGAGACACGAAATCCGTAATCTTTCGCACCTTCTGAGCCTGTCATCGGTGGAGTTTGGCTGGCTGATGAATCCTAAAGAGGACGAAACGGCCGTCCCAGTCTGACACCGATCACAGCTTTATGCCTTCCATGGTTATCATTTTTCAATTTTGTTCTTTAAATTTTATCAATCGGTTAATCGAAATGTAAAATTTAAGATCGCCAATTCCTCCTGAAACTTAGTGAGACACAATCTGCTTATGCATAAACCATCAAACCCGCATCTTCTATAACAATATACAGCGGAGAAGAATAATGCTTAGAGAATGTTACATGGAGCTGGGGTGGACAGGGATCGATGAAGACTGTCTCTGGGTGCATATCCGCATCCTTTCGCTCACTTCTGTCAAAAATGTCGCAATGATCTACGAGTACAACTAACATGGCGGGTGATTTGTGGACACGAAATGTGTCTGTATTTCTCGTAGTAAACGGTGCAACCTCTTCTAAACTCTACTTTTGTTCGTAGAATCGTAGATTAAAGGCAGTTGAACTGAAAATAACAGATAAAACAGCCAGTGTTTTCATTTTTGAGTGTCCGTCTTCACTTACTTACATATGCCATATATTGAGTGGTTCAAAAACGCTCTTAAACTTTTTTCTTTTACGACCAGACCAAGAGGTGTTTCCATTTTGACAATTTTCATGGATTTTTTTATGGGAGTAAGTCGATTTTCTCGTTCAAAATTACATATTGCAATAAATGCCTAATCTTGTCGAAGCCTGTATATTATTGTCCGAAGTTTGTATTATCTTTTCTTTTACTTGGACGTCAGTTTCAAAGAAGAAAAAATAATTCATAAGCTTGGATGACATTGTCGTCACAATAGCAATTTTTAAATAACTTTTCTTTTAAACAACATTCTTCATTCAAAAAATACTTAATTATCGATATAAATTCCATAAACAGTCTCAAAAATCCATAACTTCAAAACCCATATACGATATTTCGAACATCTTCTCGAATATTCTTCATCAGGTTAAAATAAAATAAAAAGGGGAAAACTATTTTAGTTCTTCCTCTTTACATAATGAAAAGATCAATTCTATTAAACAAAATAAGCATGTAATAAAATGAAACAATCTTCATTTATTTGATTGACAATATTTCGAACGATATATAAAGTAGGTATTGGTAATTCACAGTTTTATTTGCATGAATAGAAACAAAGGTATTCAGATTAATGAATATTCAATTGATTTATTCAAGAAAAATTTTAAAAAATACTGAAAGGTTTAAACTGAGAAATTGTTATTAAGAATACCTAAATATAATCCGTATAACAAATGTGAAAATTTGATATAATGTGTATCAAATAATGAAATTTTAGAATTATTTAAATTTAAAAAAGCGGAATTGGCACCCGATGAAGATCGGCAATAGGCCGATCGAAATATTGTCCGTCATGTAAATAAAGAATATTGTTTTAGAAGAAATATGTAAATTTAGAAGAGTATTATTTTGAAGAACATTACGTTTGTTTTCATTTACACCAGTATTATGCTAGGAAATCCTAAGTTACGATTTTTTTATTCATCTCCAAACTTGTTTCTTTTATGTTATTGTTTAATTAATTCAAATATTAATTGTAAGACGAAGTCGAAATTAAAGCAGAGAGAATGAGAATTTAACATTTAATTAGCTCAGTAACAGTCATCAAGGGCATGTTGGGTTGGTTATCCATAGCTAAGACGAAACGGAAGCAGATGTTACTCACACTCAGAGCGAAGCAATCCAGGCGTGTCCAATCTTTCATTTCCGGAAGAAAATTTCTCTCCGAGGGAGGGCCTGATCATCGAATCGGAACGACCCCCCGAAAAGTCGTGGTCAAGTGGCGTCCTCGGGTGTTGGACTCCATTAACTCTTCTCTTCTCCAAAGGGAACAATGAAGTTCTTCCTTCTGGCAGCCTCCCCAGCCTCACACTAAGCTGTTATCCAGAGACTGGGCCAGCACCTCGTTCAGAACATACAAATATTTTCCCTACTCACGACACTATGTTTCAAATTTCTGTGGACTACTATTAGGTGGCCAACAACGATATGATTTATTCTTTCCTTCTATTAGTTCGCCATGTTAATAAAATTTACATTCTTCTCAATATTATTGTGACTTAAAAGAAAATGTACATTATGATGGATTATTAGTCACCCAGCAACAGTCTAGAGAAATCTAAAGGGGACTGTAATTGATAAAAGAAGTTGACTACAGATTTCTAAAGTAGCTCTAGAAAGCACCTTCACTATTTCGGCTCGATTCCTTGCCGAAAATTATTTTTTGAATAAATCTCATCTTCTAAATTTCAAAGTAATTTTCTTTTAAGTCATCTAAATTTAGGTTAGTGAACTCCTTGACTATCACTATGTGTTTTGTTTTTTTCAACATGAAAATGCACTTTACAAATGTAGAATGTTATTGAATTTTAAAACAAGTAAAACACAAACAATAAATAAATCTGAAATGTTTTCATCATTTTTTTTACAGGTAGTTCAACACAGACACACAATCAAAAACCAGCCATAAACTTGCTGTCATCTCATGTACCATGGAACTACAAATAGATTGTATTCCAAGAAAGAAATAATGGATACAAACGATATAATATATAAACTTATTTCAGCAAAACATCAGAGTTCAATCTCAGTTTGTTCAAATCACTTTTGAAATCGATTTTTTTTTTCCTTTTGATGTTGTTATCTCTTGGTTTTATTGGGAATCAGTGTTTACATTTCCCTGTAGTTTATCACCGATTTCTGAGAATTTAACTCTTGTTCTTTTTTTTATTGTTCTTCGAATTTCCACACACATTAGACGATGTCTTTCATGAGACAGTTTTCTTTAAGCATTCAAGGTCAGGTTTTTAATTTCTTTTTCTTTGTCTAAAAAGCACTTCAAAGGTCGCGCTAATTACCAGAAGAGAGAATTAAATCAAAGACCACATCTCGAAGAATTCTTCAACAAAAACAAGTGATTCTTCGCGCGTTCTTGGAGCGTGGTAAACAATTGTAAAGCAATGATGACTTTGCCGGTCGTTGGCATCGCTTGATTTTGCACTCATTTAAAATCGAAAGGAAAAAAAGGGCATTTGAAAACCCTCCCTTGGACTCTGGACAATAGATTCTCTAGCTTGCCCTAGAGACAAACACTTTCCCCAATAATCCCCTGCGACAGTTGACACTTGTAGGCTTTTGGAGACTCTTTCGATTACCAAGTTTGCTTCGCTAAGTGACTTTTCCACCCTTTTAGATTTGTTTTTCACTTCTTTCATATCAATGACCTCAGTGTAAACACCACCTACACAACCTTTCTACGTCTACTTGCTAAATGTGGATGGAACCATTTTTTTGTCGAGGTTCGACCGCGCTAGTCGTGTCTAAAAATTCCGTTTCGGGAGTTCTTATCAGCCGGTAAGTAATGTCTCGCACGTTATCTCTTATTTAGATACTGTTGAAAGATATCTAGAAATTTGAAAGTTGATAAAGAATTAAAGCCACTTCAAGGACCAAAAAATCTGTAGTCTTTAAGTTGAAGTCTCTAAAAGCATGCTGATAGTAAATTTAAAAGCATGTTGGTAGTAAATTTCTAAATCTGAGAATTTGAATTTGTGATGTTTATAATGCTTTAATCGTTAATGATATTTTTATCAAATATTGACGTTACTGGATAAAAAACAAATTCCAGATGTTTTTATATTATTTATTAAAATTTGGTCTTTTATCATCATTATGTACTTTTTTGATTTCAATATTTTTTATGCTACCTAATCCCTTGCACTAAATAATAGAAAATATTGGTGCTGAATTTAAAAATATGTATTAAATCATTGTAGTAATTTTTCTAATTCGATATTTAGTAATTGTGTCAGTTTCAGACGTTTACGCAATCCAATGAAGAACTTTAATACTGAGAGAATACATAATTTTTTTGTTCAGTTTTAAAGGAATTAATGTTTTTTGATGAGAAATTTACAATTTGAATTATTTTTTTTTTGTAATATTTTAAATTTAGTTGTCCAATTTTGGTTAACAGATAAAACTCAAAAATATTAGACGAGAGTAGTTTTCTTACAAATATTTAGGATAGAGTCAAAATTTCCTTTTCTTGGGGGATGTGGCAATCGGGCATCTTTATTTTAAATTCTCTATCTATAAATTCTGTCATCCAAGACATCTACATTAAAAGAAAACAAAACAAAACAAAACAAAAAACATCGAAATTAAAAATCGTACATCTTCTCTCCGTTGCTATTTTTCTGTTGTTTTCTTTATTAGAAAACATTTTTTTCAATTTTCAATGGTTTTCTATTCAGCATACCTTACTTGAACTTTTATATAATTTCATAACTCATTAATCAATGTACATGATATTTCTAGGTTAGGAACATTCCATATCTATTAAACGTAATTATGTTAGAATGATGACTATTTTAGAATTAACGTTCATACATTTTTATACATATATAAAATGTATATGATAGTATTATCATATATTAATGGATTGGAAATTGCATATATTTGAAATCAACATTTCATTTTTAGCTTTTAATAAGTACTTGGAACTACATTCAGGCATATAAAATTATTGACATTATATACAGCAATAGAAACAAAAATAAATAACGTATTTAGAATTGTTATCATATTATAAGCGGTTAAAGTAATATGTTACTTTAAAAGGGGCGGGAAGTAATATGTTAGCAATATTACAGCAATATAACGAAATAAGTTTTAGATATTTCTGTGATCAAGGAAATATATTGTACATGATAATTTTTTTTATTTTCTTTATTAAGAACAATTAATTCTCATGTTTGTTTCTTAAATCAACGGTCTGCTTTTTTTATCTCAAAGACCTATATCTTCTGAAAGTTTCTGTATAATCATGATATCTTGCTCTAAAGCCTTTTATATCTTTTTCGACAGAATTGCTGTAAATTGTTGGCTCACTTACTCAGATTATTGTAACAGTCAACAGGATAATCAACAGAAGATATTTTATCTTTCTGATGCTTTTTTTAAGAGATAAGGGTAGTTTCTTTTTTATTTTAATGGGCAAGTTGTCAAGAAATTACAACTAGGTCAAATAAAACAGCATAAACAAATTACAACAATAAGCAAACCTCTTCTGTTAAAATGTAGAATCCCAGCCAAAAATACAAGTAAAATCAATTTTAAATGGAAAAAAAAAGTTAATGGCCATATTACCAACGTAAAATAAACTTCAACGTCAAATTTACTTTTAACATCAAAAATAGAGTTTCTAATTGCTTTTCGTTATTCCAGCAAATATTTGCTTTTATAACCCATTTCATTGCAAGCAGTTGGTTACACAAGGCACTAATTTTTACGTCAGAAACCATTAAAGCTTTGTATTGTTTCAAAATACAAATGTTGTAGCTCAGTCTGTTCACTATAGACACAAGAAAAGGGCTATAAAGTTTTAAAGCATTCCTCTATAGTAATTATACGTTATTGAACGATACGACAATATAAAGACCATTCATTCAATTTTAATCAGAGTCAATGTTGTTTAGAAATATGTTGAATAGCAATGGTACATGTAAACATGTTAAAAAAGTTAAAGTGTCCCACTGACAGGTCTTGACAGACCCTTGGGGCAGCTGGAGGGAAGGCTCCAGCTTTTTGTGACTTAACGGGACGAAGTTGAGGTCAGGGGCTAAGTCCGACGCCCGCCCGCCATTAACTCCCGGTAAGAAACCCGGTACCCATCCTACAGAGGGCTGGGTAGACCCTAAGACCCGTTTGGAGGAGAAAGAAGCTTGGAAAAATTCCCGCCCTCCGCCGAGGGCCGGGAATCGAAGCCGCTATCTCCAACCCGCAGCCAAGCGCCCTAACCCACTCGGCTACCGGTCCCACACATGTAAACATGTGAATGACAATATTAAAGAAGCTGAACAGGGTTCATTTCTTATTTCCACAGACTTTGATTGATTCGGAATAAAAGCAAGAAGTTCTTAAAGAACTGTACTCCTACTCTTCTTAAATTTCATATTTATTTATTTAGCTTTGGTTTTTTAATGACTGAAACCAATTCAAAGGAAAATTACTGTGTATTTGAAAATTTATTGTTTGCTGAATAATCTGCTTTACTAAAGATCAATTATAACTCTAAAATGCTTATCTAAATCCGTGTGCGTAAGGATTACTAAATAGATTTATATGTATATTAGCTTCTAACTACTATTTTTGTTGCTGTTTCGCTTTCAAGGGCTATTATTGTTATGTTCACGCTCAAGCTGATTAAAGTTAAATTGTCTCTTGTAAAATTTTAGGAAGATTCATTCCTGGTACAAAAGTTTTTAGGATGGGGGATACGTACACGTAATCTGACTACTTTAAACTAAAAATCAATCGCCAAATTAGTTGGCGGGCCATTTTTCAAATTGACATCTCTTAAGACTATAAAGTAATTGTTCCACTGGCAGTCGATAATGTAAAGTTGTTTTAAACTTTCATCTTGTCCTTACTATTAATGATTTTTCTGATGATAAGTTTTTATTGATATCATCAATGGGGTTTTTTTTTTCCTTTAAGAATTCATAGACTGTTCTTCGTAACATAATTAATTTTAGCTAATCTCTTGAAAACTCTCTTTAAAGTTTCAATTGATCTATGGTGATTGTAATCATTTAAGAAAAACGTAAAATAAGAGGAATTTGACTATGTATTTTCTACAACAAAATTAAAAGATATTTAATCAGTCATTAACATTTTAACAGCCTAAACTTGCCACTAGAAATTTTAGCATCCTAAAATAAATATTTGTTTAGTTATTTTGATAATAAAAAAGGATGAATATTTGTGTATAGCCCACTTTGTTCCTTCAACTTACGTAGTTGTCATTGATGTAGAAACATAATACTATTTTTTATACTTTAGCAGGTATAAAAATTTAACTTATATAGAAACTAGCAACTTCAAGAATCATTTTTTCATTAAGATTTGGATTATGTTAATAAAGACAATTAAACTCCTCCTCTTTATTCTCTTTTTCGTATAAATCTAGTTGTAACTGCTATCAGTAATGACAGTGTAATATATATATATATATATATATATATATATATATATATATAAATATATATAATCAATGGCTCCATGCAAGCAGCGTTTCCAATTTCAAAAATCAAAGAGAAGAATTAAATATATTTATTAAAAAAAATTAAGAAAACCTGAAAAGAATTTTTTATATTACTTTTACAATTTTTTGCTTAAATTAAAGAAGTGTGATTTTTATTTTCATTGAAATATTTATTCCACGATACTTAAAATGTTCCCTATATACCGAATAAGTTAAGCTTGGCAGTTGGTCACTGCATAAGCATTCGTCGAATTGCTTACAATTTGCCAATAGCGGTCATTGATTCTAAGCAGAGCTTCTTATTGAGTTCATGAGCTATAGTAAACGTTTTCTGGGCCGCTTCATTTCTGCATACAGCGAAACTGGTCTTAGTAGAATTGTGACATATTGACTTCCTGAGATAGTAGATGATACGGTTGACTCCTTCCATTTTGATTCAATTTATAGCAAAATCAATAGGATCTTCATTTTAAAAAGCTGCAATTATCTCAAAAAGTTTAGTTTTTTAGGACATCGCCATTAGAGAAGCAAAGGCGGACGGACATGAGTCTTTCGACGTAAAATTGAATATTAAAACTTTTCTCTATAATACACAATAAGAAGAGGTGTTAGAAAAGTTCGAACAAACGTATAATACCCTTTGGTGGCCATAGATATATAATTATTAACACCAGATAAACGAAATAACAAAATGCAATATAACAAATAGGGAGCAAAATTTGACAGCATTGAAGATTCTGATTTTATGTTTAAGCTTCAAATGTTTTTCTTCAATCTGATTCTCTTCTCGTAACCCAACGAATCTCAACCACTAAATTGAAAGAATTGAACATTTAAAACCCAATTTCGATATTTTATGAAATATAATTAGATTTTAAAGTTCAACTTTAATGTGTGAACATTTTAATTAACAGAATGAACCATTCCACACATTTATTAAAAAACATTAAAGAATAAAAATATATTTTTTTTTCTCACTTTTTACTTTTGGTAATAAGTTTCTATACATATCGATACCTTTATGAAACGTTTGTTTTGTGTATGTGTTGTTGTTGTTTTGTTTTTTTTTTGTCTTTTTTTTTTGGGGGGAATTTTTTTTTTTTTGGGGGGGGAGAGGGTTTGGCAGGACTTACGGACGACTACTTTGCAAATTTTATTGAGACATGCTTCGCCGCTGTTATTATTGTGATAATATTTATACGACAGAAATAAAACGAATATTTCGTAATGATTACATATTGATGAAAACCCATCTAATAATTGTAAGTTCTTAAGACAATTTTACTATTTTATTACACGAAAAAAATGGAATTACAAAAAATTACATGAAATTATGAGGAGATAAGTTTTGATTCCAAATCCATATTTTCTCTGATTGAACTATGTTGCGAGTAGGAATTTAAAAATATTTGAGTTCAAATAGAGAAAATACTTATACGCTTTAAGAATTATTAAAGAAATGCAGTTTTTGTCTTTTCATGGCTAAATGTAGATTAACTTGATATAAAGTAATCCTAATGTATAGAAGCTGTAAACCTTAACAGTTCAGTTTAGTTAACTTCCCTGTATAAGTGTATATTACTGCAGGAAAGCTAACTTTTGGGTTGCTTTGATGGTGTAGGCAAAGGTGGAGAACCTACAGCTTTTAGTGATACTCGGTGCGACCTTTCGCATTTCACTTCAAATTTATAAGTGGGTTTAGTAGGAAACTAACAAAAGAACAGTAGGATTATACTGAAAATAAATTAGAAATTCACAATGTGGCAACCATCAGAGCAATAATAATAAAGTTAAAGTTAATCAGAGCTGAAAATTGAAAATTTCTTGAGCAGATTATTTACAAAATCGATTGAAATAAAGTGATCCAAATACTTCTATTTCGATATAATCGTATCTCGCTCAACTAAAGTTATATTCTTCTAAAACATATCTTGAAACTTACTTTTCTTTAAACGAATACCGATTATCCAAATATCCTCAAGTTATAATTCTTATATGTTCTTAGAAAATCGATATCTACTACTTTATAACTAAATGTATGTCTTTCGTGATCTAACAGGAATATTTTAATAGCATATATATTATATATATATTAAATGCTGTAAAATTTCGATGTTAACGCAAGTGAATGTATGCGGATTGGTGCACCGAATAGGGATTCCAACCCTTCTTCATTGCATCTTGATGAAATTAGCATTTTGTATCTGTTTTTCGGCTGGAAGGTATTGTTTTGTTTGGAAACACATACGGAGAAGTACACAACGTTTTCTTTTATTGAATGAACTTCTAAAACAATTAGAACCCCTCTCATTACCCCTTGGATACGTCTACGATACGCAATAAACTTATCTGCCTGATGAAGCCTCCCCTACGTAGCATATGGCCTTCCAATGACAAAACAGTGCTAGATGTAAAATGACTGGTGAAATAAAGTAGTTACAAAAATAACAGAAATATGTGGAATCCATTTAAGACGTACGAAGTTAGAAGAAAAACCCTAACTTATTGTATATTTGAATTTCGAATTATATTCGCTTCGAATCTTGAATCCTGAAAAAATCAAGTCACATTTTTATTAGTACTCTGTCACTACTGAGTCTTAAATATCGTTGTTTGCATCCCGTTAGGTGGGTGATCGCAAGATCCTCAACCTCCCGTTCTAGGCATCGTTTTCTAGGCATTGTGCTTTAACACTTTCAGCATGTAGAACAGATTATATATAATCTAAACTCATTTAAAAGCTATCAATTCTTCATAAATAATAATAATATTTTTAAGGAAAACATATTAATCCCTAATTTTTGTCAAAGTACCGATTATTATATTTTGATGCAAAACTCAAAGTTTTGCTTGTAGCAAAAGAAATTCTTAAATTTTTCTATTTTTTAAAAAAAATACTTTATTATTAGAACTTTAATCTATTCATAATGTTGACAATATGGAAAACTTCTAGTTTTCCTCACTTCCATGTTTTGCATCATCAACTACTTCTCCACTGCAATTTAACTGCAGTATTTTAGGAAAAATAGAGCTGCTAGTCTTCAATATTTGTTGTGTGCAATGCCATATACAAGCCTAATGAACATTATCATTGCAAATATAATATTTGCATATTCAGCATATTTATTGCAGATTAATTAATCAAAACAAATTAATTCAACTAATTGTTTTGATTATTTTAATTTTAAATTATTATGTGCGAATGTTAATTAACAGATTTTTTTTCTATTTATCCAGTGTAGCCATTTCAAATCTTGAGCCATTGTAAGGTGGTCTTTCTGTTATATCACTATAATAATTACAAAAAGAAGCAATAATTATCCTTGTTTATCATCTAACTGTATTCTTAAAAAATTAAAACGGATGTACACATCATTGCTTATTCAATCTCAATTAAAATTTAACTTTTTTGTTTAAAAAAATTAATTTGTTCATTATTACAAATACTTAGAAACAACAAAAAGGATATCGATACTTTCTTAGGTGTTCTCAAATTTTGCTTTCGCCTCAAATCTTACTCAATTGTCAATTATTGTTATATTATTAACTTAAACTGAATCCAATCAATAATAGATACTACGTTACGAATGAATTATGAATTGATGGCTAAAACTTAAATTACAATTGTATTTTTTTTAAACATATTAAATAGTAATAAGTAGTAACTAAGTAGTAATGCATCATTATATGGTATTTTTCGGGCCGCGTGGTTGTCGCTATGACATTGGCCTCTCACCTCTGAGTACCGGCATTCGGTTCTCATGTGAGTTTCGTAATGGTGGACGATCCGTGCTGGACAGGTTTTCTCGGGGTTCTCCCATTTCCCCTGAACTTATATTATATCTCATTAACGTAAATTAACCCAAAGCCCTTTAAATATTTCTTCACTATATTTAGAGGAAAACTGAGTTATAGGTTTCAATAGAAGAACTATGAGTAATATTTTGAAAGTTTGTTAAAATATAAAGTTTATATAAAAGTAACTTGATCCTTGCTTTTAATTTAAAGGTAACTTCGAGATAAATCGTGGTAATGATACTAAGACAACGATTTTACATAGTTATTACAGTGAGTTCAATGTAAATAAATCTTTTACGCTTGCGCAAATGCCTACTTGTATTGCTCGAATCCATTGATCGCTTAATTAAACAAAACTCCACTTTTGGAATTTAATGTAGAAATAGATTTCAAAATAGGAAATATACATAAATGCAGAACACTCCAAAATGAAAAATAATCCCCAAAGGCAGAAATATATTCAAGTTATAATTAAAAAGAATCCTCAAATAACTTCATTTGAAAATTTCTTTATTCGCAAAAAAAGTTTTCTTAATTTTGAACCCAAGAATTTTGAAAATTATTTCCAAAAAACAAGTGTAATCCTGCAAAATAAAAAAAAATTAAATCATCATAAAAATATTTATAAAGTTTTTTATTTAATTTCTTTATTCCGCTTTCCTAACTTGATTTCTATGGTGAAGCGAAGTAAAGTAAATATTTAGCAAAGGGAAACTAACCTGAATCTTTTAGGAGAAACTGTGGCTGTTTTCTTTATTTAACAGCAGGCCATGATTTCGAAGTTAAAAACCAACTGAAAACGAGTTCTTCTTAAACTATTAACAATGGAAATATTGTGTAATTGATTGGATAAATTTACATGAATTTTTATTTTTTTTTAATTTATTTACTTATTTATTGTAATACAACTTTAAATTCTGTCTTAGATTCTGGGAGGCAGCTTAGATATATTAAAACATAAATGTTCCATATTAAAATATAGAACTTAAAAATAACTATTATAAAAATTGCTGAAAAGATTGTAATTCAAGATAAGCTTTGTACTAATATTAAAATAAAGAATAACTGAATATTAAATAATCATTCAATTAACAATAAAAAACTAAAAAGTTGAAAAAAAAGTTGAAAGTTCTATTGTTGAATTCGAAAAAAGATACGATTAATCTAAATTTATTAAATATTTTATAGTTTCGTTAATCTATTATTACTCTTTCATAAGGAATTGTTTTTGATGTAGACGTACAGGGGTTGGGTAAACAACATAATATATATCTTGAATAAAAAAACACATAAAGTACGTTTATGAAAGTTGCTGATGTGACTAGGCTTGTGCTGCATTACACGTATTTTTATACGGATAGGATAGGAAGTAAGTTATCTACACTACAATTACAGATAAGGTGAATGTTGTGTAGCAATAATGGAAAATCTCAGTGATGTCCAAAAAGGCATGATCTTAGAGAATATCTAATAGAGGCTTCTGTAACTAGAATGGCCGAAATCCTAGACTCTAATCGTGGAAATTTTGAACGGAAAAAGAAGAATCTCAGACGGGGACAACCGCATCGAATTCTGCGACCATAAAAACACGGCAGAGCAAATAACAGAATTAAATACCGGTCGAAAGCATTACACTCCAACAAGAACTTTTTAAATTAAATATTTTTGGCTGTTCTTCAATACGTAAAGCTTTCAATGTACTACATCAATGCAACAGAATGCATACAGCGGTGCAGAAAACATCTTAACTGAAGCCTTAACGACGGTAACAATTCATTTAGTTCAGATAATCCTGTTGCAGCTTGATTCACACCACAGGGAGAGTTTATGTATGGAAACATCCGGCAGAAACAGGATATTCTGAATGCTTTGTTCTTAATATCCTGACTAAAGCGTGGAGACAATCAGATGACTTGAACTGCTATGTCATGACACTCTTTAGGACCTTCAGTCATTCTCAAGGTCGTGTAACAGCTAGAACATACCGGAAATTCCTCCAGACCACGTACATGCAGATTTGCAGATAATCTTCTCTGATCAAGGTCTCTGATTTCAGACGGATAAAGCTCCCATCCACTCTGCAAAATGCATTACAAGTAGGTTTACATAGCACGAGAATTTAGATAACCATGTAACCAGGTATTGTCAAATGAGATATTCTTGAGAGGCATATAAGATCACAATATCCTCTGTCTTCATTACTCGAAGACTTGACAGAGATTTTGCAGGAGGAATGATACAAATACAGTTATCTTATGTGCGAAACCTGTATGCATCTCTTCCAAGTCGAATTGCTGCTGTTCAGAAAGCTCATTATGGAACAACTTCATATTAATAAAGAAATTTGTACAGATGGCAAATGTTGTCATTATTTTTTCTGCGCCTGGTATTTTTTTATATTTTCCCGTATTGAAATTATTTTTCAGTGTTTTTTTTTTATTCTTAAACATTTTTTTTAAGGTTATAATATTTTGACTTTGATTTTTTTATTAAAGGGATTATGGAATTTCTTTTTTGTAATTCGGCCAAATTTTGTATTAAAATTTTATTATAATAGATATACAATATTTTATTTAGATAAAATAATGCTTATAACAACAAGTTTAACGTGCGAACAAATTGACAATACAATAAAATAAAAAGCATACTCGCACAAAAATTATGAAACCGACTGTCAGATACTGGGTGAATCCAGCTGATGAAGAGTAGGAACTCTGAAACAGGTGTTCTGGATTCCCGGTATCAAAATATCAAAAACAGATCATTGATTCCTTTTTCATTATTTATGTGCGAGTATGCTTTTTATTTTATTGTATAAAATAATGCTGTTTACAATTCTGTTTTGAAAAATAATTCAATGTTATAGAATAGAAATACAGCTAACGGGAAGTTTGAAGTGCTACGGTTAGAAAGAGTTGATGAGAAATTGTTATAACAGATCTTTTGAAAAATGATTAATGGCTCCATAAGATGCCTGAAGGCAACAACAACAAGTACCGTGAACTTAAAAGGTCTTTAATGTAATCCAACAACTTTATCTGATCTTCATAGTAACAGGAACCACTCTATCTCCTTTCATTCTTAGCATGGAAGCTTCATAGAAATGCTTTGTGGAATAACCACTTGCGGTGGTTCTAATAGTATTTTTCGAATAGGTTGATGGTTTCATTTGTGCACTCTTTCGATTTTAATATACCGGAATATTTAATTACATATTAATTTCACTAAAAGTAGGAAAAACAAATAATCTTTGTAGGCTTGTTGTTTTGTAAATTTTATTTGTTCTCAGTCTCTTCTAAGTTTTAAAATTGGTTTTCAAAAGTTGTAACAAAAAGACGTGGTAATTTCAGAGATGATGAAGCAGAGTTAAAGAGGACAAAGACTTTAGAAGCAGGATTTCAAAGAACCCTTATATTGGAGTTCTCAGACAGAGGAATGCGGTTATCGAAGAACAATCTAAAGTGGAACTTTCTTAAGATGCCTTTGGAGGAATTCGTATCCGTAACGGAAGGAGTCTAACTGAAGTGGAGTCTTCCTCTGCTCCATTGAAGCGCTTTGGAGGTTCTTTGCCAATAAATGCAAACTAATCACATTGGAGACTGTCCATTGGAAGTGACAAAGTATTTCCTTCCTAAATTAACAGAAAGAAAGGAAGGAACTTAAGAAGGGAACAAAGGACGATAATTAGTGATCTTTTCATTCATAGAAATCCACAGAATTTGATGTAGGTGAGTAATTCGTTGATTAAAATCCCTAATTTCCTGAAATTTTAAAAAAAAATATCTTTGTAATAAATTAATTCTAATTTTATAACTACGAAAACATAAAAACCACGCGATATTAATTAATAAAGCAATATTCTTAAAAAAAATATTTGAAAACTGAACCACTAAAAAATTAAAAGAAATTTTTATATGTAATCAAATCCCCTAAAAAAATTTTTTAGCCACTTACTGTTCCTATCATGTCATTCAAGCCAGTCTATTTTCGGATTTCCGATCATCCATTGTCTTTCTCCATGGATTTGTTCCCAATTGCAGGCCTTATGTTTCACTTGGTCTCCATGTTTCTCATGGTTTTCCTCTTGGTATTTGCCTGTTACTACATTATTATAAACTATTTTTAGAATCCTATCCTTTTCAATTCTTTTGAAAATTCCAACTGTTTTAAGCTTGCTCTTACGAATACTTCGATACTTTTCGTCACCGTCTTTTCTCGAACATCATCATTTTTAATTCTATATCTTCTAGTTTTTGTCCTCGGAGTCCTCTGATCGTCATGTTTTTAGTTTTTACAATATTTTCGCCCCTTACGCTGTAACGGGAAAAGTTATTCAAATATCAAACCTTAAACTTTTGCAGATTTCTCGTGACAATATAAATGTTGACTATTTAATTTAAAAAAAAAAAAACTTTTTTGTTTGGCCAAGCGTTCGAGTGATTTCTGAGCTAAAATGTGCCTTATTTGTAACAAAACTACCTAATGTTTCCAATCCTGACAATTACTCACTAAAAGAAAATTACAACGAAGAAGGATTCGCCCTCTGCTTACTAGACCTGTTTAAAATTTCTTAAAAAACTTGTGAGTAAACTAAAATAAAACATTTAAAGTAGTTTGACGTTATTAAGAAGAATAGATTTTAACAATAATATTATGTCAGTTCATAGAGAAAAATTGTTAGTTTTTTTAAAGCAATAATAACACAGGTCACTGGTGACTTTTGAGTAGGATATTTGGAGTCTGAATTCGAAAATTTAATTCGTTTTTCTTCTGTCACAATAAGATCTTTTTACTAAAGTCGATTTCTTATAACGAAGTCTTCAAGCTAAAAACAAAGCAGTGATAAAAACCCAGTGATAGTTAATACACACAGTACTTCAATCCGAAGATTGGTTGAAAGTTCACGGACCCTAGTGACCCCCGAAGGGCGACCCATAGGAGAAACCGTAACTTATTCTTGGGAACAGATACTAGAGTGGATTCCCGTTGCCTTCTCTAGGACGCCATTACGGAATGACGTCAGACCGAAGGGAAAGTGAAGAAGAGGCTTTACAACACAGGAAAGGAAATTGAAACATCCATGCTCACAACCGGGATTTGAACCCGGACGCCAGCACACTGGCCTCACGGCAGACCGACGCCTGAGACCGCTCGACCATGCTGGCGCGGCTGATAGTTAATATAAAATGAATAAATACTGTTCGTTTTGTTGAAATGTACATCAAATACGAATTTACCATCAGCTTTCTTGATTAAAAACTAAAAATAATATTATTAACATATAAAATATATATAATTTCTGACTTTCATTCGACAAAAATGTTGCTTTGCGCAAAGTAATGCAACATGATCGAAACTTTTGAAATTAATTTTTTTACTTGTACTCATGAATAAGAATAAAAATAACCTTTTAAAGTTCAAACAATTTTGAATGAGTTTAATTTTTATGACTTGTGTAATTGCTGCTTAGGACTCTAGAATAGCATTTACTATCAACGAATGTTTATTAGTTTTAAATTCTCATGATGTTTCCTTCATCTTAAATAACCCTCAGCAGAAATACCCACAAGAACAATAGTTTCTGTGAATTAGCTTCTAATAATGTGGTTTGCAGTCAGTCACAAATAACTCCCTTGGGTGTGCCTTGATCGTCTGGTATTTTCTTGTATGATATCTTAAAAGTTATATTATAAAGAGATAAAAGTACGAAAGATTAAATAAAAAGCTAATAAAACGCTATTCGAAAAGAAGTTTTATTATCTAATAGAATTGTAATTATTGTCTGTGGTTGTTAAGCAATAATTTTCAGGCATTATCTGATGCGTATCATTTTTTTTATCTTTTTTTTTCACTGTCTGTAATTTGCTGGTAATTTTCTAGTTAACATCATCCTGAACTTCGCAGTTATTTAATTCTTTTCTTCAATTTTTTTTCTGGTGAATTTGTTTCTAACTTTGGCAGTTTTTCTCTTTACCTTACTGCTGAATTTCATGAAAAGAATTATATGTATTTATTTTAAAAAAACGCCACAGAACCACGAGCCGTGAAATGTTGAAATAATGTCAGGAAAAATCGATAGGCCATTTTCCTGTTTATTTGTTTATTGTCTCTAAGGGAAGAGTCCGTCCTGGGCTTCAGGCAGTTCGAGAAATGGGAGAATCATATGCGACCAGTTATTTATTTAGTTTAGGTAGAGCTTTCAAGTTGGACACCTCCGCCCTTGCTTAGACAGACTCTTAGACAGAGCCCTCAAGACATTGGTAACCAAAGATACAAGAGGAAGTTTAAGAAATAACAGTCAGCTGAAAAATAGATAAAGAAAAAGTTTCTTACGTATCTACTATGGGATTTGCTTAAGCAAATTAGTAGTAAAAAGAGGAATTAAGAACTTACATCTAATTTTCTGTTTAATTTTGAATTTCAACATTTTTAAATCGAACATTCAGGAATTTTGAGATACCAATGCTGAGAAATGATAGCATTAGCTGATGATTTGATATATATTTTATTTCAAGTTAAATTTGAAATGATCAGAAATTTTGCTTTCATTTATCAAACAATTGTGGTTTAATTTTTAACGTTTGTCCGTGTCTGACTACCCCCAACAATTCTCGAACGGAAGGTCGGATCGACAAACGGTTCACTCATCATGTTCAGAGGCCCAAATACTGTAAGCATGGGGTATTTTCAGGAGTCAAGGCCCCCACTCCCCCAATGTTTCAGTTATTCGGCATTGTTGTCATTGTACCCCTAAAAATGTACCCCGAACTCCCGGATGAAATGGACTTCACCATCGTGTTCAGAGGCCCAAACAACATAGGAATAGGGTATTTCCAGTAGCCAAGTCCCCCCCCCCATGTTCGAGATATTTGGCATTGTTTTTATTGGATTTCTTCTATTAGCTTAAATGTTTGAAAAGCAATCATCTACGTAATTTCAGTTTTCAGCTATGCTTGATGCTTAAGGTCTCGGACTCTGAAGGTGTCAGTTCGAATCGTATAAATGCTTTTTTTTATATATTTTTTTCTCAATGTCCGCTTGGATTTTTTTGTTTGTTTTGTTTTTCATATTTTTCTAATGTTTTTTTTTTATATTTTTCCTTACGTTAACGTACTTGCTTTTTTTATTATTATTTTTAAATTTTTTGTATTATTATGGGTCGCTGTTCAATTTAAGCTTTAGCACAAAGTTAAATTCACTTGTTTAACTTGTTTTAGTCAATTAGATTCGTATCTTTTTAGAAATGTGCAGCAAACTGTATTGCAATTGTTGCTTACATTGAAAACAAAGAATAAACACAGTATAACTTTAAGTAAAATGGGATAGTATTTAATAATCCTTGTGATAAGAATCCCAATAAAATTCTAAAATTCTAAAATTAGCTAAGGTAATTGTCGTCATTTTAAAACACGTGGATATGGATGTTTCAGACTGCCTGCAGATTATTTTCAACTGTCACAGTTGAAAATAATCTGCAGGCAGATTGAAAAGTCCATATCCATGATGTGTTTTACAAGAAAAAAAATTCAGAATCGGTATTATGTCGAATGTCATATGTCTTAGTGGCCATGACAACCCGGAATCTATTTGCAATAATGTTTGGTTTAATTTATTTTAATTTATTACATATCCGACCAACAGGCAACGATACCAAAATCCACCAACGCCACGACATCCTGAAAGGCGCCTACGTTCCCTAAAACCTTTCATTTTGTTTTGGCTCGAACACTTCTCTATGGGAATTTTCCGTGTCGCGCAAATTTCTCTTGACAAGGATCCACACTGATAAAAGATAAAACTATGTAAATTACGTCTTTCTTCGTTCATAAATGTGGATGCCAAGATTCAAGAGATTCACCGATTCAAAAATTTCTGGGGATGGCCCTCTTAAACGATTTGAGTAATTTGATGAAACTCATTTCCTTAGGAAATTAGGTTGAAAACACTTTTGTTGAGATCTTGGCAATCGATTATTCGACCTTTGCCATATCTTGTTTTGTATTTATTGTAATTTTAAAAATGATTTCGAGATGGCCTTTAATATTTCAGTTCAGTTTTGAACAAGGCATAAAATTAATTTATTATTGCTATGCAATGTAATAAAAAGTAATAAATATCAATTTAGCATCTTTAAAGTTGAGTAATAATTACTACTTCGTAGTCAAACAGTCCATTAGTACTTATTGGAGTTAAATATTTGCATTTTCCTCAGTAATGTGTATGCTTGTTACATAAACCAATCAGCGGTCATTAATAATTAACCTATAATTAATCGATCGCAATAAAATTTGTTAATGTATTATATTTTATAATTAGCCAAAACAAGTAGATTAGCTCATATAAATTATATTATAAATACATTAATGACAATCAAAGATTTTTTTTATCTTACATTTATATAATCCATACCGCCTTCCTTATTGGCCCCCAGTCTCAAAGAAATTTAACTTTCAGTACTGAATACTGACGTAAGCGATATCTTATGTACATCTCTAATATACCATATATTCAAATAACTTTTTTTTAATGAATTGTCTCTTACAATGAACTTACTTTGTCTCTTACGAATAGTAGTGATTAATCCTTTGTGTTTGAAAATCTCTTCTATGAGAATCACAATGGAAAAATTTGGCTATTTTATTGGGTTGGCCAAAAAGTTCGTTCAGCTTACGTAAGATGATTCTAGTAGCGCTTAGCTGTCTTTAACGTCATTCGACAGCATTTTGTTAGAATGTATTGTGACAGCTGTCATATCAGCTTGCGTTTAAAACAAAAAGCTGATCAAAATTGGTGAATTTTGTGTCGCCAATTTAATATTGAAGATGGAAGACAATAAGCACGCAAGATCCTACGATGACCAGACAAAACCTGATACAGCTTGGCTGGTAAGTTCTGATTCATCCGCCGTATTCACCAGACTTTGCACCTTCGGATTTCTATTTATTTCGGTATTTAAAATTCTCTTAATGGAAAAAATTCAATTCCCTGGAAATTACCATTTTTTTGTTCAAAAAGATAAACATTTTTGTTAAGATGAAATTATGAAGTTACCTGAAACATGGCAGAAGGTAGTGGAACAAACCTTTGAAGACGTTGTTCAATAAAATTATTGATGACAATGAAAAATGTCTTTTATTTTTACTTAAAACCGAACAAGCTTTTTGGCCAACCCAATACATTTAGAGCAACTTTGGGGTCACAAAATAAAGTAAATTGTCTCTCGATTGGAAGATTTTTATGTCTTTCTGAGCAGAATTTCCTACAACTGCTGCTTAAGATTCAACCAAGTCTTTTACAAATCTTTTCTGGAATAAATGCCGATTGGATTATGGTGCTCATTAAAAAGGTGGATCTAAGTTCAGAACGAGGGTGAGTCTGATCTTATTGCTTTCATTAATGTTTATAATTTAAAATTCAAATTTTATTTTTTTAAAAATAACTTCCTTTTGAAGTGAAAGTCATTAAAGGCTATCTATTATTCAAAAGGATGCAATTTACATTTTATTTAGAAGCCACGCTTTTCGATTCTTCATCTTTGATAAAAAAATTGCTTAAAAAAAAAAAAAAAACTCCCTTCTATTCGTGTTTCTTTTTTTCTTTTTGCTTTCTATTCCCTGTTCTTTTGTATCTTTTCTTTTTCGGTATGTAATAAGAGTCTCTCTCTCTTAGAAAAAACGAATAAAGGAAAGAAAAGAGATAATGTAAAATAAATAAAAAAATAAAAATGTCGTAGTGCAACTTGCCTTTGAAAAGCTTTTTTGTGTTTCGTTTTTTTTCTGTCTTTTTCTGATGGAGACATCATTACCTGATTCTCTGAAAGGGCAACAAAACGAGTCCAATTACCTAGAACCAAATAATAATTAGTCTGTAGATGGTATTAAGGAAAAAAGGTAAAAGTAATTATTTCAAGCCTCCGAAAAAGTTAAACATAACAATTACGATTTCGAATTTTTAAAAAGTGCGAGTAAGGATAATAATTATAAAAATATCCGTTTATTAACTGTCATTAAAGTTTTTGTTCAGAATTAATAATACATTTTTACATCAAATTAATGTTTGAAATTGACTTTTTCTTGTTCATACAATGTCTTAATAGCCTATTCTTTAACATTTTTTTAGTGTTTTTTTTTAAATCTATTATTGATTTAAAAAAAATAATGCTTTCAACACTGCTGAATTAAAAAAAAATAAAAAACAAAAGAAGAAAAAAATTTTAATGACATTTTAAATTCGTGAAAAACGTTTCTAACTAATTATCGTTCATTAATTCTTGTAATGAATAAAAATAACTTTTTCTATCTGTAAAGTTAAGATCCCTAAATAAAGGTAAAATATAAAGAGATTTAGTGATTGTAATATTTGAAACTCGATATTTGTTCGTGCTTTTTTATTAAAGAGTTTATCGTTTTAACAAATTCTAAAAATACAAAGATCTACATATTTTTGTAGAATTATAAAGTTTATGCAGAAAATGGCCCAAAAAATGTAGAGATGAAAGCATAGGGTAAACTAGAGGGAGATGCCATCTTCGCTGTAATATTTTTTTGTGAGTGACGGACCGTATATATGTAAAATTTCTTCACCAAGTACTGAACAAGACAGTATTTTTCTGATTGCGATATCATTATTATTTGGTTACAAACAACGAAAATAAGGTAAGAGCACTGTTCTTTAAGCTCTATTATTAAGGAATGGGGTCTAAGACTGGTGGAAAATATTATGAATCTGTACATTTTATCCTTGCAGTGGTGTCTTATTCCAGGCATTTCCACAGCAGAGATAAAAAAAAAGAAAAAAAAAGATTCTGGCAGAAGCAAGTGGATGAAAACCAGATTTCAATGTGAAATTATAAAGCATATAAAGCAGCCATTACATTTAAGAAAAACATAATAATAAGTTTTAAGGAATCGGCTTGAGGTAAGTTTTCAAGAACATATAAAGCAGCCATTACATTTAAGAAAAACATAATAATAAGTTTTAAGGAATCGAAAGAATAACCTGAATAGTATCTGAACAGCTTAACGTGTTCCTTATTGACTTAAACCCAAAGCTTTAAATCAAAATCAATCTTCAAGTGAACATAAAGATAATTACACGTCAACATTTTTAATCTAGATATGTGAAAATTGAAATCGGATTTTATGTAACCAGTATAAGCTATTATTGATTTCAGTATAAACTAAGTGAAGAATTAAAAAAAAAGTATATTAACATCAAAATTTTCGAACGCTAGAACATCAGCCAACTAATTTGCAACTATCTCTGTCTGATATTGATATGATACTTTTGTGCATCTCTTTAAACCAAAATAGATACATTGGTCTGGAAAGCCTGCACGTGTAGATGCCAATTGCATTTGACAAGACCTGGGATTGCCTTGGCTTCAGGCTCATTTGTTTTGGGGAAATTTGTTTGGCATCATTCGGAGATGAGATGATAGCCAATGTAATCTCTGCAGAAAACCAGATTTCATGCTGCTCGGGAGATTAGGTATTTTTAAATTAAACTTGAACAGGAAGCCTCTCTACACGCTACCAGTAGTCTAATACTCCCAGAGCAGAGAATTCATCAGTTACATTTCCTACCTTTGATATAAAGCATAAAGCATTTCTTTGATCCTCGTTCCTCCAATTGGCAATTCCTATCTGGACTCGTGCATTTAACGAACACAAACATGGGATCAATTTCCGTCCGATCTGCGTGGAGTTGAAGTAGAATTCGGAAATGAGTTTCCAGTGGCGAAGATTTGAACTTGTCATCCTGCTTTCTACGTAACATCGCCCCTGTTATTGTCCAGTAAGAATTATAAGAGAAGATAAAATAATAACAGAAGTGATTAATTAAGACAACCAAGCAGTAATTTGAGCTAAAAATTAAATATCATATTTTCCAGTTGAATAAGAAATCACCTGAATGGTCCTAAAAGAACAGATTTCCTTTTTATCTAAGAAAGAATTTTGAATCGTCATTATACTCTACTAAAACAAAGCTATTAATCAGTTTTGTAATCTTGTGACTTCTGAAATCAAATATTAAAAAAAAAACCTCACTAGCATGGTTATACTACTTAGAGATTCTGTACTTTACATACATTCTATTTTATTTATTCTATTGATGAAAATGAACATTGACTGCGGAAAAGAGAACCATTTAATTAACTAATTAATTAATCACTGTTTTGATAACAGCACTCATTAATTATTGATAGAGCTTCATTTATTTTTAAAATATTCAGAACAGGTTTATCAGATTAAAGTTTGTCATCTCATTTTCTTTTCTATAAAAGGTTTACTGGAAGATTTGTATTGATATACTTACTTGAAAATTATTCTTTTTGTTTTATACTAATCTACATAATTAATTTACTAAGTAGATTAAACAAAGATCATAATACCCTTAAAATACTATTTTGAGAAAAAAGAAGTTACAGCTCATGCCTCATTACCACCAATGGCCTCGAATGAAGACAGATATTGATTTACAATTAGTATAAAGAGGACAAAGATAGAATCTTAATATTGTAAACTCTAGGATTCATAGCTACTACCATCCAAAGTTACTGGTTTTACCATTTTTTCTGCTTTCTTTTCTAAATTAACAAAAGACAAAACGTAATATTATGGCCTAACATAACTCTGAATGATGTTTTTGCAGACACTCAAGGTGCTAAGATGTATTATTTTCATGGTGTTTCAATTGTTTTGAACAGGTATCCACCCTCGTTTATTAGCAAAAGCTCTAAATAAAGTTGAATTTCCTTTGCAGGAAAATTTTTTTCTGTCATCTGATTTTTTTGTATTATCTAATATCTTTTCTTTTTTCGTGAAGAAAATTTAGTAATTTAATCTTCAATAGTATTTAGTAAGATGCCCTACAAAGCCCATTGCACATGGATCGGATCCATGTGCAATGGGCTTGAGGGGAGCGTTTGAGACCAAAATTACCATATTGAAATGAAAAAAGGTAAGGTGAATGAGGGTGTTTCGGAACACAATTTAAAAATAGGGTGATTCAGTCGAAAATTTACATATTCAAAACACCCTCATTCATCTTACCTTTTTACATTTCAATACGATAATTTTGGTCTCAAACGCTCCCCTTAAGCCCATTACACATGGATCCGACCGACCGATTTTCGGATCCATGTGCAATGGGCTTTAGACTAGTAAAACTTTCGCTTTGTGTTCTGACTTTTTTGTAACACATATTTTCTTCATGTAGTCTTGGGAAAATATCAGAGCTGCCTGTGATCATGAATTTCTTTGCTTTCCCTTCAAAGTTTCTTAATATGGTAAGGAAGAAATATTAACATTTGATTCACAGTTTACTTTTAACAGTTATTTCTAAAGGTTATAATTTTAATTTAAAGAAACTTTCGAACACGAAATCTTCAGCGAAATACAATTCACCATTTTTTTTAATTTAACTGTTTTCCCTCACATCATTAAAGCAATTTACTGCAATTCTATGGACAGCTAAGTGTCTGATATTCAAACTTAAACTTGAAACACTTCAAATGAAATTAACGCATTAGACACATTTTCGTAAGTGAAACTTTCAAAACATCTTTCCGTCAGCAGCTTGGCTTTTAGTGTAAAGAATGAGCTTTTGTTTTCTATTCGTTTCTGTGCTGTTGGTAACGAGATGTGACAAATAATAGATTAAAGTACTCTTTCACTTTTTTCCCAAGTAAATGCATCAGTTCTAGTTTAATAAAAAGCGTTGTGGTTTCGGTTGATGAAGCAACTGTTTTTAGACTGTGTTTTGCTAAGAAGTTTCCACTTTGAAAATTTCCCACTGGAGTTGAGAACCTTTCAGCTTTGCAAGGTTTTTTTTCCCTGTTCTTAGTAAATGGTGTTTTTCTCTTATCTCTAGCTTTGATGTAGGACTATTTGTTATCTGTCTCTGTTAAGCAAATCGCTCTCATTAAAAACTTTTATCTAAATGTTGTGGCCGCAACAAAACCTGCATTTTGCAACGTCTTCATAAGAGTATTCTCCTTGGAATCTACTCTTACCTCAGATGAAGACAAATATACATCATTAGTGTTGGTAAGGGGTTCTGTAATTTCTTTCCCTGAGCTACTGGTTTTGTTAATATATTATTCTAAAACAGATGAGTTAGACGAAAAATAGTTTTTTTGTTTGAGAACAGAAGATATTTCGTATTCCCTTGAGCTGACTTTTAAAATATATTTACCTAAAAAGTTTTTTCAAAGATCTTCTAAGATTCTGAAGCATTGCTCATTTATCATTGTATTTTTTGCACCCTTTATAGCTACTGAATCGTCTTTATTGAGAACAAACAGGATATTCACTGAGTTTCAATTTTATTTTTTTTTCTGTCATTACATTGAATCTATGTTCTATCCTGTAATTTTAACGTCATTGGCTTTTATATACACTATATTGAAATGTGTAATGGTAACAAGTTATGAACTTCGCTCATACAACAAGCACATCAACATATTTTCAAGGTTCAGCTGAAAATACGGGTATTGCACGGAAAGGAAAAATCGTCACCAATTTAGTATTACGTATCATTAAAGTATCCCACTAAAGAACTCTGCAGGTCCTTGGAGTCGCGCGAGGAAGGCTCCCGGCGCTTCGTGGCCAACGGGACTAAGTTGAGGTCGAGTGGCCAGGCCGACGTCCGCCCACCCGCCTTTAACTCCCGGGAAATAAATCCGGTACCCATTCTACAGAGGACTGGATAGATCCTACGACCCGTTTTGGAGGAGAAAGGAGCGTGGAAAAATCCCCGCCCTCCGCCGAGATCGGAGATCGAACCCTCTACCTCCAACCCACGGCCAATTCCATTATCACTCGGATACCGGGCTTACCGACATACAATTACAATACATACAATTACAATACAAAATTAATTGTTTTTCAAAAACAAAAATTGCTTAAAAAGGCTATTTCTACAATCGCTACCTTCTATTAGTTGTCGCACCATACCAATAAGTTTTTTTTCCCTTTCTGCGCCCAGGCCTACATTTTTCAGTTGCTTTTCTCTATCTCAGATAATTATAATGAAATTTTGACTACAGTCTAACATACTTTCTATCCAGGAAAACCATAGGCATTTCCTAATATTGATAACTCATGGGAGAACATTGTATTTTTGCTAAAGATTCTGTGAATACTCACTAAGAGCGATAGTCAATATTATTATGTATGTGTTTTCTTTTTTTAATAAACAGTGATTCTTAGTATTAATATTGAAAATATAGCTGACATATATTGACAACTTCTTGTCTCGAATTTGTACCGAAATCAGCAGGGAATTCCCTTCACTAACTTTTTTTTTACCTACTTTTTTAAATATCATCGATACGGAGTATTTTTTATGAGGAAAATGTTTATTATACTCTTTACATTTTTCGTAACATTGTTCTTACATTTTAAAAAGAGAATTATAATTTGGAATATTTTTTTTAAAGTGTCAGCCTTCCAAAAAAAATTGTAACTTTTGAGGCCACGTGTACGCTTTAATGCCAGATATTTCGGCTTTTTGAAATATCAACTTAAAATTCCATTTAAAACTTTTTTTTTTTTTATTTAAAGTTCTTATTATCTTCAAATAGATTGTTTGGTTTTCGTGTATATTACGAAATATATTTTTTTTATTGATAATATAATGAAATAACCCTTTTATGACGCAAAATCAAAATATAAAATTTTGCTTTTAAAAGTTCCCATTATGGTAACGTAAATTTGAGCTCTAAGAGGTTGGTAGATTACAAATTCTTTTCTAATTGTACGAATTAAAGAGTTCCACGAAGCGGATCGTGTCTTAGAGATTTAAACACTACGATGATGGCGACGGAAATTCCATTCTTAAATCCTTTACTTTATTCTTCTTTTCTTCTTCCAAATGGCTGTCGGTTAGGACAATTTCCGGCGGTTAATGGAAAATATTACACAAGGGATTGTGTTTCAGAAAAAAAAAGAGACGGGATGGGAAGGAAAGAAGGATAAAAAAGACGAAGGCGGTGGGAGGATGCCTCCCTTTTTTTCCGTTAGAGATATTTTACCGGAATGATTTCCTCATCCTGTACATTAAATAGAGATCCGCGATTTTATGCCGGAAATTATAGTAATTGGTCGTACGTCTAATCGAATGCGGATACATGAATGATCCGCTAGAGATGTAATCTACAAAATGATAAATTGTTCTTTGATACAATGCAAATATTGCTTTAGAACAGAGAAAATACTACTTCAAACAATTGCTAATTTAAAAAGAAAATGAGATGTAATTTTTACTTTCTAATAAAACTAAATTTCCATTTAAAATTATAATTTCAAGCAGTTAATAAAAAAATCGGGAATAATTTGTGGTAAAATTAAATAAAGCAAGCAATCCAGTTATTATATCTCAAAACTATAAAATAAAATAGTATTATAAAATATGTTGTTGTTTTTTTTTTCTAAATACTTCAATGGAACTAACTTGAATATAAAATTTTCTTTTACCTTTATTTTAGATGTGGTTTATAAAGGTATACAGAAAATGAAATTTACTATTAATCATAAAGATAATAATGAAATGGATTTCGAGAAAAAGAAATGTTTGTAATCAAATGTTCCTCCCTTGCATACGCAAAGTAAATAATCTTTTTCTAATTACCAGTAAGGTATATAATAATAAATTTGAATTTACTTGTTATATCAGAAATACTTCATTGATTTTCGTTTTATACCAAAGATTTAACGTGCCACAAAGTAATATCAAAACATAAAGAAATGACACTTCATTTTCTGAACTTCCATTGGTTCGTTTCGTTGTTTTTGTGGACTCGTCGACGGAACCACTCAACAGATGAAATGCTCAGATAGTACAAAAGTGATAAGGGAAACCACTCACGCTCCCGGCTGTGGCCTCTCTCCAAAAGAACACTCATTTAAAAAAGAAACCAAAATTTCAATTCCTGGCCTGCGGAACCGTCAGGCGCAAAGGAATTTGATTATTTTGGATTTACTTTTTGTATTGCCTTTATTTCCTTTGGTTTCTTTTTAATTCCTTTACTTCCTTTAATCCCTTCATAAAAGAGATAAAGATAACTTCAATATATTTAGAAAGTGTTAAAAATTCTTAAAATGTCTGTACACAAAGGAGGAAGCCGGCACACCTGCTGATTGTAAATTCTAACTTTAATCAAATAATCGTACACCCTAGGGTTCAGTTATAATCTAACCTTCCTCAAATACATATATTTTGATATTCCTCAAGGTACTTGAGGAATGTTAGATATAACTGAAACCTAGGTTTTACGATTATTTGATTAAAGTTAGGATTTACAATCAGCAGGTATGCCGGCTTCATCCTTTGTCTCCAGATATCATTAGCAGCGCACGTAAAATCTTTATGCATATATTCTTAAAAAGTGTAATGAATATTTTTCAACAAGCAGAAATAGTATTTTTATTAATATATTTTGATGTATTTACTTTGTTTAATTTATCTCAAGTTATTAATCAATAACAACAAAAATAACTTCAAAACCTTTCACCTACTCTACTGAATATAGCTGAATAAATTCTTCAATGAAGAACTTGTTTATAATTTATATAATATAATTGCCTCAAAGAATGTCCCTTCACATTTACATCGTTACTCCGCAAAAAATAATGTTTAAATATAATAACTGAAGTAAAGTATTGTTAAAACAACACGCTATAGCACATAATAGATGTTACAAGACCAATATGAAGAATTTGGAACGTTTCTTCAAATACTACTTTTTTAATTACATTGCTATGAACTCAATATGTATGCTACTGTATTCTTCCTTTGCACGTATGTGTGCTGCCTTTTCTTTAGTGCGTACTTGTATGTGCCATAATCGAGCCCTTGGCATTTATAAGAATTTTTAACGTCACGTTATTCATGTTGCTCAACTTTTTTTTTTTAATTCTTGACATGAACTTCAATTATGGGCTCCAAGTTATACTTTTGAATTAACTGATGTCATTGAACTTCTTTAATCTCTCTCAATGTATATCCGAATGAAAAGGGTTTAGAAAAATAGGGTCTTTTTATCGTGCTGGTAATCCTCTGCGATGCTATCTACAAAGTCGGAAGCAGTGAAAACTCTGTTTTCAATTGCTTTGACCTTTGAAATGACGGTGAAGAACCCGTGTCGTTTCGCTCTCAACTTCTATCAAAAGGATTACAAATACGTCAAAAGAGCCGTCGCCTCTTAGACGCGCGTCATTTGATGTTCTTGAAGCTATGCAAGAGCTGAAGTGACAGTGAACCCTGCTAATTAGATCATTCTTGAGTTGCCGTAAATAAGCTAGAACTGAGAGGGTGGATGTTCGTTGGTTCCCCTCCACCTATTAGCACTTCACACACTATTTTTTCTTTTCTCCTTTCTTTTTTTTATAATCAGCTTTATCTTGTGCATTTCCAATTTTTTTTGGATAAAAGTTGGGAAATTTGTTGCTAAGTAAAAAATAGTTAAAAACAGAAATAAGTTCTTGAAAAAATTGATTGTCTCATCAGATTTTGTATCATTTGACTTTTGTATCAATATTCATTAAATACTGGGAAAAAAAATAAAAAATAAAACCTTTTGAAAGACTGATTAGATGTATAGCTGTATTCGAAACATGATACCTGTGGATTAAATACTTTGTATTATATTAATTTAATTCATAATTATTAAAATAAAAAAGCCGAAAAAGAACTTCAATAACTTCAATCAACAAAAAGAAACATATTATTTAAGGAATAAATATACACAGTCGCCTGCTTTCTGTTTTACAGTCAGGGTGTATCATCGTCACTAAGAGAAATTTTAATTAGCACAATATTACAGCTTCTAATATAAAGAAAGAATAAATGCATATCCTTGTTTGCCTAGTAACAATCTATGGATGTTTTCAGCCCGCAGGTCTATTAAAAAAAAGCGATAAAATGAAAATTATTTTAAAAAATGATTTATCTATAACAGTTCCTACCAATTATAATAAGACAATTTGAAATTAAATATTTTTTGTGTTTTGTATTCATTTTTTTGCGATGAAAATCTTAGACTATTTAATTTATGATTACGGTGGATAATTAAAAGGAATTCTTGAGTTGACAGACGTCTAATAATATCTTTAGGACAATACTTCGATGCAAAAAAATAACAAATCTCTCATAAGGAAGTAATTTCAAAATGAACAAAGATGTAATTAGCGTGTATTTTAGATAGAGAAGCTGTTAGAAGTCAAAAGTATAATTACATTTTAGATAATACATGGTAGTTGTAATATTTAACCTTAAAGCTCCGGTGGATAAATCAGAGAAAGGATAAGATATTATTAAAGAGAAAAGATATAATATTTATAAATAAGCAAGCTCTAATTCTACCTACAACGCTTCGACGTTCAGAATTAAGTTAAATGAAACATGAAAAATATCTTCGTAGATATTAGGATTTCAAATTTTCTTCGTAATTATTCTATATCCAACCAGTACTTTCCCAACCATTTCCCAATATGAATCTTCTGAGATTCCAAGAAAAACAATTAATAAAATTAATCTTACTTTTATCTCGGAGGATATCGCTTTCAATAAAACAACTATACATCTTTCTCCTTTTTTAAACTTTTATAACCAACTAGCCGGGTACCGTCGCTTCGCTCCGGAACCCTTGCATTTACAGCATTAAAAAAACAAACTTTATTTATTTAGCAAATTAATATTGAGATCGGAGAATATACGACGTCCCAGCCCGTTGAGGCCTTCTCCACTTAACTCGGGTGTATTGCGGGTTGGCGCCACAGACCTGGGGTTGCCGTCACACACTTCATGGTCTGTTTGCCAGATTATTCCCTATCCCGTGGGAATTTTGAAAAATCCGGCCTTATTCCTTGTCTACATCATTAAGGGAACCTCTGTGCAAAATTTCAGCTTTCTAGGTCCAAGGGTTTGAGGTGGGCGTTGATGAGTCAATCAGTGAGTGAGTCAGGACTTTTCTTTTTATATTTGTAGATTTTCATGAATTTTGTTTTAATAACCTCATTGATTAGTTCTTTATAGATTATTTTTGGATCTATTATTTTCTCATTTTCAACTCTTATTATCCGAAATTCGTTCTTTACATATTATTCCTGGTGGTTCGATATCATGCTTATTTATGAAAATATGTTCTATATTTGTTTTCGTATTCCCATGAATTGTACAGTTGTTTCTTGTTGATCCGTAAAGACAATTTTTGAAACCATTATTGCATATAAGTTTTAGGTATTTCTGTACTGCATTGTTTTTATTGATTTTGAAAACATCTATATTTACGTCGCCAATTTGTACAGTTGGACAGTTGTTTAATATATTTTCATTTTTTATGAATAGATTCTCTAATTCTTCAGTAAATTTACCTTTCTTTGTGTTTGGTGGTTTAAAATGTTAATATTTTGTGTTTGATAACGAAACATATTAGGTTTTCTTACAAAACTTCGTGATAAATAAAATGTTTTGTGAAAATTCTTGAATCATTTTCCAAAAGACTTCCTTGCTCTGACGTTTTAGTAATTTGTAATTTAACATTTTGCTTATAGACTACCAGACATAATAACGTTTTTATAATATATATAATAATAATAGCCTTGCATATATAGCATTAAAAAAAAACTTTATTTATTTTACAAATTAATATTAAGATCGTCGAAGAATATATGACTTCCCAGCCTTTGTGGCTTCTCCGGATAACTCAGATGTATTGCTGGTTGGCGCCACACAGCAAAAATTTAAAGCGAAAAATCACAATTTTGCATGTACGTACGATCTTGCAAACGTAGAAACGTTTGTGAATGACTGATATATCGTTCGATAGAACTTTCAAATACCAACATTTTCTCAATATAATGTTCTCTCCCAGCTTTTATACTTTTCGTTTAAATTGAAAAAAATTCAAAATCTGACCCTTTAAAAGGCGCCATTTTGGAAACCAAAATATTTTTTCGAAAGATTTTTGTAGCATTTTGTTTGTCTTAAAAAGATCTATATTTTATCCATTTGCTGACCAATTTATCTCTTATAGTTTGATCACAAAATTGGAAAAACTTATGACAATGACAGACAGAATAACGCTTTTATAATATAAGATATCTTAAATTTGGAGATGCGCTCATAAAGATTTTATTGATAAAAACGAACTAGCTGATCTGCTATCAAAAAGAGATGAGGAGATTTAGTTGACCAGAACCACTCTGTAGATTCCTAATGAAAAACTGCTTTTAAGGATAGGGATTACATCACAAACTCAAATTTACTGCATAAATCACTAGACAAATGCACTCGAAACTTTTTATTGTTAACCTTGGAGAGAATTATGACTAAAATTAATAAAACCATGTAAAAAAAATCAGTTCCATTGTTATAGTGTATTAGAATAACTTTAAATAACTTTCAATAAATTAAATGCATTTTTTTCGAAGGTTGGCAGTTAGTCAACTATCGAGAAGCGATGTGGAATTATGTTTGATTAAGTTTCTGAAATACCTTTGCTTTAATTAACAAAATATTAATTTAATAAGTTTTAACAATGTGAGGTTTCGTGTAAAAAATTGTAAGCATCTGTGTATTATGATTAAGATTTAAATAATGTATATTAGAATACTTAAAAGGTTGGACTATTAAAGTTTTGTACCATCAATTTATCATAATAACCTAAAATTTCTAATAGTTGTTCCTTCTAATTTTTGCTCCTAAGGATTCGGAACAGATTCACTCATTGTAGAAAGTTTTGAATCAAAATCAACAGTTACGTTAGAAAATTGTAATTACCTTAATAATAATAAAAAAAAACACTTCCGGGAAATTAAAATAACAACGATACGTGAACAGCCTAATATTTATTCCATAGTGACATAGATCCAAGTTGAATCATAGCCTTAAATCAAAACCAATACTTAAATTGACATTAAGGAAATTACAAGTCAACTCCTTAAACTAATATCTGAAAATTAAAGGTAGATTTAAACTATCCAGTCTGATCTGCTATTGATTTCAATATAAAGAAAATGGATCATAAAAAAATACGTTGATATATAAATCGTTGGAAGAATTTCGATTAAACAAGTATACCTGGTATATATATTTCTACTGTTTTCTTTTAATTTTCAGGCCAAATCAAATCACTCCGCTGAATATCAAATCAATTTGGGCGTTGAATATCAATCAATTACGAATTCGGTAAGATTTTACGATTGTAACTAAGATAAAATAGTAAGTAAGAGCAAAAGATGGCGTACACAAAATGAAAAATAAGATATAGCCATAAGCAGGATCGGACGGTGGCCGAATTTTGCTACAAGTGCAGTCTGATTTTGTTTTCTTAGCCCGCAAAGGAATTTTGATGTGAATTGATCGTCTCTACAAGACGATTCCTCATACAATATAAAGTTGGTGTAAAATTACCTATTTGAACTACTAAATTTCATTATTACCATGGGAATCGGGATTTCTATTACATCTAACACAAAATTTGATGATCTTAAATGCAATTTTATTCTTTGAAAATTTTATAAAATCGTAATAAACAAATTGTTGTTATAATTTAAAATAACAATATACAAAAGTGCACTAATTAGTAATACCATTGGTAGGCCTGTACATTTAAAAAAAATCATGAAACGTTATATGAGCCGTTTATTTTGAAAGTGACCTAAGTCCATTTTTCAATTTTTTTTTTGTTAACTATAGTAACGTGTGCAAATTCCACGTTTTAGTCATAGACCACATTTTGCGATTAAGTACATTCAGATTAAAAGATAATCTGAATATACTCAATCGCAAAATGTGATCTATGACTGCTAACTTGGAATTTGCACAGATAACAAAAAAAATTGAAAAATGGACTTAGGTCACTTTCAAAATAAAAGGCTCATATGTCATGTTAAATTTTCTATTTTACCTTTCGAAAGGTGATTCTTCGTGCTTTTACCTTAGCAAATTCTTTCAAAAATGTTGATGTGTCAAGAGTTTTGAATTGCCCTCGTGGCTAGACCACACAATAGTTCTTGCGTTATGGTTGACCTTAAATAGGTTTTAATTAACTTAAGTTTAGAAAAACTTCGTTCACCACTTGCGACAGAGATTGGTAAGGTTAACAGTATACGAAGCGAAATAAAACATTTGGAAAGGTCTCCATGATATAGTTCTTTGTGATATAGCTTAACACGATATAGTTCTGCTGGGAGAACTTCCACAATACAGATGATAAGATGAGCAATTCTTGATAAAGTTCCTGGTCGTCTTATATCATATGTATCACCATCGACCAACTCATGCTCTAGTTTCAAAAATTTGGACTTCAGTTCATTACTCTCCCATCTTGAAGTTCATTAGCTCAAATCCGATTGCTCTATCTAAGACAACAAAGAAGAAGTTCACTTTGAATGACTCTTTCCCTGGAGTAACAGCTTCACCATCTGCTTCCTAGGAAAAATTCCTTTTGCTCTTCCTTGGACGAACTGTTTTTGTCTTGTCTTGTCTTGAACATCTTAGGTATAGACAATGATTGTCTGTTCCTAGCTCTGAAGATGATTTTGGTCTTTCCATCGTAGTTTTGGTCGTCCTCTGTCTCTTTTTCCTTTGGGCTGATATTTCAAAATCAAATTTGGAATCTTGTCGTTAGATATCCTTTTTACATGGTTAAGCCAATTTTTTTGGTAATTTTGAATTTCTTGAATTAAACTTGGAGTTTTAAGTTGGGCTCGAATATCATAACTTTTCTTTTTGTCGAGACGAGTAAATCCTAATAAAGGTCTCAGAAATTTCATTTGTGCAGTTTCCAATCTTTGTTTGTTTCTTTGTTTTAGTATCCAGGTTTCACTCCCGTATTTAATTGCTGCTTTGGCTGTAATATTATGTAATCTTAGTAGTGTTTCTTTCGTCATTTGTTTTCCAAATCTTCTTCTAATTATTCCATTCATTCTGTTGTATGTCTGTATGTTTGATATCAGGCTTGCCTCATCGTTATAACATGAAATTATGTTTCCTAAATATTTAAACTCTGATACTTGTTCTATTATTTTTCCATTAATTACAATTTTCACTCTTTGTATTTGTTTTCCACACATTGCCATGGATTTTGTTTTTAATTCCGAAATTTTCATTTTATAATTTTTTGAGATAGTATTCAAATAATTTGCTCCAATTTGAAGTTCATCTTCTGAATTTGCTATCAAAACTTGATCGTCAGCATATAGTAATGTCTTCAATTTTTTATCTTTTGTGATCTGGATACCATTTTTATATATTGATTTCCATTCTTTTAGAATTCTATTTATATATATGTTGAAAAGTATTGGGGAAAGTCCACATCCTTGTCTCACTCCTTTATTTACAGTTAAAGGCTCTGATATTTTCCCGTTCATGAATTTTATATTAATTTTTGTTTCTCTATATATACTTCTAATTATATCAATTAATTTCTTCGGAATTTTATCTTCTTCCATAATTTTCCACAGTAAATTTCTGTTTAGGTTGTCATAAGCTTTCTCGTAATCAATGAAAAGTAGGTATGTTGGCAAATTAAACTCTCTTCTTTTTTCAAGTAATTGCTGCAATGTGAATATAGCATCTGTACATCCTCTTCCTTTCCTAAATCCACACTGTTCTTCTTCTAAATAAGTATCTGTAAACTGGGTTAATTTATTTTTTATAATGTTCGTAAATAATTTGTATGCTGTCTGTAGTAATGTTATTCCTCTATAATTTTGACAATTATCCTTTGGTCCTTTTTTATGTATACTAATTACTATTCCAGTTTCCCATTCCGTTGGTATTTGTTGTTTTTTCCAGATCTCATTAAAAAGATTGAGTAATTTTTCTTTTAATTTTTCATCTCCATATTTAAATAATTCTATATATATTCCATCTGATCCCGGACTTTTCCTGTTCTTTGAGTTTTTTAAGGCATTTTCTAATTCATCCATTGTAATTCCATCTGAGCTTTCCGTTGTATTATCAAATTTCTGAAAATCATTCTCAACTTCTACCTGATCTTCTTCATTCCAGAGTGACTTGTAATGCTTTTTCCATTCTTCTTCTGGTATTAAATTCATTCTTAATTTATCATTTTCTGTAAATTGTAGTTGTCTGAAAATTTTGAAGCCTATTCTTTGGGGTCCTGTGATGTCATGTTCTAGAGATTTAACAAATTTATCCCAATCTTCTCTACGTGTTTTCCGTGATAGTTTCCTAACTTCTGCTCGCAATTTTTTATATTCTACATAATTGCTTGTGTTTTTATTTTGTAGATAAATTTTGAAAGCTTGCTTTTTTTTCCAAGTCTTTTCCTGTAGATCTTCGTTCCAAGTTCTAATCCATTTCTTGTTTTTATGTGATTTATAGCCTAAACTTTCCTCTGCTGCATGTAATACTCCTTCTTTGATGTTTTTCCAATCTAATTCTATGTTGTTTGTAGATTCTGTTATCTTGTCTTTCAGTCTATTTCTGTATAAATTTCTAATACTTTCTTGTTCAAGGAGGTAAATTTTGAGTTTCTTAGAAATTACCTTATTTTCTGTTTTCTTTTTATAAATGGATTTGTATTTAATTTCAAATTTGCTTTCCACTAACATATGATCACTATCTATTTCACTTCCACGATATACTCTCGTATCTTTAATATTATTATTGAGTTTTTCGTTTATAATAATATAATCTATGATAGACTTAACTCCTCTAGCTTCCCATGTATATTTATGTATCTCTTTATGTTTGAAAAAAGTATTACTGATTTTTAAATTATTGAAAACACAGAAATCTTTTAACATTTCTCCATTATGATTACTTGTTGGTTCTCCTTCTGTTCCTATGCATTTTGTAATTGGTTGATTACCTACTCTGGCATTAAAATCTCCCATCAAAATTATTGCTTCATCTTTATTTATTCTGTCAAGACAACTTTGTAAATTTTCATAAAATTCTTCTGATTCTTCATCCTTGCCCTGTGTTGGAGCATATATTCCCAAAATGTTAAAAATTTTGTTCATAATTTTTATCCTGATCATTATAATTCTATCTGATATCCATTGGTAGTCTACAATTTTATTTTTCCAAACTTTTTTGATCCAAATTGCAACTCCCGATGAGGCCCATCTATCTTCATCAACACCAGAATAAATCATAATATAGTCTCTAAACATTAATGATCCTTTGTTTTTCTTTTTTGTCTCCGTTATTACAGCTATGTCTATATTTCGAATCTTTAATTCTATGTTTAATTCCTCCATTTTATTTGCGATACCACGTACATTCCAAGTTGCAAATTTCAGTTTCCCAAAGAGATGTCCAGTTCCATTAGCCGGTTCGTTTCCATTAATATCTGTCCTGTTATTCATCTTCTGAGTTTTTCGAGTAATATTAAATTCCCCTGGATAGATCACCACTCTATCGCAGGGTAAGTTCAGTGATAGGGCTGCTATCTTATGGCCTCTGAACTTGCCAATGAATAGCATTTCCTCTATTCAGATATTCTGGTTATACCGCCAATACTCGGTCGTCAGAGCCTCTTTCGTTAATATCCAGACTGCACCACAAGGAGGCGAGGTTGACATTTGATTAGGAGTGGCTGTATTTTACGCTTCACTAATCCATTAGCAGTCCCGAACTGTTTTTTCCCTTTCAAACTCTGGATTTACATTAAGCTTTTCAGCTAACTCCTTGACGTCAGTGATGATGCAATTTAATCCTTCATCTGATCTGATACCTTCAAGGAAACTCTTAACACTTTGAATAAGGCCAATACTCAAGGTCTGAAGAGACTTTTTGAAGAGTTTGCGGACTGTAAATAGGATGTGGTGCTAAGTTACCAAGCAACACACAAATTTATATAAAAGTTTTCTTGGCGATTCCAAAAGCAGAGATTCGTCCGAAAACATCTCTTCTTTTATCTTCACTTGCTTTGTAAACAGCGTTGTAAATGTCTTCAGTGTAATATCTGAGTGACATCAACGCGTCTATTCTACTCTCCCAGCATGTGTAACTAAGAGGTTTTTATTGTGAGAGAGGTGAGATATTTTTTCAGGATGCTCCATCGATATGTAGGGCTGAGAAAAAATTGAATATCTCTTGGACGACACCGAAGAAATTCACTGCTTCAGGACAAGATAAAGCAGAATCATTCACTAAAAAATTCAGTGAATGACTACACACGGTATGAACAATGCACGAGGGTTCAAATCAATGATTCGTTTTTGAAGTCCCACACGTTTTCCCTTCATGTTCGATCCGTTGTCATAACCCTGACCATGTTCTTTAATGGAATGTTGTGCCTTGACAGTTCTTTGAGTAAACTTTCCACGAGTCTCTCACACGACGAATCACTAATAGGAACGAAACCTAGAAAGTGTTCTCGAATGGAAATGTCTTCACCTTTCTTCACTTGTTCAAACCGTACTATCGTTTCATCTGTTCAGTATGACAGACGTCAGCCGTGCAGTCTAATATAAAGATTATTAAATTGCTTTTTTGCAATTCGCGGTCCTGAATCTTTGTTGAGTTTAATGAAATAAAATCATTTTGAATGGTTTTACTCAAATAATTAAAATTGGTTTACCGAGATGAAACCCTTCGTAGATCCCCAGCCATTATAACATCAAATTTAGCTATGTGCTTGACCAACTGCAAAAAATTTCCATTATTTCTTTAAAAAGATGCTCAGTTATAACTTGAATTGGCAGCCTTGGGTTCCAAGAAATGGAACAATGCTTAACAAACGCTTCAAAACCTCATTCCAGTGCGGAGTTTCTCTTTCAATAAACCTTTCATGCTCTTGTCAATAGTTTTACTCAAGTATAATTACTGGGCAAGCTCCCGCCAAGACTGAAAGGCTTTTTTGTCATTTGGTTAATTTGTTATGGTGAGATAAAAATGCAGACATGTTTTTCCAATCTGAAAACTCACTCGCCGAAGATAGAGATATGATTTCATTACTAAAACGTTTGCAGCAAAAACAAAAAAATGCATTGTTTCGTACCGAATATATCAACCACTTTTGCAATTGACGAACTTCTTCCCCCTTTCCTGGTTTTCTCTTGTAATTAGTGGGAGTAAATCTCCTATCGTTTTCACTTGCTAGAAGTTGATATCCGTTATTTTGCGAAGGACCACGCTCAACTAAGATATCCGCAACTGGTGCTAAGAAATCCTTAACTAAGAATTGGCGCAACTGGTCAGAAATTGTTGTAGACCATTCTCGGCAATCATTTGACACTTGGAATGTAGTTGTTGGGTTTTTCTGGAAGTCCTGCAACAGAAAACCAAGTCAGTAGTAAAAAATTTAATTATTTTATAATAATTTAGAGAAATAGTAGGTTCATGTCTTTATTGTAATATTCTTATAATTAAAATGAAAATCAACTTATATAATTGGCTAAGTTCGTCTGTCTGTCTGTCTGTCTGTAACTCGATATAATTAAACTATTAAGATAGATCCAAGGTTCTCAATGGTACCATTGAATGAAGGGTATTCAAATTGAATGAAATATTAGTTCATTTTGTCATTCCATATTGTTTCCATGACATTTTATCCTTGGGAACTGACCTAGAAAAAAATATGAGCAGACATTGGCAAACACATGAGTCATAATTTTTTTTCTTAAAGCAAAGAGTGAACGAACATAAGTAAATTTTAAAAGATTCTTAGAACGCCGTAATCATTTTATATTAAATAAATATTTATTTATTTGGTAAATTTGCTCTGCCATTATTTTGATAAAAACTCAATCCTTCTTGATTTCAGTTCAATTTTACTCTATTTTTTCATGAAATCTTGATATTAATGCGTATATCAGCCTGCACACAAGCATAGAAAACACTTCAAAGCTTTCGCCTCAGTAAGACGAGGCTTCTTCAGTGGGAATCCCTCGTCTACTTGGACTGCTTATGATTATGTGTTTGTGTGTAGGCTGATATCCACGCTCATTTTAGCATACGTTTTAGCACACGTAAAAAAGACTTAACTAAATCTTGATATTAAACTCAGGATAATTACCATTGGAAATTGATCCCAGAGGAGGCACTGCTATCGACAACTGATAGTACAGAAAGTGTCTGCAGTTTTAAACACTTCTGAAACAAACAAAATATGAAATTCTAACGAGAATACTGTGTAAAAAAAAGTATTAACACAAAATAGAATTCAAAATTGAACATTTTTATCAACTTTTCTTCTCTTTTTCGCAAAAAAAAATCAAGCAATTGAAAGAAAACATGGGAAGGAAAAAAGAATATTTGAAAAGGAAACAGAAATATTGTGATTCAACTTAACTTATATCTTCTGCTTAGAACTGAATTGCAAACGATTGGGAGAATATTGGAATCTCATTCTACACACTTTCCCAGATAGTTTCGCTGCTGTAGCTATGATTCCCCAAAAAACTCTTTCTTCTATCGTAACACAAGAAATAAAAATAGAAAAATTCCATCACTTCCGTGTTTAGAGTTGAAAGTATAAGACATCTCAGAGATATTTGGAGAAGATTGGACTGTTTTAGTGCAAGCGGATGTTACCCATTGTACACTTTTTTACGATCCAAATATTGGCAATGACTTAAGCTTAGAAGACCTCCGTAATTCCAGTTTTCGCCTCCAGAGAATCAATGAAACGAAATTGTCCGTTTCTGATGTCCTATTGAGGGTTCGATTCTTTCAGGTTTTCTTTTATTTTTATTTTTTATTTCAGTGAACAAAGTATTGGAAAAGCAGTTGATCGACGCAGTCGTTTCAGTGTGTATGTCTTAAATGGCTAAATCATACTTTGTCTTTTTAAATAAGGATTTTGACCTAATCTAAGCAATTGAGAATCAATTTTACACTTTCAAATACATCAGGAATTTTTTATTTATTTCAAGGGTTTACATATTATTTTTATTGCCGCCCAATAATATTTGATTGCTTTTCTGTAAACTTTTTTACACACCTACCACTTAAAAATTGCAGTAATAGTAGGAGAAATGTGTAAAACAGTATTTGAATTGATTCCAGGTTTTCAGAAATGAAAGTTCAGAAATTAAGAAAAGAAATACACTAGTACTGAGATTTGCATTTTTCCATTGGATGCCTTAATTATTAATTACTGTATTTCATCTCGCTACACTTTGACATTTAATAGTTCTAGCTGTCTTAATACACACCTACAAAATTCTATGGTAAAATTGTAGTTTAATTTTTTTCTGTATTACTAAAAAATATTATTAAATTATATTTATGCGGGTCTTTTCAACTATGCAGGGGCTTTAGTTGAGATCAACCTGAGTGATTTCTTTGCTAAGACTAATGAAATTTTTATAAGTGGTTAACAAAATGATTAAAATTAGTTCCAATTTATATTAAATTTCTCATTTCGTAAATATGTAAAAATGATGTAATTTTTTTAATGGTAATTTTAACACAAAAGGATAAATATCTGTAGTGTAAAGCAGGGCGCACACGATGCAGCTTTGGGCCGAGTTGCATGTGCAACTTTTGGCCTAGAGCGTTTTTGGAGCTACATGGGCAAAGTTGCAACCGGAGTTGCATGGAGAAAAAGCTGCAAAGGCGAGGATATCTGCTCGGTGCAACTCCGCAAGCTGCAAGGAAGCTGCATGGAATTACCCAATCACAGTGCAGCGTTGGAATACGTCAGTCGTGACGTCGGACCAAGCGGAAAACATGGCGTCGAAACAGATTTCCTTCGCTTGAGATGGGCAAATAGCGAATACACAATAAATATCAGAGTATTGCGAGTTTCTTTCACACATAAATACAGTTTATATGTAAATGCAGTAATTTAATGCGGCAGAATGTATCAGAGCGTTTGAAAAACCTAGATTTTTTGAATTTTTCACCTCGGAAGCCGTGTTCGCAATGAATTATGGGATTGCCCGCTGGCCCGAACGGCGGCGCAAAGAATGTTGCATCGTGTGCGCCCTGACTGTCGTTTGCAATCTTTTTGGTGCAACTTAATTGCAACGAGTTGCACAGCAAAAGCTGCATCGTGTGTGCCCTGCTTAAGTGTTATAAAAGGAATTTCATTATATCAAAAGAGAAAAAAAGCCTCTTAGGATCCGATAGGCATTGTTTTTAAAAAATGAATAAAACATGCATACTTTTACTAACGTTTAATATTACAGTATTAAACGTGAAGTAAAAATATTTATTTTAATTAAATAATTAAAATTTATTGTCTTTTTTTGCTACTAGCCCTTGGTCGTTATCTGATTACGCCACTGGAAAACTTTTAAAATTTATTGTTCCTTTCTTAAATCACGCAAGAGTCGTATTTGTTAGACTAATTCTTCTATTTATTTAACGTGTTTTCATTTGTCTGGTTGATCTTCCCAAGTAAACTCTTGCTTTCTTCGATGTGGGAAGTTAAGACTTTGAATTAAGACTTTGCGGTTAGGGGATAAGTAGGAAAACCTTTCTGCTGATGAAAATGGGTCTAGACAAATGCGTACACAAATTAATTTGTCAGGTAATCTTATTAAATTTCTCTTCTCAGGTAGACATTAGCGCTGGTGGATTGCCCGGAGAGGATTATATTAATGGGGGATTCAGGGCGAGATTCACTGGGGAAATGAATTTACTTCGTTCTCGAGGGGGTGGAGGTAGAAGAAGAGTCAAAAACCGAAGATTCCGGTAACCTCCGGAGAGCCTCAAGGTCAGCGGCGTTAAGCAGGGTCTGTTCACAGCCAACTTAAATGGATTAATAGCATTCCTCATGCAAATGATCCTAAACTACAAAGATCTCTCCCTCATTTTCTCTTCGTCTTCTTCGTTTTCTTTTTTCTTTTTCTTCTCATCCGTGGGCTCTGAAAGACTTCCAGCGAGTAAGAAATAATCTTTTGCCTGTCAGCATTTCGAGTTAGAGATGAAGTTGTCTCTCGGTCCACCAACGTTTGTCGCTTGGCGGGAAAAAAAATTAAAGAAAAGATCGCCGACAGATGCCGTCTCAGTTCAAAGAAGCTTAAATTTCAGAAGTTTCGGTTTTTTTTTTCAGCATTCTTCAAAAAAAAATGCGATTCAAAATAAGAAAGTAAGCGATGACTTAAACTTTCCGTCTTAAATTCTGGTGTGAATAACATAAATATTATTATAATAAATAAAAGCTATCATATTTAAATGTATAAGTAACAATATTAGTTACCTTTAATATCTGTTCTTTAAATAGAATAAGTATTTTAAAATTACTCTTAAATATAAATATCTTTATTAATCCTAGAATTATAATAATGTTAATCTCTTAGATAAATTTAGAGCTCATTTATACTTTTAAGATCATTAGCTATCATTAATTATATTGACTGAAAATAACAAATATTATCCCTAAAAGCACCGGCGAAACAGATACTGTTCGTTTTCGTTTACGAGAACCTTCAGCGCTTTTGCGCATGCGACAGATTCCATCAAAATAGGGGTGAGGAGAAATAAAGAGGGGATGTTTACTTTTTTATCAGCATTAGTTTACTAGTAGCTGCGTTCTATTTGCGCTTTTTGGGAAAGAATTATGGAAAAAATAAATACTATTGCAAAAATGCTCCTCCGTTATTTTTTTCTTAAAAGCGAAAATGCCCAAAAGAATTTCTTAGGAAACTACCCATCTCAGCGTATCACCCCTCTGCGGAGTAAAATCGTCCGCCACTGGTGGTTCTCGCTTTCGAAAACGAACAGTATAGTAAGTAAAAATGAAGATAAAAACGTACACAATTAAAGATCCACTGAGCTATTTTTGTAATTTTCGTTTTGGGAATCCCAAATTTAGACTGTTTCACGCTGCATAGCGATCATCAATTGAATTCTCCCAGTACTCAATAGCTCAGTGTAATTTGTTTTTCTTTTTTTTTAATTATTTTTGTAGCGATTTTTGTAGTTGAATTCGCCAGTACTCAATAGCTCATAAACATAACCAAAGCACAAATAAACAGAACAATGGCCCTTCATTAAAAAAAAAACTGATTCCTAGTAAGAAAATTCCCCAAATACCTCAGTGAATCTTTAATTATGTGCATTTTTATATTTATTTTACTTACTAATATTCTCACGCACGTTAAATTTTGCTGTTACAGATGTAATACGATTAGAAACAGATGATGATTGATTTGATATTATTCAGTTGTCTGTTGACGAACTCAAAGGCGTGATTTGTTTATTTATGTGCAGTCTTTGGTTTTTTTCATTTCTTCGATTTGATATTTGTTTGCGTTTTTTAGAAGACAGTAATTGGAATAAAACTAGAGAAGAATAGGAATTTATCTTTAAATCCTAGACCTTTATTCCTTTTTCAGGGTTCCTCTACCTCAAAGAGGCAAAAAGCTGTAACCAATTTCTTCCATCTCACAATATTTTTTTATCAGTGCCTTAACCTCGGATCGTAACTTGTCCATTTATCCTTCGATCGTCCTTCGTATTCTCTCGGTCTTCCACTTCCTGAAACATTCCAATCCAGGATTTCTATAAATAACTTTTGAAATGGGACAGTTTGAAAAGTTATGAATAACTCGGACTGTTTGTTTACCTTCTCTTTTTTTAAATCTGGCCTTTGTTTATATTCCTCTCACAATGTTTGTGCAGTGGTTCACTTAAATCCATCTGATTTTCGAATAATTTTAGCAATGCTTTTATTTGTGAAAAATCTCTATTTTCAGAATAGTTTGTTTCGATTAAAATTTAGCCTTAATTGTAGGCTAATGTCACTGATTTTCTTTGATTTCAACCAGCAATTCAACAAAAAAATCTTCAATTTTCATTTATTATGTTCAATTTCATTTATTTATTATTTTCATAATCTTTCTTTATTACATGAATTCTTCTATATTATTTAACACTTTCTGAAAAGCGAAAGTATTTCCATAGTATATTCATTAATTTTTAATCCTTGATTTTTGTTTATACAGTTAAAATTATTTGTTACACAAGAGACACTATTAGTAAATCTTAACTGCTCATCTTTAAAATAAAATAAATTTCAGTGTTAGGGTCCTGATTGTGGCCGTTAATCATACAATGGTCCTTCCATTCTGATAATATTCATTCTGTTGTTTTATAAGCTTGTATACTTGGGTGATTCATAAAGTATTGGAAAGTACTGGTGGTTTTCACCGCCCCATATCTTTTAAACTTCTGCTCATAAAAATCTGAAACTTTTTATATAAAATCGTCAAATCTATAAGAGTTATATTTTCATGTTATTATTTATTCATTATTATTGAAAT
>JAFIDM010001028.1:28995708-29026350 GCA_023159025.1 Thereuonema tuberculata | reverse complement strand
ATTTCAATAATAATGAATAAATAATAACATGAAAATATAACTCTTATTACTCTTATATGTTGACGATTTTATATAAAAAGTTTCAGATTTTTATGAGCAGCAGTTTAAAAGATATTGGCTAAATACGAGAGATCCTTGATTAAGACCATAAGGGAGAGAAAGATGAAATACTTCGGTCACCTGACGAAACAAGACGATCTGCAGAGGCTGATGCTGGAGAGAAAGTTGGATGGCAGAAGACCCAGAGGAAGGCCGAGAAACAAATGGTTTGACAACATCAGAGACTGGACCGGCAAGAATTATCAGGAATGCTTCAGAATGGCAAAAGACAGAGAAAATTTTAGAACCATGGTCGCCGACCTCCTGGATGGAGATGGCACGTGAAGAAGAAGAAGTTTAAAAGATATGGGCGGTGAAAACCACTAGTACTTTCCAGTACTTTATGAATCACCCAGTATACTCCATTAGGCGTTCGTAGAAAGTTCGGCTCGTGTTTCCGAAATAATTTGCTTTACAATTATTACATTGTAAGTTGTAAACTACTCTCTTACTCAATTATCATCTTTTTCTTTATCATATTTAGGAATTTTAGAATGTGTATTACCTTTGTTTTTATACGCTATTCTACTATTTGCAGTATATAAAAACAAAGGTAATATATATTCTAAAATTTCTAAATATGATAAATGAAAACGACCGTAAATTTAGCTTAGGAGTAGTATACAATTACAGTAGAATGATTGTAAAGCAAATTATTTCGGAAACACGAGCCGAACATTCTATGAATGCCTAATGTTAGTTCATACGAGCTTATAAAAACAAAAGAATGAATATATCAGAATGGGCGGACCATTGTTTGATTAACAGCCACAATCCGGACCCTAACACTGAAATCTATCTATATAAAAGAAAGTTGATTTTTTTCTGGGCCTATCTCCTTCGAAACCATAAGACACAGAAATACATTAAGATATACAATGTTAGGTGTAGTATTAAGGTTACTCACATTTTCATCTTTTTCGACGTGGGTCGACCGGATATCCCGGAACGACCCGAAAAATTCCGGGTCCCTCCGCGACGGTGTCATAGACGCGCTCGCTGGTTCTGAAAGCAGTCATTGGAGAATCCACTTTTACCGGGTGGTTGTGAGAAAGTGGCCGCGCGTTGGGAGAAGCCAGTTTTACCGGGTTGCTAGTTTTATTTAAAATAAAAGATGAGAAGTCAAGATTTATAGTGTAGTCCTCTAGTCCTGTATAAATAATAAAGAAAGATTATGAAAATTGCACAGCATATTAAATAATTATTGTTTAATTACTAAAGAAAAATATATTATATTTTTTTTATAATAACTGTAGTTAGTTACTAATGAAAGATTAATATGGTTTAAAGAAGCTTGATATGCATATTGTAAATTTAAAAGTGTAATGTATTCTGCAATAAAATAAGAGTTCTATACAGGGTGTCCACATAAACACATACTTTTAAAACAAAACAATTTTATTTAATTATAATGTTAAGAAATTACATTTTCAATATGATTTCCATTATTTTCAATGCATAATTTGATGCGCCTTGCAAAATTCAGGTGAACTCGATTGAATAGGTCTACATTGCCGTCGATTTCAGCACACTGACTGATAATGAGTTCTCTCAAGTGGTTTAGATTTGCAATCTTCATTGAGTAAACTTTCTCTTTTAACATACCCCAGAAAAAGAAATCAAGGGGAGAAAGGTCTGGTGAACGAGGGGACCACTTCACATGACCTCTTCTTCCAATCCAGTGAGGAAAAGTGGCATTCAGCCAATCTCTAACAGTTGCAGCAAACTGGGCAGGGGCTCCATCCTGCTGAAACCAGTCTGGAAGTCCCTCGCCTAGGCGCTCAATTTGAGGCATTAATTTGTGTCTCAACATGTTCAGATAAGTCTCACCCGTTACATGCTCATCAAAGAAGAAGGGTCTTAGCACATGAGCTTTCCACAAACCACACCACACCATCACCTTTTGGCTACCTTGCTGTTTGGAAGGATCGATCCAGTGGGGATTGGCTTGAGACCAGTATCAAAGATTCTGTCTGTTGACTTCGCCATTTACATAAAACATAGCTTCATCACTGAACAACACAAAATAAAATTAATTAAAATTCTTTTGTTTTAAAAGTATGTGTTTATCCCCTATGTACCCAGACTTTGTGGACACTGTAGTCAGAAGAAGACCGACAAAAGTCCGGTAGAAATACTGCGAATAGAATGTAAAGAATAATAATGAGAACAACAGGTGAATTTTTCAGTCGCCTAGGAATTGAATATTTACTGTTAATAATGTCAGTAAACAGTAACATAACGTGTTTATAGATTAATAGAAGACAAAGAATCTAACACAAACTATTAGACTTATTAACACGACTACATTAGTAATATTAAGTTTAATCATTTTGATAGCTAATTTTTCTTACATCGTTTGATACTACACACTTTTCTATTAATATTATTGACCTTCACTGGGAACCTTGAGGGTTTCTGAAATGGAATGAAAGGATTAATTCTTTTTCGTCATTTTCAACTGCAGGAAACAAAGATTCCAAGGATTTTATATTTTTTTTTGCAAGGCATTGACAATTGTTTTCATTTTTATTTTTCTAAGTATAATGTAATAAGAATTGATAAAATAATATACTAACAGATTAAAGCAAAAGTCGTGATTACAAGATAAATACTACAGCTTTGGCTTATAATTAAGATTATTGAGCTTTAAATCTACACAATTATATATTAAATACAATATTTTCTTGTGCTTTACATTATGCATTGTAGGAGCATGAAAACTTTATTGGAAAACGATGCTCGAATTATCATTTCTCCTATAAGTAGGAAATAGACTATTATAAGAATATTCACATTTTCAGCATCTATTCTGAGATGCATTCTTCATTTTTTTACATAAGATAACAGTTCCGATTCTTCTATACTGGTTTAAAACTTGGAATTTTGGGTGGCCTAGTCAGAATAACAATATTTTATGGATGATATCAAATGTTTACAATTAGCTTTTGTTATAAGCGAAAGTACCACCAGTCATAAACCAGGATTTCAATTGATATAATAATGACGTTGCAATGACGTTACTGTTTGATTACGTGAAACAGAATACAAAAACAGTATTGCCCTACCCGTTGATTATAAAACCAGATGAATATTTCTATGTTACTTTTAAAACTGCTTGTAGTTGATTTATTTTGTTCAAATATCTGTATTTTGTTTCCATCGAAGTTGTTGAAGTTAAAGAAATCTCTTCCAATTAATATTTTTGGTGTTTTGCTCTAATGGAAATTTTCTGTTTAGTATGTTAACAAAAAAGGCGGGTTCTTCAAAGAGGAGCCATTTTTCTGCGACACCCGACGAAGCAAAATAAATGCGAATCAATTTACAGTAACATGACAGTAAACTGGATTCTGGGAAATAGAAGTAATTAGAGCAGCAAATTCTGAATCCAACCGCATTGCCCATTGTTTTCGTCTTTTGTTGTGGTAGCTTTTTCTCCATTAATGAATGTTTCATTTGCTTGTTTACTCCGTTCTAATGAAGTACTCTGGTTTTTCTGTTGACGCTTCTTTTGTCTTTTGGCGTCTCCAAACGAGTCAGAAAACTTCTCTCTGGTAATTGTTTAGTTTTAATTGTCCCTTCTGTATTCTGTCACGATGGTTATCATTTGTAATGACTTCTAATGATTACAAAACTACAAATGCCACATGGTTTGAAGTCAGCGCGGCTTATTTTAACCAGGCAGACTCGTTACCAATTAATAGAAGATATCTGTTTATTAATAAGTCAAGACCAGGGAAATGGTTAATGCTACAAAATCAGACCCTGAAGAATACTTCAGCTTTCATGTATTAAATGACAACTGTTGGACTGTAAGTTTACGGGAAACTATGAGGAATAAAATCCTTTGTATATTTGATCCATTTTTCTCAGATTAAATATAACAAAACTAACTACAAAGAAAAGCAGTAGGTCTAAATAAATTAAAATTTAATCGCCCTTAAAAACTTTTTTATTAATGTCACTTAGCTTACAACTTACAATTGTAATGTACCAAAGCTTTTAACTAATGAAGATTCTATATTCACATCAAAAGACATCTAACACTAGTTAAATGATTACTGTAACAATATTCATAGAGTAATGTACTTTAGATTATGGGATAAAATTATTTCTATCTATATCGAAGAATTGAGAAAATACTTTATAATTACATCTTCTAATTTTTAAATATTTAAAATAAAGAGAAAACTAGGAAGAATAAATGTAAATAATGTATTGAAAATTTACATCATTTTTAAGCGTTTTGCAGAAGAAAATACTTTTACTTTTTTGGATGCGATTTGTTGGTTTTTATTGTTTATCTCAGAATTTTTACCTTTCATGCCTTCTACGATTCGTGAGAATAACTTTTCAATAAATTTCTATTTATACTAAGAAAAAATAGTAGCGTTTATTCAAGTGAGATGAATGCAGAAAATTTAAAGTTTGGGACTTTAACCAAAGTGGTCAAAAACAATTGAGGAGTCCTTCAAAAGAAAAATTAAAGTAATGGTGTTCCATTTAGTAGTATAGTTGAAAGAACTAACCAACCCTACCCAAGCATCGAACAGACCTCCTTCCATCCATTAGTTCTCAGAAATCGAGCTGTAGATACTGGATTAAGTAAATTTAATCATTGTGGTAATTTTTATTTTAAAATCTAACTTTTAATTTCTAATATCACAGGATATCCAGTTTTTCTTCGTTGTTTAATAATTTTGGAATGTGCCTTCATCATCAATGCCGCAAGTTAATGTAATTTGTAGCTGCTGCTTACCTTGACTCTAAAATGATTATCAATCCCCAAAGGATATTAAGGTGTCCCTTAGGTACAAAGGAGGTGATATGAGAAATTAACTCCTCCAATAACGCTTCCTCATTTATCAACATTATTCAGGCAGTTGCACGTTCTCTTAATATCTTCATTTATTGATTGAGGTACTGTTTTAGCGCCCGTTTTAATAGGAATAAATGGTAGGTTTTTTTAACTCTAGGTAATTCTACCATTACTCATGAAGAAGAAGAAAAAATCTTCATTTTTAAGTTATTTGAAGCTTTAGATGTTGTTTTATATTAAAGTAAATAGATTCAACATCAAGATCCTTTTTCTAAAATGGATGGAACATTTTGAACCCGTTAGACGTTAATTCACAGTAGAAAATTACTAAAGCGTTAATTTTTTAAACATATTTAAAAGACAAAACAGAAGTGATGATAACCAGGATCATGAGGTAATTACTGAGGCGTTGGTTTTTTATTTTATATGTAAAAACCTAATGCATGTTCCTTACCTAAAATAAAAGAAACAAGGAGATAATGAACTGTTTCTGAATGTTTTTATTATTTTATCAGGTAATGGATAAAATGCAGCAGCAATGGATCAGAGGAAAAAAACCGTGGAGAGCAAAAAGGTTCCTGAATTGGAATTAAATTAAAATTTATTAATTCTTTTGGATGTATAAGAAGTCATATATATAGCTTTTAAATATTACAATTATTATTTACTTACATTAAAAGAAGATGTATTTGATGTGTGTACGTTTGTTTGGTACGTAACTCTCATATTAAGTTATGTACCAGAATTTTGTTTATTTTATTGCAAATGGAAGTGACCCTAGTGTGGAACAGTATGCACGCAGGTCATTTTGGAAAATTGTCAAGTTCTACATTCAATTACATCGTGTAAATTGTAATTAAACTAAAAACAAAAAATACATATTAAAAATAAAATACAGAAAATTCATGTGCTGGCCTCCGCTAGTCTTAATAAAATTTTCGTGCGCAATTAAATACAGCCTAACCTTTTATTATGTTAATATTATTAAGGGATTGTGACAAAGCGGAAGTAAGAAATGTGTATTCTCAGATAATCGGGTAGAGGTCACTGTTTCTTTAAATATTAGTTTCTTTTCTTTCTTAACTTTTGGTCATTTATAATTTTACTCCTTGAAGTTTTGTATTTTAGGGCTACAAGTATTATTCTGTTAACAGAAGTTAATTAATATAATATGCTTTTAATTCATAGTTCTATCAAGTAGCGCCTCAACTTGATGTAACATGCAATAAGCTACCGTAACAGAGGTAACAATTTTTCTATGTTACGATAGGAAGAGCTTAAAGAGAAATTAATTACGTAACATTAAAGTTCTGGAGCAATTTGAAAATGAAGTATTACTCCGGGCTGTGATGTATGTGTTCTTCTAAAGCTCTGATAGAAGTTTCGCGAATGTCAGAATACGGTTATCTTGAATAATTGCTGAAGGGTAAAGAGGTCAACAGTGTCTGACACGAGAAACAACTCAAGTTGAAGCTCCTTCTCCAAGACTGATAATCTATCAGGAATGATAAAACAAAAAAAAAACAAGTATTTCAAAGATAACGTAAGAAGAAAATAGACTGTGACAAGAAGGCTTTTGTTCTTATTTATAATTATTATTTCCTATAAAAAATTTTAAATTTAATTTATGATTAAAGTTTATTTTTGTTGGTCAGAAATCTGAATATACCGGACAGGAATGACTTGATTTATTTGGTAAATGGTTATTGCTTACCTTATACACATAGCAGCAGCTATCGGAGGATACAGTAGATTTCGGCTAATGATTATAGGTTCCTTTAATATGTTTCCGAGAGAAATATGATTATAATAAAAAAAAAGGTTTTAAAATTTGATTTTAGATTAAAACTCGACTTGCATCCGTCGTCTGTCCATTTGTGATCAAGATAAAACAAAATCTTCGGAAGATGAAATCTCAGAGATAAGTTTGAGAGCTCAATCAATAGAGCTCTTTGGGCAAAAAAACTGCAAAAATACTTTGCTATTAATGCGCAGAATCACAAATTACATAGCTTCGGTGAACTTTGAAAATTAGAAAAAAAATTACCAAAAATGATCTCCTTATTGTCGAAATTACCAATACATGGATCTTCATAAATCACATTTCGACTATAAATAAACATCAATTATGCAGAAATGCCGAACATTTATTTTCTTTATGCAACTACTGATATTTTTGGATCTGATCATTTGGAACTTCAAAAGTTGACACGCTAACTATATCTTCTTGGTATTGAGATTAAATGGCAATTTTCTCTAATTAACTTAAAATCCCCAGATATGACAGGATATAATAAAATCCAATTAAATGGTTAATGGAAACGAGAAATCTATTGAGGTTTTTTTTAATGGATTTTTAATGAGATTATTTTTTTAATATGTTAATTTTGCTGTAAGGTTATAATTAGTTATGTTTTAATGAGATCGTGGCGTATATCTCATGTTTCTTAAGAGAGAAGAGAAATGATGCCTTATATTTTTATCCTATGAATATACATACTGCTTACATTTTTTTAGCAATTTTTTGGAGGGAAGATATGGAGCAAATATTCTTGTAGTTCTTTTCAGAACTAGGAGGGAAAAAGTATTTGGAAAAGCGTGTGCCTTAGATTATTGGTATATCATTGAAAGCTCATTATAAGACAGTTATATTCTGAGTTTTTTTTTATAGGTTTAAATTTTGCTTCTTTAAAAATATAAATCATCTCTATATCTCCTAAGGAACAAGATAGCATGGTTTTAATCTACTTTCATCTTTAACTAGTCGTATCTTCTTACTGTGATTTATCGATTGTTATGAACATTCATAGGTTTTTGAGGAAGGGTTTTTAAGGATATTAACAAAGTTTGTTTCATCGGTATAAGCTTAATAGGATTTCAACAATTATGATTTTAATGATAGCAGATAGGCGGGCATACAAAAACACCATTGTAGTGTTGGTGAGCATTCTCGCTCGAACGTTTTTGAAGTTGTATATTGCTTGCAGTATTTCTGCAATATTTTACTATTTCTTGCAATATTTTACTATACAAAGTTTTTTTTTTTGTTTTGTTTTTTTGCAATTCGTACACTTTTAAGTAAATAACTGTTTTAATAAATTCATATGAGGTACACGTAAAATTTGTAAACTCATTCTTTTTGGAAATTGCTTAAAAACGTAAAAGTTAAAACTCAACTCTTCTTTTAAATAGAATACAGTCTATATTTAAGTAGCGACGTAAGCGAAATATTAACAATTCTATTTTGTTAGATATTTTTAAATGAAGAATGAATTACTTCCAATCTGTTATACAGTTTTCACATTCCATAAATGCTGAAGTTCTATATATAAAAGCCCGGGCAACTAAAACTAGTGACATAAAATCCTGTATTAATTGGATATCATTATTATTATTACTAAAATTTATAATTATGTTCTAAATATTAAAGATATAGATTCCTTTTTTGAGCAGACAGGTTTTTAATAAAGAAATATTTTTTTTTTATTAATATTACTTATTTGCTCTAATTATAATGGCTGAATTTCTTGGAATTTATTTTCGATGTTTGGCAACAGTTGTTTATCAGTTAATTCAATTTAGAATCCTGTAATTAAATTTCATTCCATGATTATTTTTTTATTCGATTATCAGCTACTGAAGTCTATCTTTAATAAATTATTAGCAGCCTGTCATGTGTATGTACACAATATCTCCCATGGATAACAGAAGCAAGATAAGCAATATTTAAATGAAAATTAGAGATAGCGTTTGTTTGTTATGATCTCTTTTCAAGTCTATGTTTTTCGTTCATAATTTACCTGAGTGTTGATAGATATTTTGGTTGTCTAAACCATAACAAAGAGTTGAAAAATTAAAATATGGTTCAAAAATAAAGCTGATCTGCCGAGTAAATTAAACAAAATTTGCATTACAAAGCTGATAGCTTCCTTATAAGAAGGCTAAAATATTATTTCTAATCAATATCACCATAACAAAATTTATTATGTCACATAAACATTTATTTTTTGTGTGTTTATTTTAATTTTTTTTATCATCTATAAAAGTCAAGTGCCTGTTTGACCGTTTCAGGGTTTGACTTCAGGGTTTCAGAGTAATTTAAGTTAAAGATTTAAGATGTTTCATTAAGAACGGCCAAAATATTCATTTTCAAATGAAGTAAATCCTATAAATTTGAAATATGAAACCTCTATGTACCTCAATTTTGTAAAAGTTCTAAGCTCTCAAAATTTATTATTTCATAAATTGTAATGTGCTCGCAAATCATGATAATATTTCATTACATTGGATAGGAACACAGTTAAATAGCATATAAAAATCAATAATGTACTGAAGTATATTAAATTCCTATTAAAGAGTACATTACACGATATGATTAACTTTTAGAATATCTAAATCTAATAGTAAGAGCTACTATGTTAGATCAACATTTCTAACTTAATAAATCACATGAAACTGCTTGAAAATCTTATTTGTATTCTAGCAGGGAGTTGGTATTGATTTGAATTGCTTCAGTCATGTTATGCACTGAAACTCCAAATAACGACAACTGTTTTATGATAACTTTTGAATAATTTATTTTAAATTCAGATTACTAAATAAAAACACTTACCCTTTAAAACTTATTTATTTATTTATTTATTTATTTATTTATTTATTTATTTATTTATTCTGTTAACTTTAAAATGGTGTTATTATTGGCAAACGATAAACTTTCACCGTCTCATTTCTTTAACTTTTAAAGCATCAGTGGCCTTTTTCTCCTTAGACAACTGCGAAGATATTTCGTTCTGTTTAAGGTTTCTGTTTTCATTGTGAAGCGAAGATTACGAAAGCGAGACGAGCTGCTGATAAAACTGAGCTGTTTTGACAGAAGTGTCATTCATGTTTCATTCAAAATTTGCTCGTTGTAGTAGAAAAGGTTGTGTGATTGGGCGGGAGGACATAGTGATGCTGTCACGCGTCAACTGTCATCAGCCCAATATAATTGTAGTTACTTCAACACATGAATAATTCAACAACATCTACGAAGCATAAGACAGCGCTTTATCCTACGTCTCCTCCATTTCACATAATTTGCTTTGATCTTCCGTCGTGGACAGAGTGTTGTCGTGAGGAGCTTTATTAGCTATTCACTTCTCCATTTATTTATTTTTTATTATTCTCCAATGACACTGCCTTTTTTTATGAAGACTTTATGAAATTTCGACTAAGGCAGTATTCAATTGGCAGTTGTTTGGCAAATTTAAATTCATTGGCCTTTAAGCGAAGACAGTTTTAAAAGGAATCAACAAAACTGACAAGATTTTCTTTTCAGTTTTGGATATCTTATTTGCTACTTTCTTTCTTGGAAGTGCGCAACCTCAGAGATAAGGAGGAGGACAAATGAAGTCTTGGGCTTGATGAAGAGAAATGGAGTGCTGTCACTGTCACTAGGAATTGTTTTTTTCCCTACTATGCTAAAGGCTTGTGCACATTTCTATCACTTTCCGTTATACGGACAGAGAAGAAAACATAACTATGCGCGCATTGAAAGAGAAGATACTGGACATTGCTTATTAAAAAGGGTGATATGTTAAGTTAGGGCGAATTTTGTGTTGGTTCTATTGATTACTTAGGTTACGAGTTCGCAGATTTTTTATTAGAATATTTAAACTGTAATCAGTGTAGATTTTCTAGTTACATTGATGGTAAGTTTGACAAATGAACAAGAAAAAGCGCCTGAACTTAAAGAAAACACATAGGATGTTGCCTTGGCAACTTGGCATAGTAAGAGCATTTAAATAATTATTAAAATATACCAAATAAAAAAGTGTTCATTAATAATAGTTGTTCATATAAGTCATCTTCTTGTCAGATATTTATCAAAACTAACAATATTCTTTATTGTAACAATCTATACCTAACTATAAAATTTCAGCTTTCTAGGATGTAAAGTTTTGGAATAATCGTGACAGACCGACAGATATGTATTTTTCGAATTAAAATGTCATTTTAAAAGTTGTTTTTTTTATGCATATTAAGCAGTCTTAGAAACTTTACATCAAGTCTCAGGTACCTCATAGGATAGAAAATTCAGGATTCAGTTTAATAATGTGAATTGGTTTTAATATTCTCAAAATAAATGGAAAACCTACTTCATATTTTCACACGTTAGAATGAAATATCTTAATGAAACAAAACAACAAACACTAACAAAATTGAAAGGCTGACAAACTGACATCTAAAGATAAGCCTGTTTCACGCTTATTAGGCAATCATCAGTTGAGGGTAGTCAGAATGAACGTTGCAGGTCTCATAACGGAGGTGTATTTGAAGTTGAATAAGAAAAGCAGTGGAACCTCCATGACTATAAACTAAAAACATAAAATCACATTAAAAATAAAGAAAAAGAAAATTCATGAGCTGGGTTCTGCCAGCCTCAATGAAATTCTTATGCGCATCAAAATAAAGGAAAAGCGCCTAAAAGATATGTAAACACATTAAAATTTGTTCCCGAAAGAATTAAAGACCTATATTCCTTTTTATTTAAAAAAAAAGATGCCCATTCAGCTCTTCATTTACAAAGATTAGTCGTCCCGAACTCATTACTGGAACATGCGTAATGAAATGACGAAAACATTCAGTTAGGCCTATTAAATTCCGAGCTTTACAATTCCGAGTCAAGAAAAATGAAAAGAATTTTTTTTTTACTCTGTTTCTTATTAATCATCTCCCTAAATTTCGATTATTATTCGATTATTATTTCCAACCTTTGGTAGAAAAAGTCATTCTAATTATATCGAAAAATACAAACTGATCTACAACGATGTAAATATTGACTTAAAAGACATTGATCAATAAATTCTTTGAGCGGAATTTCATGAAACCAATACAACAGTGGAATTGGCAGTTTTCAGTCTCTACTAAGCAAATGAACTTTCCTGTGATGACGCTATCTTCATTTTCTTTCTTCTTCTTCGGAAATTGTAGCGGAAAGTCGATTGGGCGAATCCTATATTTGTTATTTCCGTTTTGCGAGTTCCCCTTAGACGAACTCTTTAGATGCTGCTAATTTTCTTTCTTATTTCGTCTGAGGCCGTGAACAGAATTAAAATCAGAAAAACGTGAAATGAAAGTGCAAAAGAAATGTCTCACGAACTGCAAAAACCTCAGAAATTACAAAAATGGATTTTTCGAAATTAAGAGAAAATATTCTTTACTGTATTATATATAGACAGAGGACTTATGACTCGATTCGTGAAAATTACATCAAACTATATAAGTTAGGTCGATCAGAAAATACATTTACAAGGCTAGTGAACAAAAAGAAAACCTTTATTGAAAGAAAATTAGATGGTGCCATTAAAGTGGGCTCAGATACAATATTTTTCTACAAAGTCACCATGACGATTGAGGCATTTGTAGTATTTGGTCAGTTTATCCATTCCAGTCGCATACAAATCAGGACCTGCTGTTGTAGCCACGTTTTTGTGTCATATTTTCATTTCTTCTTCATTTCATGTGAAGGTCGACCTGACATATACACTATTAAGGCACGGAACAGATGTAAATCACTGAGACCCAAATCCGGACTGTATGACCGATATCCCAAAATCTCCCAGTGAAAAACGTGCAGCAAGTTCTGTGTTCCGTGCAACCTATGGTAGGGCATTGTTATGAAAGGAGGCTCATACCGTCGCGTCGTCCAGAAGACCAGGACGTTTCTTCCTGGGGTTGTTGCCAATGTCTTCAACGTTCAATAAGAGACCAGTTATCAAAGCGGATCGCCATTTATAAATGACAGCTGCGCACCTCCATTGAAACACATGAGAAAGACCACGCGGCGTTTAGCAGTACAGCCCTCTACCGAATATTTCAGCAACCGTAGGCACTGCTGTAACTCATAAATTTAATTTCTAGCAGTTGTAAACTTTTTTTTTCTGATCAACACTACTACGGTTATAGAACCATAGGATTCTGTTTGTACAAAAGTTTATATTTTGTATCTAACACTAAAATAAACAGTACGCTGACACAATGAAATTTGTCTCTGTAAAGAAAAGGAGGCCAATTTCCTTTATATCTTTATTTTAACAAACCCAGTTCAATGATAGGTAAAACAAATTATCTGAAGCCCTTTTCAGTAATTTTTGAGTGATCATTTTGACTTAATGTTTAATATTTCTTCTATTTCATTACCAGCTTGTTTAATATATTAGTAGTCCTGCTAATATAAAATGTTACATTAAAATCATAAGGTTGTATCGCAAACATAAGTTCATTGTTTATAATAATGCCTTCATATTAGTTATTTAAAATTGCTAATTGCTAATACTGCTTTAGAAATACAAGATCTAAATCATCTATTTGAAACTACTTTCTTCTTGGTTCAAGTCTATAGAAATTATACACAAACTGAAACGATTAGGGATTTTAATGTGATGTCCTAAAACTAAAAGTAGCTCAGTAGCTCAGTACAGTCCCTGTTGTTTGGCCGTTAACAGCCCATCAACAAAAGTGGGTAATAAATTCCACCAGTTTCAACCTCAACACTCGCGAGCTGTTAAAATTCTTCAAGATTTCTTCTGCAAGTCAGTAGTTTAAAAGAAAACCTTCATATATACCTCCCCAACAATGTAACTACAGTGCAAATTCTTAAAGAAATTAATAATTATTGCTTTAATGTGATGTAATTAAAATTTTTACTTTGATGACAATAACAGATATGTAAAAGAAATCAGGTAGATAATATGCAAATAAAAATAATTCACTTCAATTTTTCAAAACTAAAAAAATATTTTTTATAAAATTCAGATTAAAACAGAATATTTATGTTTCAATTTAATAGAACATACCTATTCTCCTGTTCCAAGAATATTATGAATCTGTTTTGAGCGATTTTTTTTTATATATGTTATTACAGGATCTTAAGGGCAGAATTATTAAACTATTATTACACGTTTAATGTGGTGATTTGCATCAAGCTTCAGATTTCAGTCTTACTATCTAAATTTGATTAGGTCACTACTATCTGATTTAGTATTCGTATGCTAAAATGGCATTTCTATATAAGGCTTATATAAAGTAACTGAAGAATTAAAGGAAGCTTACTGATCATCATCATATTAAAAATGTTTAATATTGTTATTTAACTGCAATTAGATTTAAATCGATTGCAAGCCTGTTTTATTGGCCACTTCGTCACATCGTCCAAAACACTTTTCAAATTTAACTCAGACAATAAGGCAGTCATGCATACAAAATTTCATACTTGAAAGTTTAGTGTAATTGTACATTTCTGATCAGATTTTAGTGTTTCTGAAGTAATCACAAGGGCCACCTTTAAATGTATGGAAAAATATTATTTCCTTTAGCAATTTAAAGAATGGCACACTGATCAACATCAAAAGAAGCATTAAGACTTAAGAATCGAGACTTATTCTTTGATTTGATTAGATTTTAGTGTTTCTATTTTAAGGCCTGCTACATAAAGGTCCAACAATTGGTGCCCTTTTGAACCAGTTTAGCGGATTTATAATTAAAAGTAGAGCTAAATATGAAGATAAATATTTGTGGAAATAACTGGGAAGATAGAGGATAATGAATTTAATGAATTTCTTTCACATGTTAAGGTTGTTGTAATGCTATAATCGTAAACAATCATCTTCAAGTGGCTATTATTTATGTTCTATGTAATTAGATATTCCGAAATAAGTTAAATCAATCTATATTACGTAGCACCTTTCCATGCCTTCCACTAAAAGTCGCCTGAGAGTACTGTAGACCAATTAGCTGACAATGTCCTTAAGTATTTTTTTTTTTGTATCGGTTTGTTGCAACAGGGAATAGTGTTAATTAAAATTCTTATTAGGATGACCTAACAGAAAGAAAGCGTACATCAAAGTAGAAATTTTAATAAACAATATCTTCATCAACTATTTTTCTTTTACCTATAACCTGATCAAGTTGCTTTTCCAATGTTCGTTTACAATTTATTTACTAATGAATAACTTATCATTCGTGGTAATAATGGATTAAATATAAACATATTTTCCACTACTTCTATTTTACTCTTTTGTGGTCCTTTCCTTTAAAACTTGTAAAAGGAAAGTCAGAGAAGCCAATTACAGAAATATGTAAATTACAAACTTATTTTGTCATCGGTTTCTCTGAATGCCTGTCCAACACAGCCAGAAAAACTAAGGTCCATCCATTTTCCGTAGAATCATTCGTACATCTTTAGTCTTCTTTCTAGCCATTTCTCTTAAAATAAATAAGACAAAAGCTTTAATTCAAACCCTTTCTCTTCGATACTTCTTCAAAATCTAAGCCTCATTCCTTATTTCATTCCTTCTCTCATTTTAATTATTGCCCGAAATAATGCCTAAAATTTGCTGTGATTCTTACAGTGGAAAGGAATTTGAGTTTAGACGGAAAACATAGGAGGATCGGGAAAAATTTTAATCACTAAGATTAAGAATTGGTTTACTTGTTGTTTGAAAATATTGGAAGTCATTTATTTTGTTCATGTCTGCCAAATGAAGACGCCAATCAATTGATTAATTGTAGGAAAAAATTTGGAAATCGAAACTGTCATTTTTTTGTCCCCTAATTACTGACTTAATTGTTCGTGTTGCCACCAGATGGTTGATGATGGATTATGTGTTATTATTATCAACAGATATCTGCAACTAAAACTGACATTTTCTTTACAAGTGAAAATGGAAGAAACAAGAATACGGCACTTAGATGGCTGATGACTTAAGCACAATGGAAAGAGAACAGTAACATAAACTGTTGAATTTTAGTGTTTTTCCTTTTTCTAATCAATGAACAAATCCATTTGATTGTATATTAACGATTTCAGAGAGTACAACTACTAATAATATATTGAGTAGAATATATAAAGTATATACAGTATTATAAATTTTCAGTTCATTGATGGAAACAAAAATCACAAAAAGTGATTGTAAAGAAAAAAAAATATTCTAGGATTTTTACCCAAATGTTGGACAACAATCCTACACAAATTTTGAATACAAAATTCAGTGAAAGTTAAAGTTAATATACTGTATATTTTTAGTGTACTCAAAAATAGAGGAAAAAATAGATTTAAGTATTTTGATTTATTACAAAGTATGATGTTACATTGGAAATTCATTAGGCCATCTCTATCAATTTCTGCAGTTTCTGACAAACATGCTTCAATCATGTTCTTATATTTTGCAAATTACATTCACCAACAACTTCAAACACTGAAACACAAAGTTTCATTCAAAGCTTCTTTCAAGATACTTCGACTTTCGTTGTTACAGAATGTATACCACAAAAAACGCTAAATTTGAACAAGAACAGCATCACTGTTACATATATCTACTGTGCTGAGCTGCCTCTGCTTATAATTATGTGAATATTGCCAGAAGATGTGATTATCAACCTGCAGAAGCAGGAATAACCTTCAAACAAAATACGAAACCCTTAGAGAGCAGAGCTTGTCTCTCGAGCCTCTGGCCTGAGCCTCCGGTGCTGGGTTGCTGTAGACAAGCCTCGTAAGGGGCGACGGAATGAAAACCTGTGTCTACAATTTCTCTAGCATTGTTAAGTCGGTTGCTGTATCCTGGGTGATGGAGACTGAAGCTGTCGGAGTATTTCGGACTAGCCTCACAATAAACCAATTGTCTAGCAGCGCTTCTGTCCAGAACCTTGGCGAGGTGAATGAGTGCCGTCACGCAACCATCGATTCCAGCTTCTTCCCACAAAAGCATCCCTGCGACCCAGACGCCGAATGATTCATCTCATAACCACACGGCCTCTTGTCGAAGTCCTGCAATGGCTCGTAAGTCTTCGAGGACGTCGTCGAAGCAGTGATGGTAAACTGATCTGAGGGCAACATTTCCACGAAGCAGAATGTATATAGTAAGATTCCGAGGGCCTTATTTGTACTGCAAGATAGGCATTTTCATTGAGTCATGGTTGATAGTGACGTTTCTTGACAACTAAATTTGATGAATCTCATACCTAATAGGAAGGTAGTTTGCTACGGAATTTCATTCCAATTGGACGCTTCTTTCACGGTGCTTTGTGTCATTTTTCTGGTCTGTCTCCATTTGTCTTGTAATGGTATTGTTTCTTGATATGAAAATGAAATTAAATTTTAACATGCACAGATGTCTTAAATTCTTCTCAAACTTGCATCACGGAAGTCTTTCTGCTTTAGAATGATAGCAGAAGTATAATTTTATGTTGATTAATAACGAAACAATAAGAAATCATTAGCGAGAAATTAGCTGTTTTGATCGAAATAGCTACTTTATTCTCATATCTAATGTTTGAACACTGATTTTTTTCCAATAATGATTGTGTGAATTATGACGTAATCATTCACTGGAAATCCGGAAATAATCAACCTCTACTGACTGATATCCCACAGAGATCAATTAGGGGACTGACGACAGGTGTGAACGAGATAAAAAAAAACTAATCCAAAATTGCAAGAATTGTTTTTCAATTTTTGTAAACATAAGAACCCTCTAATTAAATTTTATTAAATATTATTTACGAGCGAACAGAACAAATGAAAAATGACACCAGTTAAGTAGTCAGATTAAGTCGAAAACAGTTTTTCTGTCTTATCCGATTAAAAACAAATGGCTTCTCTTACAGGCAACATCCTTTTTATCATAAAGATTATGTGCAGAGATAAAGTGTTTGACGTTTAAGGGCTAATGCTTAGGAGTAAGTTATTCCAATTTTAAAAAGGAAAGATATACATTGCAATATGTAAATATTTACATTCAATTTTGGCGGAACTGTTGGAAGTGTTTACATAATAAAAGTGTTAATGAAATGTCTTCAGTGTCTTATCAGCTTTACAAACTTGCTTGCTGAATGTGAAACATGTACGTTTTAAGAATGTTAATGTTTCTGTTTATCTTTCAGCTTTTATAACTGGAGGAGCTTTATTATTAATAAGGATTCCATTTAAACTGCTAGTAAAGCACTTGAAAGCTCTGTTTTAAACTCAAAATTCAAATTTCCAGGCTAGACTGAAAGTGTTTGTAATTCAATGGGAGATTTAAGCAATTTGAAAACTCGGATGAAAGAGTCACAATAACTGTGATTTTCGTGTCCCATAGAAATATTTACCTTAAGAATTTATTTATTATATAGATATTTGCTGTTTGTACTGTATCTGATTGAGTTGAAACAAATTCTCAAAATTCTCAAAATGTATGCACACCAGAAGAAATGATAAATATTCAACTTCTATTCCATCAAAGACCTCTAAAAGTTACTTATATGTGCTAATTTATTCTGGAGTAACCAGAGAGTGGTGAAACGTATTTTCTTCCATTGGTTCTCTCTTCAGCCATTGATTACTTTCTTAAATCCTAATTTTTTTGCTACATTAGGCAAAGGTTTTATTTTCTCATTAGCGAAGACAAATAGTACTTAAGAAAAGCACTTAGGCTTTTGATTGAAACGAAGAAGACTTAAAGTCAGGACTTAACAAGTTTGTACACACACACACTCTTTCACTCACTACCTTACGATTAAGTTTTGTTCATTAAGGGAGGTTAAGGTCCTTTTGATCGCAGAACAATTAACCTCCGTAGATCACCTAAGTCCTGATAATAAGACATTCCAAGAAGTTAAGGAATCCTTTCTTTTCTCTTGTTTCTAGGATCCTGAAATTATTCTTTCTCAAGTAGATCTTGTTTTTCTAAAAACTAAGGTAGGTGACCCAAAGGTGGCCATAGTTAAGCTTTGCTGATTTCTTATAATTAACGGTTGCGGAAATATAAAAAAAAAATCTAGATGTCATCACCCTGAACCTTCTCTAAACAAGACATATTGATATTGTTTTTCTTAAAACATATTTAGTTTGTTTTACAGTTATTTTATTAAAAAAGTTACTTCCAGGTCACCTTCGGAGCAGGTGAACCTAAGGTGGCCCACATATTTATTTTGTTAAAAATTATATTTTCCAGGGGTTGAAAGGATACTTAACACTTTATGACTAAATTCAGTATTTTATAACCAGCTAGTTTTACATGCCTAAAGTCCTAATACTAAATATGCGTAGAAAATATAGAGGGAAAAAGTCTTTCAAAAAGTACACTTAAAATTTTTGATTCTGACGTCTTGTGTAAGTCTTTCAATCTGAGTCAATGAAAAAAATACGCTTGAAATCTTTGATTTTGTCACCTTTTGTAAGTCCTTCACACTCCTCGTGGACATATCTTAAATATTGGGTGCACAGTCTCATGTCAATTATTTTGTGGTCAGGTTGGCGGGCCACCTTGTGTACATATCTCAGCACATTGTTTTCACAAATAAACAATGTCATTGCCATGAAATTCTTAAACTGTGACAATACGTCCTGAATGAGCTTTATTCTTTTTATATTAAAAATCTACATCAGTTCTAGTGCTTTTTATGAGAATTTTTGATATCTTTACTGTTGTCATAGCTGATCCACACAAAAAGCAAATCAAAAATAAATGTTAGAAGATGTCTAATCGTCAATATGAAGGCTTAAGAAGATCCATTAAGTTATTGAGAGGGTGGGCGGAAACATATTCACTCACACAAACAGACTGAGTGATTTAATGAATACCGTTTTCCTAAAACAAAAAAGATAGCTATTAAGCGTACTGCAATTTTTTGTTTTTATTAATCTTATAAATAAAAACTTACAGAATTGAGATCACAAAAAGGGGAAAGAATTTTAAACTTTAGATGAGATGAACACGAGAATCTGGATTGAAGATGGGAATTGCTGTGAAACATTTGATGATAGCTGTAAAACTTCCAGGTAATGTTTTCATAGTTTCCACGAAAGATATGAAACGGCTCATATCCCTTTATCTCAATCCTTATGGTTCACGTCTGTAATATCACGGTATGGATTTTCCGTTTTCCAATAATGCCGTTTTCCAATGCAATTACGCTAGTAAAATATTAAATACATTTTGAAAACAGTTTATCAGATGTAGAAAGAAAGGAAATAACATGGCTCAAAGCTTCAGTATGGTACGATAACTGCAATCAAAATGAAGATATTTCTTATTTGATAACTGTTGTTCATAAATATAATTATTATTTTTTTTATTAAAAAGTACTTATGTCAAATTAATTTCAAATTTAAGAGGTAGTTCTTACATAGTTTAAGAAGAACGCACCTTACTCATGACAACGTTTCTATAGTTGCAGTATACTAATCTGTGCACTATATTAACCCATTTCCTTACAAAAGATAACATTCTGTTCTTTCATCTATCCGTTGCCTTCTGAATATTTTAAGAGTTAACACCGTTTAGTTTCTGCAGCTTGGAGATCCAAAAAACACTTTTTAATTTTCATTAGCCATCTTGAAATAAAATGGTAACAAACGCTTTTTGAAAATACAAAGCGTAACATAAAAAAATGAATACACTTTAAGACGGAATTAAAAAAAATTAACAATGTTTCAATTTCAAAAGTGCAATCAAACAAAAATTAGGCTAAATTTGTACCCAAGGTATTAAAAAATAAGATATGACTGTTGATTTATTGACAGTTGCAAAATAACTAAGCGTCTATAATTTTAATATTCCGTCGTCTCCTTGAATATTCTCAGACATTCACGATGAATCTCCACCTTATTTGTCTTGCTTTTAGTTCCATTCCTTCTTTTAAAGTCTTTCCCTGTAGGAATGGTAATATGCGGTTTTACGACATCGTTTCTTGTCAGCGATATAAGAAGCCAATGCATAAACCATTTCTACTGCAGTGTTATTAAGCATCTTGTAGGTTGTAGCAGCGCGAGCATTTCTCAAGAACATCAATATTTCTACTTTCTATCGAGTTGACTTTATTTTTATGTTCTTTTCTTTCGTCTCGTGTTATCTAGTTTGCATTTTAATGAAGACATTGGTCTCATCCAATTGTTTTCAAAGAAACAAAGAAAAGAAAAAGAAAAATCTAGAAAGGAAAATATTTTAGAAGATGTGGTCATAGCCATGACTGATACATTACCTCTATCTTGTCTGTAAAGTTCCAGTTTATTGCAAAACGAATTTTCTTTAGCAAACTGCAATTCAGTACAAGTTACCAGTGTCCCAACAGAGCAATTGTGTACGAAGTGGGAAATTATTAGAATGTTTCATTTTTGTCTATAAACCAATATTCTTTTTGTTGGTTACTTACTTCTATCTTTTTCTGAAAAATAACTGAAATGAGTTGATCAACTAAATTCAAACTCTTTTAATCTATCCATCTTGGAAAAAACTCATTGTCTCCTTTTTTTGTCTGCATTGGCATTGTCATGAAAGGAAAGAAGAAATACATTGAAAATTTTCTTGAAAGTTATAAGGTTTTTTTTTTATTCTTTGTTGTTTTAAGGGCGAGAAAATAACAAAACGACAAAGTTTCCATTTATTTATAAATTATAATATTTACTGAATACAGACAATTTCCAGTTTCTGAAAAAAAATCCTGTTTACTTACTTAAATCCATTAATTTTCATCATATCAAAGAGATCAAAGAAATTCAAGGATTACGGACACCCAAATACGCGAATTAATTTCATAACCTCACTTTTCTTGGTAAAAAGTTAAAAACTTGATTGCAATTTATACAAATACCCACAAGTAAAATTATGATTACTATGATTACTAAACATTTTTTTAGGATTCTATAAATCATTTTGAATATATTTTTCCAACATGTTATAGATATAAATAAAACAATATGCCCTTAAAACTATGTATCTTGTCTTAATTATTGTTTACAAACCCGAAATAGTTGGATTTTTGATGAAACTTTTTATTAATTATACATTGATTTAATAAAAAAAATATATGGTTAAACCAAATATATGGTTATTAAATCATATCTATGTTATTAAACCATATATTTCCTCAATAATATATACATTACTAATATATACATTATTACATTACTACAAAAGCAGATTTTATTTGTTAGAACTTATAAAAGTTTTTTAACATAAATTGTTATGTTAGAAAATTCTAGAATCGTCTTTTTTTCTAAAGTTTAAGCCATGGTACATCGTAACTCTCTTGGTTTATCGCTAATAAGGATTTCTCCTAATTAACTTCCGTTAAAATTAAGTGTCAGTAGCAAAGTTGCTACTATGAAGAAAGTTAGCAAGCATAGATTATTCAGAGAAAATTATCTTTTTTTCCCCCTTAAGAATTTACAATTATGTTTAAGGCTTTTTATTTTTTCCTTTACCACCAAAAAGGTTACATTCTTGATCTTAAAGGGAAAAAAATCTTCTTAACTTGGCCTTGTTCTTGGTGTCGCCTTGAATTTCAATACATCCTTAACGACCTGGCAGTGTTGAACCTGCATGCTGGGTATTTTACAGATCGACACCTTCTGTGAGTGGGAGGGAATCTTAAGTGGAAGAGGATGGACGCGTATCTTTGGGCGGTTTTGAACAATTGTTGACTCAAGTTCCCATCGGTCCCTCCTTTTTTTTTTCTTTTCTGGAACATTCTGGAATCTGTTTGGAAAAGGTGGTTTGCGCTGCCATGCTCTTATTGGGCTTTTCGTAATACGAGAGTGCCACAGAAGAAATACTCTAAAGGAGATATAAAAAGCACATCATAAATGGAAACTCATCAGTATTTTCAATCAAATTATTGTAATCTATAGAAAAAGATTAAAATATTTTATCTGTTCGAACTAAAATAGAATGAGTATAAGTATTATTTTTTAAGCCATTTTATGGCTTATAATAACAACGTTTTTACATAAGCTGATTCTTTCTGTTTATAAATGAATTGGCGTAAAACGAAGCACCTTACAGTTTAATGGAAGGGAATTCTTTTATTTATTACCCTTATCTAACTTTACTGGCCTATTTAACATTTCAAAATATGAAGGAAATAGCAATCGATAAGTTAGCAATCATAAATTATAAAAATTTTAATGAAAAATTAATTATTAAAAGCTGTAAGACAATTCAGTGGACTTAAATAAAATTGATCTGGTCTGAACTGATCTGAACTGGTCTGAACTGAAACTGTCTGCACTGATCTGGTGTTTTGCTTGTAGTAAATGATGGCTTTCTCACGAACGTTCAGCTGAAGATCATCTGCATCCTTTAAATCTTCTTAAAATAGAATAGAGTGCTTCACTTACCTTTTTCTTTTCCTCATTTGATTGTGTGGGCGTTATATGACAGCAGTGCTGTTTCGAGCTGATTGATGTATTGACATTTAGAATCATCTTACTTATTTAAATAGGTATTTTTTTTTCGGAATGGTCATTAAAAATACTAGCAATTACGTGGAACCAAATTTTAAGTTTTGAATAATAATAGCTAAGCCTTATTCTTAATTAGAATCGATATTAGAACTATTTAACTATAAATGTTTTCAATTGCTGATTTTTATTTATACCGGTATCGAAATAAATGTTTTAATTTCGATATTTGAAACAGATATGGATCAAAGTGTGTTCAATTTTGTTAAAACTGTCCGCAAAACGGTATGTTAATTACTTACTATTTATTTCTTATGTTTTCTCTTTTTAAATGAACTTAAATGTGTATTTTAAGTTGATGAGAAGATTAGCAGTGTTTGTCATATTTTTACAAGAGACATTGACACCTTTTAACTTTCCTAGCAGAGTGACATTCTTCAAATCATCCTTTTGTTTGTGTTTTTTCCCTTAATAAGTTTTGAACCATCAGATGAATCTTTTTGAAACTTTCCTAACATATTAAAGGATAATAGACGATCTACTTGTGAAAGATCTTTTATCTGGATCTTAGATACATTATCGAGTAACAGTGACAAGTTTCTCATAGCATTAAGACGAAAACAATGGATTTTAAATGGATGACTTCACCAATTCAACAAATAAAAAAACAAAAACAAAAAAAAGAAATTAACACACTATTTTTCAATTTTTTTTATTATTACAAGTAGTAAAATTTTCCCTTTTCTTTCTCTTTTAAATACAGTGATATTCTTGAATGATTCATAAGCAGCTTTTCTCACTTGTTTTCTGGAATTTCTTCATATTTAGAAAATAAAATTAAAAATAACCGTTTTCTAAAAGCAAAAAAAAACTTGTATTAATAAATAAAAGGAAAAGTGAAACGAAACCATTTTTTTTTCTTTTTGAGATCCCTTAGCTGTCAACCGCGTCTGGAACTTTCCAATTGGCAATAATAACTTGTTTGAATTCCTCCATTCGTAAACAGGCAAATAATAATTCTAGCCAGACTTCTTCATTTCTTCGTAGAGTAATGGGTTTCGATTCATGGATAGATTTGGTGGACGATCATCTCTGATTAGACTGGCACTGAATCGATTTCTTTCTTGAGTTTTTCTCCCTTCAACGAACTGTACGAAAACGAAAGGAAATTGCTCTTGCCCTGCTGTGGCACCAGAGATTTTCAGATCACGCCAAAATTTCTATCCTTTATACGTCATCCGAAGCGAAATTCAGTTTTCATTTCGTGCGTGAGGTTTCCAGTAATGGGCTCAGCAACGGCGTAAGCCTTTAATGTTTCAAAATTGTCAGTTTTGGTCAATTTTAAACTTGCTTCTTTTATTTGGCAAACGGATTAAAATTAGAAAACTGAAAAAAAAATATCTATTTTGGTTTATTTGTTATTTAACTCGATTTTACTTTCAGATTTACAAAATTACAAAAAATACAAAACATAACAGTCTTATTGTATAAAGTTATAGTATTTCCTTTTCGGTTATTATCGACAGTTTTTAATTATTAAAATTTCTTATATAATTTTTATTATTGTAGAATATATTCTTATTACTATTTTTGTTATACTATAAATAAAAGTATCGTTATTGCTATTGCAATTATGTAAATGAGTTTAGATAATATTAGCTTTTTTATCTAACTTCCGACTAATAACCAATGTAATAAAGTTATGGCTAATTAGTTATATTTAACCAAAATCTAAATAAATGTACTTCTACTAAAAAGTCTACATTGCTTTCCAATGAATGGTTCTTTAATGTAAAGAAGGGAAAAAATGACACAGAAATTAAAAATTATCTGGGGAGTGGGTTTGACTGACGAGTCCAAAACACAAGAACGAAACGGCCGCAAACTCTCACCAATGAAAACTCCGATATTTTTTAATTTCTGTGACATTTCTTCCCTTGTTTGTATTAATTTAGTGGCACATTAAACCTTATGGTTCTTTAAAGTGTTTGTAACTTTAAAAAAAATAACAGGCCAATTAAACGATTAAGTATTCGATTGTATTTCATTCAAATAACCTTTGGAAGAACAAAATTTTGCGACTTACAATACAAGCTTTAGAAATATTGTTCGTGGTTTTATATTGTTTATTGATCTAAAGAAACTCCTATTGCCTGAAAACTTCGAAATCTACAAATTTGTAGGTTCATCATTTAGTGAATCCCATAATAACTTTTTAATGATTTTTTTTTAAATATAAATACCCTATTCTTTAAACTTGACATGTACATTTATGAATAACAAACAAACTATATCTTATATTTGAAAATTATCAATTCGGATGCCTGTTAAATTTGCGAGTAACGGTAGAAACAATTCCCATAGAAAAGTATTACATGGGAAATAGGTTCATATTCATGGTAAACATAGAATTTTGTTATTGTTATTAATGGATAAAAATTTCTTGGATAGGCTTCGGTTTGATGAAAACTAATTGCATTTTGACAGCTTAACAAGAATTTGTGTACGGTAAGTAATAAATATAAAATGTAAAGGTACATTATTTTTTATATATACAATATACGTCTACTTTGTATTAGCTTAAATAAATAAAAAAAATCAATAAATAAGAAAATACTGCATTTTAAAAGAAGTTGCTTTTGTATATATTTATGTAAGTTACATAGGTAATTTTAAAACATCTTAACTTCTTAATTGATTCTTGATGAGATTAACCCTAGATGATTAAAAAATGATTATCCTGAATCTCATAAATACTTTCATACTTTCTTTTTGAGATCTCAGAACATTAAGAACTCTTGAATCTTTGAGTGTTGCATGATCTTACCCTTGATCGTGTCTATATAGAAACCTTTTGGGTTCTAATTCAGATTAGTTCCCACACTTAGGCCTTTGATACTGACTAAAGAAAACTACCTTTAAGATAAAAGCAAATAAAAATGAACATTTTGGGAGAAAAACGTTATCAAAATAATACAAGAATTACCTATAAATACTTCGATTTGCTATTGATTAATGTTATTTATTTGTTTCTGTCTTAATATTTTTATATATGTTTCTAATTTTATCAGTTCCACAATGTTACGTTTGAATTTTATATGTTATTCTCTTAATTGTATCTTCCGCGGCTTCTTTGAACCCCAATTAAGTATTTAGATCTGACTGAATAACATAATAAATAAATAAAATAAATAAATAAATAAATTCACAGATACATGGTACAGTTCAGAGTGCTGATGATTAGAATAAGAATGTAGAATTTTTAAAAAGAAAAGAAAATTTTGTATAGTAAAAATACGACTATATATTCCACTTAATAGTCGTTTCTATTTGTTTCCAATACTTTAAGTTATCAAACATGCTTCCATTTTTAATGTTTGACAATTAATAGGAAACTGCAAGTGATGTGTAATGATGTTGTTAATAAGCAAAGAAATCAGTGTTTTCATAAATGATTCGTTCATGCATTATTAATTAATGGAGATTTGATTATAATTATCGAAAGCTGTATTCCAACGACATTTCAGCTTTATTTAATTGCTGACAAATAAAGTTCAATTGGACAACCGTAAATATGTCGTCTACGATCGAATTCCCAAACCAATACAAGTGTTTTCTCAAATCTGTTCAAATATTGTAAATCATCTTTATTTATCTTTAAAAATGACCATTGGTTATTTTCCCAGAAAAATGACGTTTAGAAAATTAGTCAGTCTGTGTACGTGTCCATCTGTTCTGTCCACAGCCCATTAATAACTTTTGAACTTGTGACATTATGACATGTTTTCATTGGATAAGAGACATTGGTATTTGAAAACGTTTCCGTGGTCTCTGGATAAATGTGCCCGTAGAAGGAATAAAAATTCCTATATACTGAATTTTTATCATTATTTTATATCATTATTTTACGATAACTCGATGACAATTCCATTAATATTCTTTTCTTATTTTTTTTAAAAAAAAGTTAGATTTATAAAGCATAACTAAATATTTGTAGGACTTAAGAATAAATTAACATCTAAAAATATATTAGAATCTAAAAAATAAAGGAGATATTGTTTCTATGATATTAAAAAGACAATGAAAATTTAAAAAAAAACTAAGGGAAGTAATATTTTAACTTCTTTCGTTTATAGTTTATTATCTTGCAGTTATTAAATGATTGTTCTTTTAGTATTTATATATTTCTATTAATAGTCTAATCGTTGCTATAATTTTCTTCCACGTCTTATGCAACATGATTTTTTTGTTTTTTTTAAAGTGCAAAGTTCCATTGATATAAAAGGAAATTTTATAACATAAGTAAACATAATTAAAATTCCCAGTTTTAGGAAATTTTCAACCCAATCAGTAGATGAAAAAAAGATGAATGATTAGGTTAAAATGAGATCCGCGGGGAGCACGACATGTTAACAACATTCTGTCAAGATTACAAGAAATTCAAGATCTTTAATCAATAACAAAATGTTTCTCCATAAATTATTGCTTAACTATTTTAGCACAAATAAATAAATAAATACTAAACAGAAAGATTTATTTTTTTAATATTTGGCTACATACATATTAAATTATTCTCATTTATGGATGAAATTAGAGGGAATGGCAACGTATAGAAATTAAATAAGTCCTTGAGGCGTATTTTGTTTTAAGTTTATTCATTTAGTGATTTTTTAATCATGATTAAAGGATTTTTTTTTTAGAATATTAATTGATTCGTAAAATATAGTTAAAAAAAATAAGAATAAAACAAAGTATATTTTACAAAATTTAAATTAAAAGTTAAAATTTGAATTAAATAAAAAATAAAGAATTATAATTACAATAAAATGAAACAAAGAACGCACATAAATAAACAAAACAAAAATTCACTGAGCTATTTTTTGATATTTGTGCTGGGAATCGGAGACAGTACTGTTTCGAGGTTAATTAACCTCTCATCAGTCCATTTCGCCTAGCATATCTAGCTCAGTGAAATGGGACAGTAATCAAAACGGACAAACATACAAATCAATGACCCCTCAATTAAAAAACATCAAAACAAAATCAAGAATAAAAAGGGGCGAATAATTAATCCCCGCTCGCATCTAGCTTAGCATGTAAAGGATTACGGTTAGTAATTAGACATGAGATTTAACGGGCGTTAGAATTATAATTACATTTTACGAAAAAGAAAAAGGAATAAAAAAATTGAACATTTCATTAACGCCTTGAGTTTCATCAACCAGAATATGGGATGGCTGTTTTGTCCTTATTAGGACTCGTCACGCAGATTTACCTATATCGACGATCGAATCAATTTTCAAGCAAAATATTTTCAGCTCTATCTGAATAATCGAATCAACCATCATCTATGATTTGTTCAGTGAAACACACATTCGATTCAAGTGTTTTCAAAGTTAATTTGGCAAATGAAGAATTTTTGCTTGTTTTGTATTAATTGTGTCTTTACACTCTCTAGATCTTTCTTAGCGTTTCTATTAAGGAAGTACGGCAAAATAAAAGAATACCATTATTTCTAAACGATTTTTTTTTCATTTTTATTCATTCACGAGTAAATATTTAGGAGACATGATCAGGAGCAATAATTAGAATTTGCTAAAACTTTATATTTCACTATATGAAGTGGATAGAGAGAGTTAATGCTCCGTTATGGATTGAGTATTTGCTTAGACATCAATTGGTAGCTGTCGGTAACAGATGTCACTACCTGACCACGTGAACTGCCTCTAAAAGATTAGTTAATTTCACAACTGAATTGAAAATAGTTCTTCTCAAATAGATTCAATGAAAATCTGTAGGAAATTGCATTGAATTGAAATTTCCTTTTAAGCTTTCCTAGCAGGCGGCTGAAAGGCAATATTTTGGAAAAACAAAAACAAAATGATGGTAATTGCGTTTCAGTTCTCTCAATAGGTTCGTGAAAGATCTTAAGTGAAACCACTTCTATTTCTATACTAAAACTTCAATAATGAAAAACGAACAAAAGAAAAGAGATTAATATCTCATTCCATATTCAGTCTTTTCATATTATATTGATTATAATTAGACATACGAATTATAAGTCTGTTTGAAACAACAGGTTTTCATTGTTTTTTATGTACTATTCGACACAGAGCAATTGAATTAGAACTTACATTGGCTTTAATAATAATACAAGTAAATACAGTAATTAACAAGAATTTCAACGAATCGATTGCAATACATAAATATTAATGAATTATAAATTTATGAATTAACTCTTAGTAGAATTATTAATAAAATTAATGTTTGAGTTCAAATATTTAATGAATTAATTAATAAATTTTATTTCATGAATTTAATTTTATTCGTTTGTATTAATTAACAGTAAAATAACTATTAATAACAGTTATTCAATTTCCTAACAATTTTTGAAAGAACATTAAATATAAATTATTTCATTAGAATTTCATTAAATTTCATATTTGTTAATGTTTTTTTTTTCATAATTCATTCTATTGCTTAACAATTACATTGTAAGTTAATTAGTTAATTATATAATTAATAGATTTAATAAATAGTTTATTTTTAATTTTATTTAATTATATTTTTAAATTGATAATAAGTTATTTATACTTTTTGTGTCATTTTGATCCTTTCAAAATGGTTGCCGGAAGAACAGCCCAGAATAAGGTTGGCTGTTAAATATTATTTGGCCTTTGTTATTATACAGCGTCAGCATCTTCTTATTGATTTGCATATCCGGACCATTATTATGTTCCTCGGATTCAACAGACAAGATAAATAAGCTCCCTTCCCTTCACCCCTTTCTCACGCCTCAATAGTTCGCTTGATATTTACACACCCTTCTTTATCCCTCCCTCGGTCTTGTTCGTTCGTCTGACTGAATACGAATAACATAATGGGTTTGAGCAATTAATATCTGTTATTTATGGAAGACCTTTCTCTTCGCTGAGGCTTCTTCTTCTTTTATTTATTTTGTAGATTAATGAGGATTCATGGAGATAGAAATTAATAATTGACTGAAGATTTCACGATTTCAATTATTCCGTTTCAAAAAACAGGCTTAGCAAACAAAAATAAGACAAATCAGCATATTTAAAGGTGACATCTTTATTCATTAAGAATGGTGTACTCTCAATCACAACTGAAGTGCCAGAGGTACATGTAGACGCTCTATTATTCGTCCTTACAAGTAGGAAGAATAAGAAAGTCAAACAACGTCTTACCAGGTAATTCCTTAGATTTACATCATCGTCGCGCGATTATTTTATGGTGTTTGTCTTAAATTTTTTAGTAGATGTTGATTAGGTGGCTTACAATGCTATTAGAGCAACATAACCATCAGCAGTATTAATTATATTGTTACTATAACCGAAACAAGCATCAGTGTTCACCATTTAATAATCAAAGAGGATATAGGAATTGAATCCTATAGTATTATTACTTTATTTTATCTGATACGATATCATCTGAATGACGTAGAGAAATAGGAGATAATCTTCTGAAAAATATAAAGTACAGAAATAAAACCACTCCTTCA
>JAFIDM010001028.1:28966879-28995308 GCA_023159025.1 Thereuonema tuberculata | reverse complement strand
TGAAGGAGTGGTTTTATTTCTGTACTTTATATTTTTCAGAAGATTATAATATTATCGTGAGGATGAGATAAATAGGAGATAATGTTATGGACTCAATGTTATGGAATGACATTAGATCACTTTTTTTTCCTGTAGATACTACAAATTTCATCCTTCTGAATATAATCTCATAATAATGTGTGCATTTCGCCGTGTCAGTTCTGTGGTATTATGATTTTGGAAGATGAGTGGAGATGTTGGTTAGGTCTCTAGGAGATATTCCTCCAAAATGTACGGGATTGGTTCAAAGCGCTGTTCTGTCTGTAACAACTTTTATTCAGTCATATTCATGTTCCAGTGTTAATAAAATCATAGCATATAACATAGTACCCAGCAAGATTTCAAAGTTCTTGAAACTCTTGATACTCTTGACTCTGTATTAATAAATCGCTTCATTGCTGAAAGCAACAAATCCAACCGCCATAATTAGCGAAAGATGAAAAAGATATTGTAAGTATCTTTGGACTTCAAAACAGGGTTCCCAGATATTTTTGAATGTCAATATTTCGCACGGCATTACCAACAATTTGAAAACTTAATAAACATAATTGTTAATTTGGTTACACATTTTTAGTTTCTTGAATAAGCCTTAATTACTGATTCTTGCCAAGACTTGTCGAAACCCAAAATTTTCTTTCATAATTTCGTATTTTATTAGTTTTTCATACTACTATTGATGTTGTGGCATCATTTCTGATATTTTAAATAGAAATTATTTTTTTTCTTTTTTAATGCTTCTGCACAGAACAAAAAGTCTTTGTAGGACCGTTCGATGAAACTCATCTGGGGAAATATTAGAACTAGAGAATGTGAGTAGGTGAATAGATGTCGCCCACAGAATCCTAAAACCCTTGAGATCATGATAATGAGGCGTCCGAAGTTAGAGGAAAATGACTAAAATTGATTTTGATACATACTTTCCGTCTTTTGAATATTCGTAAGAATGACTTAACACAATTCATTGTTGAGACAACATGCTCGCAATGAAACAGAGGTATTATCAATAGACATCTAACAATGGTCTTCAAAATAATAAATAAAGCTAGTCCGTATACTTTTACGACAAACAACTCCGCTATCATGAAGCAAAATGCTCTTGGACTAGTAGGGAAGCCTTATATCCCCACTCTGTCTCTTCGTCCATCGCGAGAACGACATATGCTAGAGACATGATCTATACCTCGTTAAAAAGCTCCTGCCAAGGCTAGCTCGTAACCGTTGAAAACTCGTTTCTAATATATGTGCTTCTCAAGTTATAGGTCTCCTATAGAATTCTGGTATTAATTTATAAGTTTTATTAAAATCTGGAATATTATAAAAATTCATTTCTTCATTTTTTATATTGACTTCAACTAGTCAATGAATTAATTATATGAATATATAATAATATATATATATATATATATATATATATAAATAATATTTTATATATATATATATATATATATATATATATAAATAATATTTTACGAATATATATAATATTATTTGTATGAATTAATTATATGAAGCCAATTTTCCTTTTCTCTTCTTGAAATAAATCTTACAATAAATCTTGCAATGGTCTGTTTTTATTCTAGTGAGATCTCCCAAATCTATGGGGAGTTCTATTTTTTTCTGTGGGGTTTTGAAGTTGTAAAGTTTCCGAGATTTTAACATTCGCTCTGTATAGAAGCCGTGGCCCATTATGCGATCGCTGCTGAGATTGTTGCTCCTATCTTGTTTTTATGTTAATACATTCTCTTTGCTATCTTCAGATGACTTAAAGCCATCAGTTCGTAGAAATTTCTTATGACAACATTATTATAGTTAAAATCTATTCAAACAATTGTATGGCACAATAAATACATTTCACATATACCTAATAGCCTAATACATATAATAACTTATAATAATGTTAATTTTTTAAATCTTCTGTTACAAAGTGTTTGTTAGAAAAGTTAATTTTGTCTCTTTTTTGCTAGAAGCACAACAAAGTACATATCGAATTGTGTGGTTTTATTATATATAATTTAACTAGAGGAATATTCAGTAAGTGCTTGTGTATCCTCCTGAAGTATATAAGGATAATATACGATCTAACTTTTTATTTATATTTTCTTCTGGCAGGAATTATACAAAAATTTCCATCGAAAAATATTGTTTATTTTTTAAGAGAACTTGACAGTTCTCTTCTAATCCACTAATTTACGCACGCTTTGATATAATCACAATTAATTAAATTAAAGCAAGTTAAGTGAAAAATAGTTTTTTTTTCTTGTTTTACTGAAAATGGATAATTCTTTTGTTTACATTCGAAATATTACAATTTAAAAATAAATATAGATTTATCGTTTCTGTTGTTTTTTTTAAGACTTTAAAAAAATAAATGTGAAATAATTTAGAAATTTTAAGGACCGTAAGTAGACATTAAGATTTTTAGGAATTTTTTGTTTTGTAAATCAAATTATTTGATTTTCGATTTTTTTTATCAATAATATAAAAAAAATGTCATTAATCAGTTGGAATAATTTATAAACAGTTGATCAGATCAACTTGAAATCTCCTGACCTGATAAATCTTTTTCATTTTTCCTTAGCACAATCTACAGATATCATTCCAAACAGTCGTCTGAAATTTATTCTCCGCAGGGCGTAGTTTGAGGTGGAAGTTGTTACATAAAACATGATATTGAAATTTCAAATATTAATTCCAACAAGTTCTCAATTTCAGAGATAAAATGATGAAAGTTACAGAGAAAACACATTTCACTTCCGAGAGCATTATCAATTTAAGTCACCAAAAAAATGCAAGATTCATGAACTTGCAGACACAGAATTTGAACAGGATGAAAGTATTAATCCCAATATCTCACTTTCGTCCATCAATTCGTCTTCGCCTTTTTTTTTCCCTCTATCTTTCGGTGATATCATTGTCGCTCCAGCACTTAGGAAAAAAAAAACCCTCAAGTAAGAATCTTGTCAAGAGTCCTCAAAGAAGCTGCGTATATTATAAAGAGACTCTTCGCTTTGCCGCCCACGCTTCATTGAAGCATCAGAAAAAGAAAAAAAAAAGGCTTTACATTGTCTGATTTTCTAAAAGACATATCAGATAAAAAAAAGATAAAAATATAAAGAAAATGATGTTATAGAGTGGTGTTATACAAGAAATAGAATCAGCTTGAGTTGAAAACGTTTGACTTCTAAAATTTAAAATAGTTTAAAATCAAATGTTAGAAACATGAAAAAATATCTTTAATAGAAGGGTTATACTTTAAAAATAGGTCTAATTTGATAAAATCAAAGAATTTCCACAACATCATGAAAAACATCCGTGATAAGCAATTACAGCAATGTAATACTTCGTAATAAAAAGTTGGATCATTACTTGTCTCTTTTGTGGGTGTTGTTAAGATAATTAATTTTAAAATTATTGACGTTAATAATAATTACTTTTGGGTTCTGTTTCTAAATTTAGAAGTATCAGTCCTTTTAAGAATTACCTTATATTTCTATCAAATTCTATTGTTGAATAATCTACTTAAAGTAGTTGTATGATACTACAGATATTTGTAGATATAGCACTAAAGAACATAATCAAATCCACTGCTCTTTAGAACAAAATTTGTTTATTACTGTAAAACTTCATTAATGTGATTGTATTAATAAACAGAAAGGACTTGAAATTAATAAATTTGTAATTGAAAGTTTCAAAAAACATTGTAAACCTACATGATCATTTATTTGTATTGTAATTCTTATGAAATAATTTTTAAATAATGCCTAGTAAATGAGTCTTTATTTTGTTTTAACCGCGTTTGAATAATAACTTGGTACGCTATGAACCTTATTCTTTGTTGTAATCGTACTGGATTATTCTTAGTTATAACTGCTGTGATTTTAACTTTTTCAAAATGTAGCCTGAAGAAGCAGGAAAGGTTATTACCCTACGAAATATCGCTAGTAGAAGTATTTTTTTATGTATTTTTTTTAGTAATAAACAAATTTTGTAGTAAAAAAGTAATTAAAATATAATCTTCTTAATTTTAATTAATTAATTTAGTGTTAGTTAATTTCTGGTAATCAATAAATGATAATTTTCGAGTAATTTCATATTCCAACAACATTAATTTTTTTTCGCAATAAAAACTTACTTTTTAATTAAATAGAAATAACATACGAATCGTTAAAAGTTGGTTTACATTTCAGATTGAGTTATTTATTTTGTGTCTGGTAAATAATTTTATAATTTGCTTCAGTTGTTGCGTTCGGTACAGATGCTACATTTGCTGTAAACCAATTTGCTTCAATTTTTACAGGCTAACAATAAAGCTAACCTTAAGAGTGTTGAAGATCGAAACTTATATACAGGGTGTCACAGATCGACACCACGGGAAAATCGAAAACTTGAAAACTTGAAGATAAAAATTGCCCTCGACTGACTTTCTTTTAAGTTTTTTTCTGGGACTGACTTATATTTAAAATAAAACACTATGTCATTTGATTCTCCATTTATTATGCTACAAAAAACATAATTGCAATAAGTTAATCAAACCCACGGTTCAAATGGTATGACCCTCCAAGCACAATCGCCTCAAAGTCAGTATGACGCACAGCGAAGAGCAAGCGCACTCGATGCAAGAATTGCTTTTTATAATTTTCTGTAAGCAATGATTGGATAAGATGTTATCATCTCGAAAAGTCTACATCTGATCAAAAAACTTCATATCACTATTTTGCATCCTATTTAATGAGAAATCCCGAGGTGTGAAGCAAATGCGGTCGATCTGCGACACTCCAAATATATATATTTGGCGCGAAAGGGCAAGCTTTGAGTTTTACCTGAGAATATATTAGAATACGTAGTATTTCGGGGTACTGTCGTACTGAAGCTACGTACATTGACAATTTATAAAAAAATAAAGTACATAGATTCATTAATATCCAGAATAAAGCTGGATTAAAATATGACGATTGAGTCACATATTTAAAAAAATTTTAGACAGTTATCAATATTTAATACTGGTTTCAAAACTATTATTTTCGTCCTATTTTCCTCTTGATTTTCAATGAAACGTATTTAATTATATGATTGTAATTCTCTTTATTATATCTCATTATATTGGACAAATAATCTTTATGACATATTAAGCAGTCAATTTACCATTCAGTCTTTCCTTCATTTCTACATTAGCAACAACGGCCTGATTGAGAGAGAGAAGAGCAAATGCAAAGGGACAAATGCATTTCTGTTACTCTTCCTATTCTCCTTATCAGTCGTGTTTTCGGAAAAGATTATTTTCCGACAAAGTTAAGTCTCGTGAGGAGATCTTTTCTCCCAGAAATGCTATTATGTCGAAGCAGAAGGCTTTGACCTATTTCTACTTAAGAGGCTTAAGTTCCTTTTCAATTTACTTCAGCTGGAGAATTAATAGGATGAGAAACGTTGTGCAGCTTGCTTTAACGTGATCGTTTGTATGCGTGATATTGATTTCTTCGGTTTTCCAGTGACAATTTACAGATGTACTGAGCAGAGATTGTAGAGAACCATTTGGAATTTGTTTAGTCAATGAAAGGGTGCCCTTTGACTTTAGGAGTTAATCCTAAGTATTACCAAACTTCCGAATTCTACCAGTAAACTAAAAGATATCTGAGTATTGTGATATGATTGTCTCCTCATTCTGGCATTCGTTACCTGAGTAGTTAAACTGACTAAGTCCAAATAAACACACGTGTTCACACAACAATAGAAATAATCTTAAACTTTTTATTATCAACTTTAAGTGAAACCGCAGATCAGCATTGTACAGATTTTCACTAAAGAGACCTTTCTCTGTATTTAAAATTATCCGAACAGATTCGGCAGTAATCTTTCGTTCTTATACTAGAATAAGAAGAACAAAAGAAAAAATACTAACCAGTTAATTGTTTTTATCATAATAACATTTGATATATTTGATGTATTCCGTTTTGGAATTTTACTACACTTACACAGTGGCGCACCAGTGGGGGGGGGGCCTAAGAGGGCTGAAGCCCTCCCCCCAAACGCTAAAACAAAAAAAGAAAAAGACAAGAAAGAAAAATAAAAAAAAAAGAGAAGAAAACCTTTATTAAAGCACTGACGTGTCTGTATTTTATTATTTTGAAAAGTGATCATTGACACAAATTTATTTTAAAATAGGCCTACATCTGAATGTACTTTTTACAACATCCTTCTAAACCTTAATTCTGGAGCCACTGTACTTATGTCATATTGATACATTCATTCTATCTTGATCTGCTGTGAGATCACGATATCCACATACTAAGAACGACTTATCTAATATTAAGACTACTTATAGAGAGAAAAAAAAGATTACATTAAAAAGGGTATTGAAATGCAATGTTAGATTGCAAGACCAACTGACTGTGGTAAAGGTAAAGACTGTGGTAAGAACGTAGGAAACAAAAAACAAAGACCTGCACAAAAAATGTGCAGTATATAATATAAAAGATTGTCTATACGAAGAAACAATAAAGAATTGTGAGAAGAATAGAAATAAGGTGTCACTATCTCGCTTTTACTATTTCCTTGAATAGAGGAAAAGTTCAGTGGTTGATACCTCTAGGGGCTAGGTTCAGAAACCAGATAGACTTGTAGATAGCTCGTTTAGATAACACAGTTCTTTAGCACTAGAAAATTCTTCCGGGAAAACCAACATTTTAATTACTAAGCGACTGAAGTAACTCTTTCGCTAAGTTTCCTCGTATTTTTCATAGAGATAGTCAAAGTTGGTAAAAGAGATCAGATAAAGTTTGTAGAAATTTCGCATTTGAGCTTAAAAATAATTTGACTAACGACAGCATTATATTATAATGAATGTCTCAATGAATTACAAATTTCATTATTTATTTTCGTTCACATTAAAAAAAAAAATCTTTTCAGAAAATTTCGTCATCAAAATCAGATTAATTTGCAAGTGTTTAGTTTGTTAACGTATTTGTCACGCATATTAAAACCGGTAAAAATTTCATCAAAAATTAGGCATCAGTTTTTACCAACGTGGCAAAACTATAATAGGCAAATTAAGAAAAAGAAAGTAACGGCCAAATCTTAGCAGACAATGAACCTAAAGAAACTTGAAACTCACATGTCCTGACTAGCGTTCTAACACCATTCGAATATCATCTGACAGTGCCAAAATTAGCCATAAGTGTCATCCATTTTCTGCATCAATTTAACGTAAATTGAAAACTGAAAAAATACTTAAGTAGATACATTTTTTTTCTGAAGTTTAACCACCTTTGTTTCAGTGTAACGTCATATGAGATCTGCATTTTTGTATTTTGGGGTATTTCAAATATTTGATTCTCAAAGTCTGGAGATCTAAATTTTGTAATGCATTATTATCTATCAACTGTATAAAACTATCAATTACTTGTATAACAAACGAATTACAGACATTTCTGGCATTCTCTTTTATCCTGCAGAACAATTTGGAAATTTTTGAAAATTATTATCGTTTTATTAGTGCATTTTAAGAACTGAATTTTACTTCAGCATTTGGTTTTAAAGCCTAAAACTTATCTCTTTAGCTTTCTTGCTTTTCGTGAATATCCTTTCAATATAAGTTCTATAAGTCGCTTTTCCATTAGTTATTGAAGATAAATTTCTTCAATAACTTTGTTTGATTTTTGACATTAACATTTTTTTTAATGTGTCCAATAAACATATTTGCTGGAGAATCCATTTTGTTCGGATAATTTCGGGGTTTCTTTGACATTTCCTTCAGATGTTTTTCTTTGTCTTGAAGTCACTAATTTTTGTTTTCTATTTTGTTGTTCAGTTTTAATTTCCTGTCTTTCTAATTTAAGGAGACTCATGTCTTCAGATTGAACTAATAAAGGAAACCCCTCCAGTGCTCAGGAAACAAAAAGCAAAAGAAGAATCTTGGCGTAGTTCATTTATTCCTCGTAATTGAAAATAGTAATCAAAAAGTATTTTTATTTTCTTATATAATTGTTTACTATATGAATTCCAGTGAATGCAGTTTTTAATAATTATTTATTTATTAATTTCTCGAGAACTTTTAGTTACAATATATCATACATTTTTATTTTTTTTCCTTATCCACACAACTGTTTCATATACCCTTACTTGTTTCATATGGTTCAATCCTGATGACGATAATCAAAACCTAAGATGATTGGTTTAAGATTGATTCCATTGCTCCTTAATGATAGGTTTGATTATTATTTAAGGAACATGATACATGTGAATGTTCCACCTGACGAAGCGGGCAAAATTCATGAGCTCGAGAAACCCGTAGTGATTTTTGTTGTAAGTAACTTTATTTTTAACCTTTTATAATTGTGGTGGCTTTAAAGGATGCATGTAATTCGTCTACTTATTTAGTTACGTGAAGAGAAAAAGACTCAATGTAAATGTACATAGTATTAAAAATATTATTTCAACAAAATAAATTTGTCGAAATATTTATTAGAAAAGCCATATGCTGATTATCGTGAAACAAACAACAGATAATTCTATATTAATTCCTTTCCTGCTTATAATTTGAATCTTTAGCACAACTACATTTATGCACTAAAACTTAACTTCCATTCGCTATTGAAATGCAAACAAGAGATTTGAATCAATGATGACAAATTTTGATAGATTGCTGCTGACGCTGAGTGGATGAGTTAGAAGTCCCCTCTTTTAACGTTTACCTTCATTTGATGAATACGTTACTGTCTTAATTCGAGCAGAAAATTCCTAATGATCTACGTTCTGCTTCATTACTCCCTTAGCACGCTACGAAAAACCGAAAAACAAATTGGAATGAAGTTCTACTCAAGTGTTGTTTCTGTAAATAAAAAGGATTCCATTAAAGCCATGCTTTACTAAAGAATTTTAGAATGTTTCAGTTTGTTATATTTTAATATGATTCATTGTAAATTATGTTAACATTCATTTCAATAGTTAATTCCTTCTATAAAATCAAAATTTAACGTGCGCGATATAAATATAACAAGAAAAGAAAAAGCATAAAAACGAGCACCACTAAAGGTTCACTGAGCTATTTTTAGAATTTTCAAACCGGAAATCCTAGACAGACTGTTTCGAACTTCGCTCTCGTCAGTTGGATTATCCCAGATTCTCAATAGTTCAGTGGAACCAAAAGAAACGTTAATATTTAGCAATTAAACAAAGCAGTGATCCTTAAGTTAAAAAAAAACAAAATACAAATTAAGAACAAAAGGGACAATAAATTAATTTTGGTAGCACAACGCTTAGCTTATAAAGGACTAGCTGGCTGTCATCACTTCGCTCCGGAAACCTTGCATATGTAACTTATAAAAACACTTTGTTTATTTAGCAAATTAATATCGAGATCGAAGAATATACGACTTCCCAACCCTTTGAGGCCTTCTCCACACTCCCATCACTTGAAACCTTGACCAGTTGGTAAAAAAAAATCACGTGATCATTTATATTTTAAATTACAAGGATATGGATGAGAAAGAAATTGAAATGGTAAGATCACTTCGAAACGGCAGGGAAAAACATCGCGACAGGTTAACTCAGGTGTATTGCGGGTTCCAGTCACACACTTCATGGTCATTTCTTCTTCCCCCCCCCCAAAAAAAAAAACAACAACATATATTTATATACTTTTTACATTGTCTAACCTACCCAACCTGCCAAATCTCAGGTATGTAGAATGTTGGAAGAATGATAAATATTTCGAACAGACACACACACATCCACAAATTTCCCTTTTCTATTATAGATCAATTTGCAATTAGAACAGAGCTTGAGTACGATTAATGGCGCGAAAAAGAAAAAAATGCTATTTGGGGATCAGAGACTAAAATCAATTAGCTTTACGAGAGCTAATATATTTCGTTGTTTCTTAGGAATTTATATTTCGTATAATTTTTTTTGGAATAGTTTGTTAATTTGTGATCGCCAAGAAGAATATATACCTTTTGCAATAATTCAGAAGTCATTTCTTAAAGAAAATTGAAACGTGATCGAAGATCGGCGGTTATGTTCATGTGGAAAAAAAAACCTTCCCTAACATTTAGCCTATTACAGTGTTCCTAGCAATGAAAAAATAAGTAAATAAATGAAAATGAATGTAAATGTAAATATTTGAAGATCTAAATTGAGTGATTTTGTAAAACTACTTAGAATTTCTTGCATGAAATAGATAATGCAGCATAAATATTTTCCAGTAAAAATGTATTTATGAAGTAGTTTTCCTAGTAATATTAATGTGTAAATAAATCTTCAATAACACAAAATAATCGAAACAATAACAAAAAAATCATTACAGTTGATAACAGTACTGTACTTTCAAAAAACATTTTGAAAAAGCTTTTTCACGTAGTACCAAAAAACTTTATTTTTATTTTTTTTTTTGGTTGACTGTCTTTTGGAAACTATTTAATATTAAAAAAAATATATATTATTTCAAATAATATTGAATAAAAGCTTTTAAAATATTTAATACAACGATTTAATCCACTACTCCATTCAATGTAACTTTTCAAGTACAAGATTCAAAATGAATAAAAAGTAATCTAGGTTTCGATGTAATTTACGATAGTTCACTAATATCTATTTACTTCAGATCATTAAAATTAAAATCATGAATAAAATGAATTATTATTTAATTTTTATACCTTAAAACTATAGTATGCATTATCTACAAAACGTAATAAGTTTAAGAAATATTTAAAGATATTTATAGGTTTTTTTTTAATCACATGTTTACGATTAGACATCGTTTTCCTTTAAGATCTAAGGAACAAATATGAGGTTGTAATTCTGTATTTTATTAATACTATAAAATTTTCTTCTGAATACAGTACGATATCATGGTTTAAGATATGGATTTAAGAAAAACTTAAGCCTATTACAGTGATTTAGATTACTATCAACGTTAGTAACACTAGCAATGAAAACATAATAATACTTGCGGATTGAGATGAAAAACTTTATTTTGATGCTAATAGTTTGTTTGAAATAAATAAAACTATTGTAGAAAGATTTACGAGCAGTTCTAAAAAGATTGTTTTTTAACGAACTTGCCTCCTAGTTCTATCAAAAAAAATCTTCATTTCTGAAATGCTCGCTGCATATTCGACTCCATTTCGACGGCTTTTTTCCCCGTAAACCCTATTAAAGCATTGGGGAACACAACAGTTCCTTCCCCCTCGCTATTCTTGGTCCCTTTTCCCTCGGACATGTAGGCACGTGGTCTATAAGTTGTGGCATGTCAAACGTTCGGATGGGCGAGCGATCAACTACAGCACCTTCGTTTTGGCGCCCTCTATATTTCGTCTCGCTTTCCAAGTGATATTGGACTGTGCACAACGATAAACCGTTGCCTAATTAAATGAATTACTTTTCTGTTTGTATTGAAGTAAAACCTCGATTGAGGATCAGAATAACAAAACCTTCCATCTGAACTGTGTGAGATGTAGAAGCTGGTAGTTGATTTATGATATTTGGGTGAGGTTCATTAATTGAATCTATCGATAATCAATTGAGGTGAATTAATTGATTATCGATAATTCCTTGAAGACCCGATAATCAGTTAAGGTTTATGAAGATTCGACACTCTTTTTGGGATCATCTGAAAGGTGAATGCAATATCCATGTGCTGGAGAGGATGACTGTACGGTGCTTTATGAGTAAAACTGTTTAATTTGGCATGAGAACGTATGGTTAGCTGCAAGTTCGCAGATTTCAATACAAAGGGAATCTTCCTTTGTATCTAGAACTGTATCTGAACTGTATCGGTTTTTACATGAAAGACTCAAACAAGACTCCATGTAATGCAGCTGAGGTACCAGTGCTATTATTGGAGAACTCTAGTCAAAGTCAGCTGTCTTCCGAAGAATACTATCAGCAAGAGACTTAAAGACAACCAGTGGACCAATAAACCAGATGAGCCCCAAATGTTAGTTATCTTTTTTTTTTTTTTCAAAAACACCAAAACGACGTGAGAGAGAAATTGAAAAAGTTTTCAAAATAACATAAGTAATAGTTATCCTAAATTGTTATTATCTTTGCGAAGTAATTAAGGCAGCAATGTAATTTTTTTACTCGCTTGTAAACAAAGAGTTGAAGAAGTGTAAGCTAGAATGTTAGAATGAAAAATATTTCCTAAGCTTATTTCCTTTCTCTTGAAATTATTTCGTGGAACCGTTCCATGTAAATATGAGGCATTTAAAAATCGATGAAGTGAATAGAGCAATATAAGAGCTAAGTATCTTCCAGCAGGTGTGGCTTGGAGGTGGTCCGTGAGAAGAAACTAAATCTGACAGTTGAAATAATTGGATTTTGAATACATTTGCGTTAATATTTAATCAATTTGATTGGCAAAAAATAGCATTACTTTAAATTTAAGAGTGTTTGAAATACGAGTAGTTGATTCAATGACATATATTTAATGTAAAGACAAGCAAACAAACAAAAACCCACCAGGTAAAATTTAACTAAAGTTGACGATATTCCGATTTAATTTACCTGTCATTATTTGAAGTCTGTTCATCTGCTTGTCTGTCTGAACATTTTTCTTATGTTTTTATTTATATGTAATATTATTTGTTTTTGAATTGTGTACAATATCCACTAAATTTTATTGTAGGATGTCAGAAATAAAGTAAACTTAATATTTGATTAAATATATTATCTTAATTATATATTATCTTAACTAAGCTTTTTTACCATCTCCTTTTTTTAATATTAACACAATGGAAATGTTCTGTATCAACTTTAATTCTTATCAACAAGCATCATTTTTAGAAGTTGTATTCATGTTATTTTTCTAATATAAAAAAAATGTTAGGTTTATATTATAGTGAAATTGCATCGATAATCTTTTCTAGTGTCTTTAACAAGTAGTTTAATTTTAAACATAATAAATATTTTATATAAATTATTTGATTTTAACATTTATTTTATTTGAAATTATCATTAGAATACAAAATAGGATATGACAAAGAAGATTTTTTGTGTGTAATTTAATATTTATTCAATAACAACCAAGCAGTTTTTCTTTTATTACAAGAAAAAAGAAAGGGCGGAAAGGAAATAATAGTGATTTTATTTGATATGTATTAGTTGCTATGTTGTTCTAAGCTCTTCGAGGAATAACATGTACATGTTTATTAGAAACTTTAAAAAAAATGATTTCCGCATTTTTTTATTGGATTTATCGATTACATAAATCTGTAGCTGTTGAGTTATTTTGAATTCTAATTCTAGATTGTTCTGTTTACAGAATGGATGTTGCCGAATCCTCTGAAGAGTACTCAGTGAGTAAACCATTATTTTATAATCCATTATTTATATACATTAATTGGATTAGTTTCTATTGGAAATTCGTGGTAAGCTAAGGTTGTATTTGTTGATTAGCAGAGATAATTCTCTATTAATGAAGACTTCCCTTTAATTGTTTTTTGAAATTCAGCAACATTGTGTTTATCTTACAGTGAACAAAACAAATTGTAAGTAATTGCGTGAAATGAAGACGAATCCTATGAATAATGTTGTTCATTTCTCACTACGACGGTCAGAAATCATTTTTCAAGACATAAAAACATTATGCAGATATCATTTGAGACTGATCATTACAAAAGGGATGATTAAAAAAAAGATACTATTGATTAGCACTACTTTGTAGCGACTCTCTATAGAAAATATAGAGGGAGAGGGAAGTTCAAGTAGCCAGATTCGAATCCTGGCCATGGCTACGTTTTTTTTCTTGTTAGTTTTTTTTAATTTTTTTTTAACCTTATTTTGTTTGTTTTTTATTCTACTATTTATTGTTCCTTAAATATATTTTATATTTTTAAAAAATTATTATTTGGTTGAAAATGAGACATGTACGAGGTCGCTATAATTTCGTGTATGCTATGAAACTAATTTTATAACTTGTGTTTTTTTTAATAGTGAACAAATACATTCTACTACTTGAAACTTCTACGTGTAGTGTTCATATCTTTATAAATCAAACACCGAGCCGACACACCTGCTTATTTATTTATTTTTTATTTCTGAAAAAAAAAATAAGCAGGTGTGCCGGCTTGGTGTTTGATTTATCAAAATACATTCTACTGTTTCGTATTGCATTTCATTACCAAATGTCGCCAACAAGTTTGTGGGGTTTCGCGAAATATTAAAATGAACAAGAGTTAATACACCGGTACATCACCAAATTTTATTACTTAGTTGTAGATAAATTACTTGTACTTTGTTATTAAGGAGTTAGTTGTTCATATTGGCACTACTATTGAAAATACTTTCATCGTGTGATTGTAAAATTATAAAATAAGACAAAATAAAAGAAAATTAATATACTTTAGTTTAAGATTTTAATTATGTTGTGCATTTTTGCTACAACTTAATTTATTTTATTTAGATCAAAATAAGTAGTACTATAGAAATTGTTCTTTAATCAATATGGAAGTTTTTGGTCTAATCGTACAGATTGCTTTCTATAGGAGCCAGAAACAAAGAGATCCGTGATCTCTGCTAGGCATTTTTTCCCAGATATTTCTATCTTTATTTACCCAGTCCTTTATAAAACTCCAGTTCTGGGGTTAAAGGTAAGCGAACTTTGGACTGAACCTTTCTTAACTGATCCTCAGAGGTCAGAAAAAGCCAGGTGTCGCATTCGACCCACTCATGAGCATCACTAGTTCGAAAGGAATACGTCTAATCCTGAACGTAATCCATACTTTTAGTTTTTTTTCCCCTTTTTTTATCCCTAAGGGATATACGGGCAGTGAATAAACTTTGCGAACCACTGGTGTAGAATAATTGAATGAACTACAAAAGTCTACCAATAATCTAAACCTTTCTCTTTCTTCTGTAGCTTACAGTCACCCTTCAAATATTGGAACTTTTTTTCGACCAAAAAATAAGAAATTGTATTGTCTTACTTTGTTTCTGATAGATGTTGAAGTAAGTATTCATTTAAGCAAATATTTTGACAAGCTTATTTTGCTTCCATGAAGGTTTGTTAGTTACGAAAGACACTTCTGTCTTGAAATCGCGACAGACATCTTTGCCTGTGTCTTTATTTGTTTCTAAGCAAAACCGCTGTATTTCCACTGTCATCATCATCTGGGAATTCGCTTTGAGTCGCTACCACAGCGATCTTTTGACAGCTACGTAATAAACAGACACAAGCAAAAGAAGCAGAATTCTAGGATGTTTCACTGAAGATCTTGTCAGTATAAAACAAAAGCTTATTTTTCTTTTATAAATGCAATTTTTTTCTTTGTCTCTAAAGGATTTAGCTCAGCTTATTGTTTGTTCTGAGTTACTTTTGTTTGAACAGTACTAAGTGGCAGTGTTTTTTTAAAAAAGGCTAAAGAGTTTTCAAACACTGATAGGATTGCGTTCACTTTGATATTTCAAATTTAGACAAGAAAGTTGAGAAAGGTCTTAAAAAAATCTAATATTCTTCTTAATGTATATCAATGAAATAGAAAAAGACAGAAAAGAAAATCAATCAAGCCTTCCTTAAAGAACTCTTAGCCTACTTTCCTAGTATCTCCACAGAAGATGGGAATTAACAGCAAGTGATACTTGAATGTATGTTTGTATATATATAAAAGGTTTTGAGAAATAAAGTTAGTAAGTGCAAAAGTTCGTTAAAAAATAAGTAATATTAATATAACAATATTAAGCCTACTACTTTGGCACTTTTTCTCCACATAACAAATTACAACATTAGTTAAAACGCAACGTACGTTTCGAAATCACATTGACAGAATTTCCTTATCAAGTAAATATCCCTACCTTAAAAACCCATACGTCCTTTATCAGGATTCATCAAATTCGAACCGGTGATCGCCCTGTTAGACAGACGTGGTTGGCAGTTCCCTCTGGTGGCTGGTCAACTAATAAGTAATATTAGTTGAATTTATTAATTGAAAAATAAAGACAAAACTGTTCTTTTTTTTATTGTTATTTTTTAGAAGGGAAATTAATAACTTTGATATATGTATAAAGAAAATCAAATGTTACGTATTTTCATGTTTCCTCTTTGTTTAGAAGTTCAGAAGTTTATCCACTAGAGGAGGGAATATTTCTATTGAGCTCATAATTAAATAAATTATGTATGAGTGCAAAATTTCTACTTCAAAAATCCCATTTTTATAAAACTTTTGTAATAATTTTGTTTACAACTTTTTAGTTTTCGAGATGATAGATGAAGTTGTAATACTTAACTAATTTGAAGAAGTTACAGTGCAACTTGGATAATTCGAAGCTGAAGTGACCACTACAAAACTTCGAATTATCCATAACTTCGAATTAAACAAGTTACATCTTTTAACTTTAATTTCAGGTCCACTGAATGCTTGAAAAGATTATTCTGTCAATAAGTAAATATTTATTCAGAAAGATCATGGTATGAAAGACTTAAACAGCATATGTTTGAAAACAAAATAAGATCTATATTATATAAGCTACAGTACATATTACATTCAATACAGAAAATTATAGTTTTTCAAAAAATTGTGCAATGTCTGATTTTTTTGTAGAATTCAGTCGCTTAAGGTTAGCAAAATCATCAAAATCGTTGGTTTCTCCTTCAATGTACCGACGAAATTCGGCGCTATCCCGAACTCGTTGGCGATTTGGCATTTCTTCTTCACACCCTTTTCCACCTCGCGAATGACGGCGACCTTTTCAGCGAACGTTAAATTCTTGTGCACGCGTGGTTTACTGAAAGATATGGTGACACTGACAGCAGGAAGCTCGAATGGCGTCTGAAGCGTCACGTGTCGAACGGTGGCGGGAAGGGGATTTCAGTTGTCACGTGTCGAATTTCTTAACGACGAAACGTCGAAAAGTCGTTATGGTTCGAATTTTTTTATAAAAAACTTCGAATTAAGGGAGGTGAACTTCGAATTATCCACGATTTTTTAACATTGATTTAATAAGAAATTCAAGGGACTAAGAGAAATCTTCGAATTAACCACGATTTCGAATTAAAGACATTCGAAATTATCCAAGTTGCACTGTATAAATAAAGTAGGTAAATTTGTCAAATAAAACTAAATTAGTTTTTGAATGAATTGAACGTGATATTATAGGAAACGATAGGTTATAGTTGGATCCAACTCTAACTGTAGTTAAATGAGAGTGGTCCGATGCTACTACTGCGGATAGGTTCCAATCATGAGGTATCTTGAATTTTTCATCTTTTGTCTGATTCCCTTTCGTATGTCTGACTATTTTTCTGGCTGAGCGTAGCTTCGTCGTTACACCTAGAAGAAATTGGTAACAGCAATAATAATGAATTGCCTGCCAAATTGTTTCATTTACATTTGATTATGCCAACTATGTCTTTTCGTGTTGACGATATTAAAATGAGAGTTCTCTTAGGATTTGCTAACAGTAGAATGACTTCATCAGTTAATCTCTCTGAAAGGACTCCTCAGACTTCTCCGGAATTTTTGGTCCAAGATTTTGTACTTTGCATACAGTGAGAATGGAAGCGAGATGATTCTCTTTGAATGAAAAGTTCAATCGTATATTCTCTAAGACGATATACTCCATGAAATCGTAGTTCATGGAAGGGTATTTGAAGGCATTGAATCCGAACGGAGAAAGTTCATCAGCAAGAAAGGATTCTGAGGTCCTTCGTGAGATAAAGGACCTTCGACGGTTCCCAGGAGGTTGGATTCCTACTTCACCTCGCAAATATCCCTCAGGGTCACCCGCGCCATCGATCGCTGCTCTTTTCTTTCGCCGGAGGTGTTTCCATCATTCTCCGCAGGGCGGCACTGCCTGTCTCGTAATGAGGCGCGCCTTTATGGCACTGAATAAGCGGTAGCAGCGCCATAACGTCCTGACTCTGCTTAGGGAAGATAACTCCAAATTACAGTTACTGCTAACGTAGTATCTGGATCTGACGTTTATTATTATGTTGCAAATTTTGCTTTTATGTTGTATTTATTTTGAATTCACAGCAGATATTTCTTATTCTTGAAGTAACAGCGAGGAAATTGACTGAGAACATTAAATGCAACACACGCTACGCAAACTGGGATAAATTGAACAAATCTCACTTACCAACAACTGACTATTAAGAGTTTCCCACATGAAATTCAGGGCCCATGTACCAAATGCAACCCCCCCCCTCCCTCTTTATAGTCAAAATCACAGATTCTTAGCAGAAATATCGTGAAAACACCACACGATTTCGTATTTCTCCCTTTTAAACATGCCACAGTTAATAGCATTCTTTTTAGAGTAAATTAATTTAACACCAACATCTACTTTTTCCAGCCCTACCCAAATGTTTAGGAATTAAGTTTAGAAAAATGTTTACAAAAAAAATTATCTCTATTCAAATATTATAATGCAGAATAGCTCTAGTTAAAGCATAAAAGTAGTTTATATAAAATTTCATTAGAAAAAAAAGTGAGAGGCTAATTCACCTTAATTTGCCCGGTTTTTCAGTTGAGACCTTAGCCCGGGCCCTGACAAAGAGCTTAGGTGACATACTTTTGTAATTTCTTCCAAAGCAACCTATTGCTGTGATAAAAACGTGGCAACTGAAAAATACTTCTGACGCTGTAAGAAAAATAAAACCAAACTTATAGTTGATAGGCTAATATTGATTGTATCAATTGCATCGAATATTTATTCAACAGGTGTGATGTATGAAAACTTTCAGATATTGTTATTTAACGTAATAATAAGCCAACTACGATATAATTTAGTATTAAGCTTCTAATCTACATGTTACCAGTATCTGTTGGAACTTTGAATGATAAATTTGTCATTGAAGTTCGAGCTTCATAAATGGAAATTAAAGATGTATCTCAAAATCAGGTTTTTTTTAGTACCATAAATCTACCACTAAAGCTTCAGCTTCCTGAGATAGTTTTCATTTTTCTTAATGATGATGGACAATCATATGTCAACTTATTACAACTTACGATTTCAGAAACTTAATATTAATGAAATGAACTTAGAAAATCGTATTTTCAACAACAAAAATACTTAAAATATTATTTTGGATAAAGTTAACCAAGGAATTATTAGCAATGATGAACTAAGGAATAGAAATGTCTCAAAACTTGGTTGAATTAGAATAAATCAGAGATCTTTCCTATAGCGTCTAATCCGATGAAGTTCCTCATCTATAATAAAAAGAATCTGTTTCTTTTTCTCTAATAATTAGCCTTATTAACTGTTAATATTTATATTTGCTACAAGTTTTTGTTAATGTATTTGGGAATTATTCTTGGTTGAAACTGTTATGGTAATTAGCACTGAAAATCAATATGAAGCCGCTGCCGCCTTGAGAGCTCAATTACGATTATTCAAATCCGTTTATAGATATTGACAAGAAGTCCAACCACTGAATGCATTATCAACAAGATTAATAATTTTTCAACCGCTAATTAGTTTTACAATTACATTAATTACTGTCATCTATGGAGTAGATTATGTAGTTTTTGTGGTACTTCGGGTGGATAAACAAGGATGGATTTTCGAAGTACAGACTGTATTCTAAAATTTATTTTTCTATCTTCATTTTACTCTCTACAATTTCGAAACGATACAAACATAAAACAAATCGCTAATATTCTACTATATCTAAATTCTGCAGTTAAAGAAATGGCATTTATAAAATGTGCTGTTTGAATCTTTTTATTTCCCCTGAAGAAAACAATAAAAATCATAGAAAACAATAAAAATCATAGTGAAGAAACTACATCAAATTTTTGCCACTATTTTACAAACAGCAGATCACATAACTTCTGTCCTAGCTAACTCAAACTGTTGATCACTAATAGTAGGCACCTGTCAGTCTGAAATATATCTACTAACAGACAAACTTTCCAAATATGTAGATATATTTTCTATCCTACATTTTAAGATATGAAAAACTTAATAGATAAAATGTAATAATAAATATTATATTCATTACATTCTAAAATATTCATTAAACATAACGATATTAAATGTACAATATTAAAAGATGATCCTGTGATTTGTATCACCTGCTTCAGTGCAAATGATTTCGTCAGTTTGAAATTAAAATTAACATTATAAAATAGTTTGATTTTTTTTTTATATATTTCAATGTAATTTATAATTTTAAATTAAAAACTATCATTCAAGCAGTTTATTATCAGTTAATTTATTCTTCCAAATATTCAATTTAATTCTATAAACAAGCATATTTAGTACTTTTCAAATGTCAATTCTTCTATCAATTCACATTCTGTACAATTAATATTAGATAAATATTAAAAGAAAATACTTATATAAGATATGTAAGAATATATATATAGATGAAATAATATAAGTTGGATAAAATTTTTATAATGCTATATTTTATATAATGTGCAAATAAACATAGGAAAGCAAATGTATTAAAATCCTTATAACTTTTGATTGGATTAACTACTGTTATTAAATTTATAGTTGTTTATTAAATTGTGGTGGTAGAATTTGTGTCCACTCACCCTTGGGTAGAATTCTTTTTTTTTTTTTATTTGAAAAATTGGATGAAATGAATTGAAGAGTGAAATTAACTTTTCCACGTAATCTGGACGGCTGACAGTTTTACACACATGAATTCCCTGATGGAATATCAAAACCAGCAAGAAAACAGCCTCTGGTCATTATTTCTCTGGCTTTGGAGAGACTAGGAGTGAAGGTAACACTGTTTAATAGAAAAGCTAAAATTATTAGAACGGAAATTGTTTCCAGGAATGGTTTTGCAAGTAAGAAAAAGACATCCAAATCAAAAGATTAAAAACAAGACATTTGTGAATTCTGTCCTTCGGAGTTACTTATCTTTTCCAGACTTTTGAGTAAATAACAATGAAGATTCTTACAGTTAATGAACATAATTTAGATAACAGCATTTTCGCTAAATGAATTTAATATTATTTATAGTTTTGATATTAATATTACTTAAAGCTTATTATTGTTATTATTACTTTTACCAAGGAAAGAGAATTTCAATATGTTGTTGAAAATATATTCAGCAAAATAGATATAAAAAGAAATACAGTGTATATAAAAAAAGAAAACTTATCCAATGTGAAGAAATTATTAAAAAATTGGCTAATAAAATATAATTAGGATAAACTTTTGTTGTTCAGTTGTTGTTGTTGCAAATTCTGTATGTTATACCTCATTTAATTCTTTTGTTTAATTTCCTACACTTCCAGTCTCTTTTTCTTACGTTTATTGTTGCTAGTTCTTACTTTCCTCGATAAAAATAAGCTAAACATATTAACTTTATTATGCAGACCTACATAGATAATCAGAAAATAATTTTATTTTTAAATTATGTTATTGCCTTATAGAAAATTTTGAAAAATCAGTATTTAGCGATGATTGACAGAAACCACTTGTAAACTAAATATTAATGTAAATCTTACTCTGTTTTATCATTCTATTAAAAATATTTTGTTTTGAAAATCATTGATATGATTATAATAAACCTAAAATCAGAAACTGTTGATTGTAATTTCTCATTCCCAACGGGATTGTAACTTTTGTATTATATTATGATTTAAAAATTATTATATTATTTTAAAAATTTGAGAAATGGCTTAACGCTTTTACTTCTTTGGTATTTTTTTGAATAATGATTTTACTTGAGGCAATTTTATTTCAACCTAATTAAGTAAATGAAAGTAATTTGATTTTTATTATTATTTTTATTTATTGCTGCTTTAATTTCAGTAATTGAATAATGTTTTTTTTTTCTAATTTCTGAAATGGAATCCCCGTGTAAAATTAATTCAATTTGACTTCGTTCTTCCAGATGCTTCTCAATTTTATTGATTTAAATATTGTTTTTAATGTTTCTGCAGGTCATTAAATTATTATAACGTATAATTGAATTGAAGATGAGTCATTAATAGGAAATTAATTTAATGGATTGCGGAGGATGAAATTATTACAGCCGTGTTTGAATTTAAGTGACGAATGGCAGATGGGTAAAAGTAACATTGCTCTATGCCTTCTTTAGAAATTAAAATTCGCTGTTATGGTGATCTAAGAATTTATTTATTTTGTTTTGTTTTGAGTTTGTTCGGAAAGTTCGATCTATTTTTTTATTATTATTATTATTATTTGGAAATCCTAAACTTGGAGCTTTGGAGAAGCATTTAAGTAGGTGAACAACTCAATGCCAGTTTAACTAAATAACGTGATCTAAAGAAATTTAGATGTGAAAATAAAGGATATATTCTGACAGTTAAAAATATCTTACGAATAGAATTTTCATAATTTTTATTATATTTTTGTCTAACTATACCATAACAATTCCTTCAACAGTTGTTCAACTGTTAAATAAAAGGTTCCATATTTTTGAAATGCTCGAGAAATGGTTTCATTATTTTATTTCTTTGAAAGTTTTCGTATAACGACTTATTTGAGTACATAACATATGCATTTCAAACGTCGATATATCAAAATAATGATGAATTAGTGAAATTATTTATGAATTGCTAATACTTTCTTAGGACAATTAGTATTTAAAATATTTAATCATCTTTAGAATATTTCATTGAATCTTCAATTATATGCAGACTAGCATATAGGCCTTTCAACAATGTCGGGATAATAATGTGACGGCTTTTATTTAGATAAAGTATTAAGATAGAGTATTTGCCCGTAACCTATATATGACGGATAGTAAATAAAAGGGATGCATTGCTAGGAACATAAATGAATTTGTTTAGTGGAAGGCTTGATTGTAAGTCACATTGCGAGTGAAAATTCGAGCATCATTTAGCAAATGACCTTGACCGTGTTTTGTTTTTTTTATAAGTACTTTGATGTTGTCTCTGTTTCGTTAACGCGACAATGTAACATAAAGCTTACCAAGTGAAAATACCGGCTCGTTCAAAACACCTCCCATGATTGCAATGCGGGCAGTGTTGCATTACACCCAGATAGAGCTGCGCAGTAATACAAGTGAGATTTGCAGACAACTCATCCGCGTTACACAGAGACGGGCACATACATCTGGAAAACTACCGGTATATAAGAGATACTGAAAAAGAGCAATGACAAACTTCAAAACAAGAAAGAAACATTCCTCATAAAACGAAAATTATATGACGTTGAGCTATTGCTATTGTTCTTTAATTCTCGATTATGCAATAAACATAAATAAATTTTTGTAAAATTCATTTTTGGAACCATAGCGAAAAATCCAGAAATAAAAATATTCAAAAAGCAATATATTAAAGATAGAAATAAAAGCACAACATGACTATAATAAATAGATAAAGAATTTATTTATCTAAGCTTTTTACCTAAGCATTTTATCTAAGCATTTATACCTTGTATATTTACTTTTTTCTTTAAACATATCCTTTAAACCGTACTTTATATATTTATGATTTACAGAATTGCTCTCTTTATGGATTTTTTTGATAAGGAATGCGAGAATAAATATTGTATCCATTTCATCTTTAGATACAGTTGCGATTATGAAAATCTGGTTTCTTTAAAAGTGGATGTCTTTTTTTTTTTTTTTTTTTTTTTTTTTTTTTTTTTTTTTTTTTTGTTGTTTTTTTATTCATAGTGTCTTTACAAAATCCAGTCCATGTGGGATATCTTTTCGGAAGACAGAGGTCTGCAATTATTTCTCTCTCTCTCTCTACATTTTGTTTTTATTTCGAAATCTTTATTGACTTTGAAACTGCTTTATTTTAACCCAAAATATTTAGTTATTTACGAATAACAAAAGAACAAAACTGCCCAAGCTTAACAGACAATGGGTTAATAAAGGAGGTGGGCAATTGTTGCATGTTTAATCATGTATACATTATTATTATTTTTTTTTTCATTTTTTGCTTATGTTGTTAAATCCTTTCCATCATTAGCTATTTAATACTAATTTTACTCGGGCCAGCATCTGCACTCCCTATACTGATTTAATGCAAAGTATCATAAATTGCAGGTATCCCGCTAAGATTTGGATTGCGTCCGACCAATGCGTGGTAAGTGGAGTTGGTCTTATATCGAAAATTGTGTATGAGAAGCCAGATATGCACCGTAAAGTATAAGTCTCACATGGGTGACTTGGCTTTTATAGGTATTACAGAACACTATTTAAATAATCATAGTGTAGCAATATTGTACTGCAAATTGTACAGAAAGTTAGAAAGATGTACTGAAATTGAAACCATAAACACGACATGAACGCATAGGAGACACGAAACCTCAGAGTGTTGTCACTATGATATGACAAGCTCCAACAGGATTGGTATCAAAATATATCATACAATATGATATGCTTTTGCAGTAAGGACTGTTAACAGTAATACATAACAATAAAGAGTATATACATATCTTACGTAGCTGTTTATTATAGCTGTAAAGTAGTGAACTAAACAGTATTATAAGTTTGATATGTGCTGTATTATTCCATCTCTAGCAGTCGGTTTGTTTACGCTGAAACACCTAGAACCATATGCGGAAGGCCTACGATAGTCGGATGTAAAAGGATTTGTGAAGGCTTTATGGAATCTTTGTCGTATCTTGGAATAGTCGTAAGTTGAGGTACATCTGTCGATTTTGGAAAATGGATGATAGTCATGCGATTCAAATGACCAAATTCGTGAAAGAAGTAATAAAGTTGACCATGACTAAAAACTGCTACTGGTAAGGAATCCCAAATAATTATTGTAACTTCTACTGCCTATATTATGTTAACCTAAATACATGACAGTAATGTTGTAAAAATGTAGATTAAGCATTACGAAGATTAATATATGTAAACAATCTTAAAAGAATCCAGTCTTTCTAATAAATATGGTCTCCTAAATCGCGCAACTGTTACTCTTGTAATGCTACTTATTTCTATAATAACGAAGGTTCTTTTCAATAGCAGATATCATCATACCATTGTATGCTACTAATACATAAGTAAGTAATATGGATGTAAATAATTTATTAAGAGGAAAGTTTTCTTTTTGTAAAACCTTGCAGAATATTGAAAGAACTTAAATTGAAATTAAATCAGTCTCCTTAGTGGCTGCTAAGCATTCTCCTATCGCAAAATATCGATTTAGTCTTTGAGAAGGTGTTGTTGTTGTTTGTATTGCGTTTCTGGAAACATATCACCAGGTTTTCCATCATCTCCTTCATTCGTCCCTAAATTTACACCTGAGAGATCTAAGAGAGAGACAGAGGTAAACAGCTCTGCGTCTGCTTGTATCTTTGTCGCCACTTTCACCTCTAGCTGCAGCTGAGAAACCCCTAGGGGAGAAACCGTCTCTCGCCGGAGGGCTTCACTCGTCAGCCGTGATTAAATCCACTCGGATAAGCAGAAAATTACTATCGAATGATTGAAGCCACGTTTGTGAATGCGGGAAACAAAATGTTGTTAGAAATGCCGTTACAAAGCAGGACTAAAACACAGAAATAAATTTAAACAAGGACTTTCTGAAAGAACTGAAGCTGTTTTCGGAGAATGTGACATTATTTTTTTTTATTTCATTTGCATATTATAAAACTCTCGAATAGAAATAACATTTTCAAATTTTCTATGTCACATGAAAATAAATTAATTCCGTAAATACTGACGCCAATTAAGTTATTCAATGTCAAAGCGTGGTGGATCAGATAAGCACGGTGGTAATACACTTGTCTGCGGACTGGAGCGTTCAATCTCCAGCGGGGACAGGGATTTTTCCAGTCTGGATTCTCCTCCAAACGGGTCCTAGGATCGCATTACCTTTTTCTGAAATGAGTGCCGGCTTTTCTTCCTGGAGATTAAAACATTAAAGCGATTAAAGCATTAGGATACAGAACCCGGCCTAAACTTAATCCCGTTAGTGGGAAACTCCGGGAACCTTACCTCTAATTTTTTCAACATATACATAAAGACATAGTAATTGTATAAACCTTTTTGTAAAAATAGAATAATTGACGGGCTACGAAGTTTTCAACCAATAGCTAACGAAAAATTTTTAACGTTTATAACAGTGTTTGCCATTTGCATTACATCACAAAAAAAAATAACCCAGTAAAAATTTGTTCATTAACTATAGGATTATTATTTAGAAAAAAAATGGTCTGATTTTTGAAATATCTCCTGAAAGCTTTGGAATGGCTAATAAAGTTAATCTTATTATCTACTAACGTTTTTGAGAAACGGTCTTTGGAGAGTTGATTTATAATTATTATGCGTAAAATGACAGAGGAACAACCGATAATAGGCATTTAAGTGTGAACATTCCTTTAATTTCTCGAATCTGAAGTAATGGAAGTTGAAGGATTAGGTCATTATTCGGACACCTATCGTATCATTGCTAGGTTTAGGGAAGATCAATTTTGAAATTAACTTCGTCAACCAAAGATTGCTATATTTTTACATTATTCTATCTATTAAGTTGGAACGAGTGTGCATGTTTTGTTTAATTGTATTCTTTTACCTTCATTTACATGATTACCTGAAAGTTTAGTGCAGTTGTTTTTATCAAGACTCATTATTAAACTTTGTATATAATTTCTTTCTGTTGTTAAAAGAAAAAGTACTTTTTTTCACTTTTAATAGGTTTGTTTAGAAGCCAACTCGTTGTCAGTGGACTTCTATAAGCTTAAAACACCTGTCCAGGATTTCATTTATAACAAAAAGTATAGATATTTCTTAATGTAGACTATTCTTTTCTTCTAGTTGTTGTTTTCTTCTTCTTTTATTTAAAGGAATAATGAAAATTTTTAATAAAGAAAATTTGAGTTTTATCTAGATTCACAGCTTGACTTAGGAAAGTTTTATTTATTGTTTTTTCCTAAAGTCTCTGTTTTTTTTCCTTTATTCTACGACGTATGGAGGAAAGTCATTAAAGCGCGACTTTTATTACTATATAGTAAGTTATATTCTGGGTAGTGAAAGCGAATGTCTTCAACTTGTTAACATTTTCATTTCACACACAATTAATTTTGTTTTTCTTAGGCAGTGGAATGAAAAGTTAATCTCGTAATTAATTCCGTAAAAAAAACATTTAAAGCTATGAAACTTTAAAGACTTACTGACCTTTTTACTTTACCAGGTGAAGAATAAAGAAAAATGACGACAGCAAATTAATGTTTAAAGAATGAGTTATAAAGAAAGTGTTTATAAAGAAACTTATTGTACTTTCAGTAAATGTCATTTGGAGTAAATGACTCCATTCTAGGAATATGTCTACTAAGTTTTGTTTCATTAATTCTTACAGGAAATTACTAACTCAGTTCTCTAAAACTTTTAAATATTTTAAATCAGAATTTTGGTTCTCCCACATATCTATTTGCAGATGACATTTAACTAACATTTAACTAACTACATGGTTTTATTAACTTGTAACTATCCACAATACTTTTCTCATTTTTATTAATAAGTGAGTAGTGATAATGGCCTGTATGGACAGTGTCCTCGGGCCCATATAGACCAATTTTTGGTTGTAGGGGGGGAGGGGGGAGGGAGGGGGGGGGGGGGGTTTTTGGATTTTTATGGAGGGGATGGGTGGATTTGGTGATGTTGACTTGGTTGGATGGTTTTGGTAGTGTTTTTTTGTTGTTTTTATTGTTTTTAGGAGGTTTTTGATTGTTTTTTTGAGTAAAGGTAGGGTTGAGGTAGATTGGGATAGAGAAAGCTGATTAGTTTGGGTTAGTATGGCTCTTTATTGTTGTTTTCGTTTGTAATTTTTTTGTTATGTGATGTTGTGTATTCTTGTGTCTGTTGGTCTTTTTTTTTCTTTGGTAGAAGTTCTGTATTATATATTTTATTTTTGAATGTATTTTTGCTCCTACTTTCCAAGAGATGGTTTGCTAATAGAAGAGAGAAGAGGAGGAGGAGGAGGGGATGGGAGCAAGGAGGGTGTTATGAAGAGAGAAAAAGGGAGAGCTGAATGCTGACCTTCATACCCTCGGGGCAACTTTCGCTAGAGAATGGGGAGAAAGAGAGATAATGTTTTGCTGGGAAGTTCTCTGTTTTGAAGTTGGGGTACACAGTATTATGATAGTGAAAGCATTTTCGCTATTGTCGATTTTTGATGGTCAAGAAAATAATAGAAAATACAATTAATGAAAACGGTTTTTGGCTTAAATTTGTGTGTGGTAAAAATGAGAGAGATTTTTATTTTTTAATGTTTATTAAAATAAGAGAAATAAAAGAAAATCACATTTGAGACAAATATTTACCTTCTTTTTTTTATTTTTTCTCACTTTTTGGATGTTACATTTGAAGAAAAAAAGTGCATTTGCGGATTTGAAAAAGAAAGAAAACAAAATCAAAAAAAGAAAATCGGTTACACGGATTATTTTTTTCTTTCACATTATTTTTCGATTCTGTAAGGTAGTTTTCTATTCTGTTTTAGAGCAAAACCGTAGGGAACTGTGAAAAATAAAAAAAAGAAAA
>JAFIDM010001028.1:28939096-28956879 GCA_023159025.1 Thereuonema tuberculata | reverse complement strand
TCTATATGGGCCCGAGGACACTGTCCATACAGGCCATTATCACTACTTAAGTGAATGAAATTTCTAATCTCTGTTACATAAGATTTTTATCTTCTGTTTTATAGTTCCTTCATCATTTTGTTATAGTTATTGCAATCTATATTTTTTAGGATATGATTACATTTCATTGCATTTTTATTTTCCTCTTTCAACCACTTAATGGGTAAATTCTTCGGGATAATCATTGATATTTAATTCCTATTTCATCTTACTTTTATTTATTTTTATTCATTTCTTTTTACTTCTATTGTTTTGTCATGATAATTCTGTTTAAATGGTTTATTATTATCAACTTTACAATTTACCTTCAAGATGAAACTAAAATCAAGAACATGATTTCTTCTATATGGTTTCATTTACTCTACTTCTCAAACATCTCTTTACATCATTAATATTTATTCAAATAATTGTTGTTTTCTTCTGATTCTTCTTTCTAAGCAAAATTAATACATTCATCAATTTTAATTAGCCTTTCGTTTTTGAAATTGTCTCTTTGCTGCGTATTATATCAACAAAATATCGTCGCATGCAGGTAATATTCAAATGTAGATTTTTTTGAATTTTCAGGGGAAGCTCGTTTTCCATATGATTTAAATATATATTACATAAACTAACTGATATGCGTGATCTAATTGAAAACCTTGAAATTATTTATAAGTTTTATTCTCGTGACTATAAAATGTGCTATAAAATGCACACAAGATTGATGGACGATTCTTTAGGTAATTAGGAATTCAAAGTAATTTTCTATCCCAAGGAAAAGAAGATTTCATTAAATTTTGTCCTATGGTTACTTTTTTAATTCAAAGTTGATTCGCTGCATATCTTTAAATTTCTGTGATTTTTCTGTTATCGAACAATTTTATTTCAATTCAGTTCAAATAACAAGAAAATTTCCATCGTGTTCTATGTTAATTAGCTTCTAATTGTATTTCGGATTGCTTCGATTCAATTTTCAGTAATTATCCTACTATTAAATAGAACTTCAGAAGTAAATTGAACAACTTTAGTAATAACGTTAACTTTTACAGTATTTAACTTTCTAATACGCTGCCTCGATTGAGAATGGTGAGGTCTAATTAAAGAACATTCTGTATATCATATCAGAAATTCTGTTTGCCCAGACGAACAAACAAATGATGTGTGCAAGATCTCTAATTTGACTTATTTGTGTGCATTGATTTTCGTTGATTTTCTTTTCAGGTGTTTTTCAGGTAACTTCGCAAAATGTAACATTAATCGGAGTAATAGTTTCCTGGTATGAAATTCCGTAATTTTGAAACTGAGGGAATGATAATTATATTCCCTTAGAATGTTATGTTTTTAGCCTACCTTCCTAGGAAAGTGTCAACAAATCACTCAGTCTGTATATGTGCTTCACCCCTAATCTTCTTCATTAGGGATGAATCTTCTTCAAACCTTGAATGAATATTAAAGAAAAAGAGATGATTGTACTTTTGTATTTTTTTTTCTGTATTAGTTCTTTTTTGAGAAATCATTATAAAAAACCCTCGAAGAAAGGCATTACAAAAACGTCACTGATGGTTAACAGTTAATGGAGTTTACTACTTTATTAATGAAATATTGTTAATAAGGAAAGGAATTTTAAGAAGAATTTTCGTCCAGTTAATGTTAATCACATTGAAACGGTTTGTATGTTAGACGGCATTGAAATTCATTCTTTCACTTTTAATTCTTTTTCTATCGATTCTTGTTATCCTTAGCAAATTTTTGGACATTGACCATATTGTAGAAGTCTTATCGTCTCTTATCTGCACAAGTTTGAAAAAGATGCTTTCAACTTTTATTAGAGGTCAAACACACCTACACAAACTGCTTGAGTTGCATGCGATAGATTATTTTCTAATGTGAAGAATGTAACTCTTTCTTCAAATACAATGTACGCGAGATTAGAAAAGTTAAACATTTGGGGCTTAGCTATTTAAATTGAAGAAATGATTTTCCCCAAGCACATTTACCCTAAAGTTAAATGGAATAGAAGTAGGTTCGTAGTGATCTTTATTTTAAAAAAAGCAGATTAATCAAAGTTCATTATATAAAAATTTTAACTGCTTTAATGTGTTATTATAAATTTTGTTATAATGCTATCTTCTTGAAAGGATTAACCACTTGTGCCTCATGGTCGATTCGCCTGCAAGAGATTTCTCATTGGCCTTTCACTGCTTTCTTTCTGCTTCAGTGGCGAAGTAAAGTGCCATCCCTTGTGCCTTTGCTATGGTTTCTCCTGAGTTGCATCAGCAACTAAGTTTTCAAAGGAAAAAAACTTTAATGTAATGTTCCATTTTATTGGCTTCCTTCAGCGAAAAAAATTCGTCTTCCTTCCATTCTATTGGAAACTATCCTGAAGAAGAGTGGAAGATATATCGTCATCACCTACTGTGTGCTCCAACAACACACACATACACAAAGGAAAAAAAAAAGTTAAGGGAAACGAAATGAGACAACAGCCAATTTTCCAGTTGAATGAAATCAGATTTCAAAAGGTATTTTTTTTATTCTATCTGTTTCGGCGCGTGTGATCAAGAGTTATCTAGATTTTGTCTGACAAATTCCCTAAGCACCTTAAAAAGAAAGACGTACTTCAAAATCAATTCTCAAATTTTATTTCTTTGTAACATTTCATTGGTAAATAAGAATTGTATCAGACAATAACAAGTAGCCTTCTCTGTAGATCCTATTTGGAATGGAGATTCCTAAATAAAGCATTAATTTTGTTGTGATGATAGTTAAACTATGGTTTCAACAAATCTTCGCAATGTAGAGCATTGCATCTTATTTAATGATGTATATCGGTCTTTCTTATGTACCTTAGTTCTGTAATGCTGAAATCTTAGAGTAACATTTAACTTTTCCTGTGAAATTCCGGAAACATGATTATCTTTTAATTGTCTATTAGTTTTCTTTTCGTTTACTTTGTTTCCAGTTTGTATAATACTGCGGAAACTCCAGGAATCATATTTATCTATTTTTTTTTGGGAGGCTGAATCTGTTATGAGAAAAAGGTTTAACTCATCAGATGACTTCGCTGAAACTCTGTCAATAAGTAAGAGTGGTAATCCTTACATATGTTCTACATCTTCCCTTTCTTCTTTTTTTAACCAAGTAGGCTACTTTGCAATTTTCTTTTTTTTTTCTGGTATCATTTAGCAAAAGAATTGCCTTCACTTTGTCCCTATTTTTAAACGTCTCCTACGAATTGAACGGTTGTTGTTTTTCCTTTTGTTTGTGCTGTTAATTTTAACTTGAGTTCTTTAGTACTAATGATACTTCTTTCTATATTCTTTATATTCACTTTTTCACTATTTCAAGATCAGTTGCTGCAAAGAAATGCGAACATATCTTCATAAATTTCGTTGTTCTTTTAATGATAATATGTTACTTTTAGTGGTCCTATCTTACGTAAAGATTCACTTTTATATTTTTCTCTAGGCACTCGGTTAATTCATGGAAAACATTGCTTTACAATTTCGTTTCTATCTACATTTCTCTTTTGATTATGAGCTATATAGTAGTCTATATTTCTTCTTCTCAATTTTTATTTTTTTGAATACATTAGAAAGCTATTTCTGAAAGGCATTAGTTAACTTTCCGTTCAGTTTATGATTTAAGTTCAAAAATCAATTTATCTTGAAGAATTATTTCCGCTTATATTAGTATATATTGAATAGCAGATTCCCTACCATTGTTCCTTGACCAATTCCAAGTATGTTAAGAATGCATTAGTCTAGGATATTAATAGACTGAAAAAGAAGTCACCAATTTTGATTATCAATCACACAAAGAAGTAAATAAAAATAAAGTTAGTAATTGAATGATTATCTTTGCTAATGAAGCAGTAGGTAAGATCAACAATAATCAATAACCTTATAGCTGATAAAGCTGAAACATTTACATCAAAACAAACAACTGACATGAGTAAAACTTAAGAAGAAGAATCTTAGAAAAACCATAAAAGATAAAATCTGAAATGCTGCTCCACTGGTCTATGGCCAAATTCCTTGGAAGTCAAAATAACTAACTTTATGTTTTAAATGATGCTGAAAGTAAAAAAAAAATGGGGGGAAAAAATCTGAATTGGCTCTGGTTTTGGAAACCTTTTTTTTTTTTTTGAAAACCGGAGCCAACTCAGAATAACCAGTCCGATGAACACAGTTATCTCAAAACATTCTACTTACTGAAATATTGAAATCAGTTAGTTGTTAGAACAGTAATTTGTACAAACGGTAAGCAAAAAAATGTCGTATTACCTGGAAACTTCATTATATAGTAGTTACGTAAATGTAATGAATTACAGTGTGCACATGTGAAATCCAAACTGTTCATTGATAAAGTGTACTTAGAACAATCAGAAGGGAGCTGAAACTTCTGACAGATTGAAAGAGGTTATCCACACAAGAAAGATATCTTTGTCATCCAGATTCCGAATTAAGCTGTCGGGGTAGCAACCTACCCTAGAAAAACTTTGTGACTAAGTACAAAAAAGTAAAGTATTTATATTAGTGCATGTTTTCATTGAGAAATTCTGCACTGTATAGTAGGTACGTAATATCTCTACTTTTTTGAAAAATCTTTTAATGAAATTGTAGTTTCTTATTCAATGGTAGCCAACTCAACAGTTCTAAGGTGATTTCCAAATTCAGCACAGCAAAATCAATAAAAGAAAGCTCATCTGGTTTCCGAAGAAAACACAAGATCGAGACCAACATGATTAAACAAGAAAGTTAAATTGGAACTATTTACAGTCGGAGAAATGGAATGAACACAATGAAAGGATGAAAAACACGAGATAAATGAGAGAAAAGGAATATAGAAGACCTTAAGATTGAAGGATAATTTGAATGTTAATAGAATAGACAGTAATAAGCCAGTGGTTTATTGCAGCATAAAAGAAGTTCTTGAAGAAATGAATAACATTAAGGAGAATAAAAAGGACTGTTTAACAAGTTAGCAGATAATTTGAATTCAAAGACGATTCTTTTCTGGGAAAACTTTCCTTAAAATTGCTGAATTCATAACAAATCAATAAGTACATTCACCTTATGATGGCTTAGGTCCAGTAAAAATTTGAACAACTTACAGCTTGTTGTTGTAAGATTAAATAATAATTAGGAAATTTTAATAGAGTATTTATTAAATAAAAACTTTACAAGTAGTGATTTTGTTTTGTAATAAGTAATATAGTTGAATCTAATAATGATTTATTTACAATAAAATAAAAAACAATTTCCAAACAATTTGATAAATTGCTATTTCAAACGATATTAACTTAAACTATTTTTATTCGCTTTTCTTTTCACGTATTTAATTTTGCTTAACTACCAAGAAAAACGAAATCCTGAATTTTTCATGTGTATTTTTTTTAAATCCCAGACTTTTGATTTATTTGTCAGGTGTATTCTGTGTTCCCAACATTTTATTTCCCTCAGTCTGAAACAGAGTTTAATCTTGAGCATTTATAAAACCTGTGATATTGTTAAAAATCTAGAATTCCAAAGGAGCACTGTCAGAATAATTAATTTCATAAAAATATCTGTACACCTCAATATATTTTCACTTTCTTTTTGATGCTGGGCTATTTTGTTATCACTACAATATAACGCTATCGCTTGAATCCATTTCCCAAAAAACATCACTGCCACCTGGCAAATGGTTTTTTGAAGGTGAGCGTAATGCATATCCATTCGTTGTCCATCTCAACTTTGTGTGGTGAACGTGTTGACAAATGATAGGACACAGCTTGATTGATCTAAAGACATTTAAAAGCTTCACAAACTAAAGTTGAGAATTAAGAGTAAATATTAACACAAGAATCCTTTATATAAGTTATTAATAGCGCCATGGTATAGAACATCTGACATGAAACTTGATAAATTTTGATTAACTCTGCCTCATTTCAGTCAACCATTTGAGGCAGATTTTGTTTTTCTAGAAATTATAGAAATTGATGAATGAGGAATCGTTACATTTTTTGATAATTTTATAAATAGAAGATAAAATAAAAATAAAAGGGATCAAGTACTAATATTGTAAAAAGTTATTCTTAATATTTTTATTTCTTTAATAATACACAAATTAACAAGAAGTTTTCTTAATTACTAAGTAAGCCATTTCTTTATAATATAATTTTAAGTAAAAATAGAAATTTTTGATTTCCTGGGTCATAGTGTCCTAATAGTTCTTAGAATATGGAATTTTTAGCGACATAAATCGGTAGCTATTGCGTTTGTCCTGTCCGTTCGTGTTTGTCCACCCCTAGCAACTCCCGAACGGAAGGTCTGGTCGACAAACGGATTTCACCATCGTGTTCAGAGGCCCAAACTCTGTAGGAATGGAGTATTTTCAGGGACCACCATTCCCATGTTCGAGATATTTGGCGTTGTTGTCATTGGATTTCCGATATTAGCTTAAATATCAGAAATGCAACCGTCTCACTTCAGCTGTAAGCTATAGCAAGATCGGTAAGTTCTCAGACTCATATGCTGAATGTTGTCGGTTCGTATCCGTTCATCTACTTTTTTTCCTTTTCTTGATCTTTTTTTCTCAATGTCCACGTGGATTTTGTTTTTGGTTTTTCTTGTTTTCCTAATGTTTTTTTATTTTTATTTTTATTTTTTTCCTAACTTTTTTTTATTTTTTCCTTTCGTTAATGTACTTTCTTTTTTCCTTCCTTCCTTTTATCGAATTTGGCCAACTAGGGACCACGTAACTAGCTCAACCTGACAGCGTCAGGGCGAGGCTAGTGAAATTCAAGAAAGGGGGGACGAGAATTATATCCCGTCCAGGATAACCCTGAGATAGTAAGTCCCAGGTGGGAAACGGACGAAACACAGAAGAAGAAAGAAACAGCCATGCCACCACCGGGATTCGAACCCGGGTACTGGCGCATCGGCCACAACGGCAGCCCGCAGGCTAAACCGCACGGCCACGCCAGCACGGCCATACTTTCTTTTTTATTATTATTATTTTTAATTTTTTTATTATTGTAGGTCGCCCTTAAATTTATGCTTTAGCACAAAATTATATTCACTGGTTTATAAAGACATAAGGTTCCGCAATGGGCAATACCATTTATTAGAATATAAATTAGGCCCAGAGGAAAGAATCTGGATCAAATAAATCATTAGTTTTAACAAAAGTTTTGATAAATAAACATTCCATATTTCTTCTTCAAATCTTTTCTACTGTAAAGTATACTATTAATCATCTTCCCTACTACACCAGAAAATAAATATTATTATTTGTAAAGGCTTGAAGAAGAGGAGACGTTCTTTAATTTTCTCCTCGAAAATTCGCTGTTTTTTTTCTAGAAATAAATGTAGTGTTTAACATTTATTTTCTGGTGAAGTAGGGAAGATGATTAAAAGTTTTGATAGTTTTGTGTCATCTTTAATTCTTATTCTTTTTTTTAACAGTTTTAATTTTTCATCTTATTTTAAACTGCATGAAGTTTTCCTTTACGTTTTTGAATACATTTTGGAAAAAAAGAGATTCGTCCAAGTGAATACTTAATTTTGTTTGTTAAATGAAATCATTATCCATTTAGAATCCCAGATTACGAAGGATTTATAATCCTTTCCGTTTCCTATTACAATTTATTTATATTTTTATTCCAGGGTTCGAACTTATTTTAATTACATTCCACTTTGTTAAGTGATTCGACTGTCTTGTGCTCAACTCCGGCAGAATATTGTCATAAGTACAAAATAACCCTAAATCATAATCAGATTTGAATTGTCAAAATTCCGTTCTTTCCTAGAACGTTGAAGGAAATGAAATTTAATTCTAAGAACATTTCAAAATTTCCTAAAAGCAGTTTTTTTCTTGTTTGACTTCCTACTTGTTATCATTATTTCGTTATCTCTAATGGTATTTAATTTTCTTCCGTATTGGCTGATGAGTTTTATTTTTGAAAATCTTTTGGTAGTAAAAAACATTTCCTAAAGGACTTCCTTTTAATTACACTTCTACACTTTTAAATTACAAAGTATAAATTTAAAATTTATTAAACGATTCATTAAACGATTCTGACCATTAAACGATTCCATTAACCCTGACCATTAAACGATTCAAACCTTGGGTTTACCCAGAAAACACAACATGGCGGGTCAAAGACCAAAGCACATATTGCCAAGTGTTAAAAAGTGTGCAAGAAAAGTGTATGTGTGGTTGAGTCCATAAATTTTCTAACTACGCGTGTTGTGATGAGTACCACAGCCTTCTGGAATTGTGCATGAGTGCTTTTGTGAAGTCCTAGTGTGCTGAGGCTGTGGTGCAATGTGTTAGGCACCAGACCAGTAGCGGATAGGACGATAGGCACAACACGTACTCGGACCTGCCTCCACTGCTTCTGGAGCTCGTGTGCTAGGTGGGTTTATTTACTGATCTTGTCTGCGTGAGTTTTCTGCATGTTCTTGCTGATAGGCACTGCAATATCAATTAGATAGGTCTGTTTGTTGACCTTATCAACAAGTGTGATGTCAGGTCTGTTGTGATGTATGGTTTTGTCTGTGTGAATGGGACGGTCCCAGTACAGCTTATGGGAAGGTATTATTATTATTATTATAAATTGTTGCTTATATTATTATTATAATTATTATTTTCGTTATTCTTGGATAAATAACCGCCATCATTCTTAGATGATCATTAGAATTTCTCTCTTGATTTTCCGTCACTTTTAGAAAGGATTTTCATTTTACATATCGTAATATTTTACTTGAGCTTCATTTCTAAATTTAAATGCATACAAACATTTCTTTGGGTTTTTCTGATCTAAATAATATAAATTTTCATTTAAATGATATTTTGATCCTTTTTGATTGTTCGTCATCTGATATTTTGATACATATGAACAAATTTAAAAGCATAGAATGAACTGTCATGTGTTGAGATATTTTTCGGATACAGTAATAGAAACTTGCGTGATCCTGAAGGAATTCATCAACACCGATAAATGCATTTATTTATTTTTTGTTGTTTGGATGGTTCAGTTTTTCTGTCATGCTTTGGTCATACTTTAAAATTCCCAGTTATTACGCAGTGCTTTCCAATAATTAATATTTAAATAATTCTTTATGTTAATATTAGCATCAATATATAAACTTATTAACAACAACTTAAACATTTTAATTAGAACTAGAACATGATTGGAGTTCAGAATAGCCGACAACAGTTTTCAAATAATCTTTGTTTTGTTTCATTTTGACATGAAACTTTTCAATTCGAAAATGTTTCGATATACAAATATTTGATCTATGTTTCATAATGTTTTAGAACGTGTCAATAGTAAATTAAAATTCAAAATTATTTTGATATGATAGTTATAAATGCTTATAACTCTTCATTTACAATCAAATTAATCTGCAGAATTTGTAATCAAAGATATTGGAAAATGTGACATTTACAGCTAATATTGGTAAAATTGAACTGAACCTGTTAGATTAGTTTCGATTAAAGTTCGTGTAGGAGGTGGATTTCGAACAGATTGTTTTAAATATGTTATTTAAAACGAATTGTAAAATAAAATATGAAAAGGATAACTTTTCATTCCGTTCTGCAACATAATTCAGAACTTTCTAAATCACTGTGAAATTTTGAAAGGCCTCCATCCAACTTATTATCTTCCAATGACAGTAAAGAATCGACTTTGAGGAAATATTATAAATGATATAAAATTTTAATAATAATAGAAGAAAACGCAATTAAAATTATTCAGTTTTCGGATAGGCTCTCAATTGCTTTATGTAGATGTTTCAGGCATGTTTGTTTATCTTCGGTTTCTTCACTTAAAGCAATATTTCTATAGGTAAAATTCTGTAATTATTTTGTTCTTAGGTTGGATACTGTGGCGCAGCCATTTTATTTTTAAGCTGTACAGCATGACTTGGCTGTTGTTTGGTTTTCATTGAATGATTCGGGATAAGAAGAAGCTTTATACGTAAAAAATCAGTAAGGAAACACTGCTGTAAAAAGGAAAATTAATAGGAATTTAACTGAATATCTACACTTCAGATTTTGTGTGATAATTTTTTTTTAACTTTATGATCAGAGACAGATAAATAAACATGCTTACGTCAACTTCTAATAGAGTGATTCTTCTTTACTATAACTAATTAAGATTAATTAATATTTCTAAATTTAGGGGAATAAACTATTATCGGTAAAACCTTGCTTCGATGCTAATGTAAAGTGAAGTCATCTGAAGGTAATTAATCATATCTAATTCAAGAAATCTAATTTTAATCTATTGTTACAATACAGAAATTAGAAAAAGCTATATCTAATTCAAGATAGGCAGAAAAGATTTGCAATAAATAATGTCATAAAGTATTTAAAAATTAGGGAAATAAAAGAAGCAATTTCACTAATATTTTAGTACCTTAACTGATATTTTTTCTCTTTAATACTGTAAGTACCAACAATATAAATTGTATTTGCACCTTTGTTTTATCTCATCAGATGAATGATATTAATTAACTATTAACTCTTAGGTATGTAACTAGAAGTTACATATCTATAAATTAATTGGTTCATATACTTGAAAACAGTTACTGAACATTTGCAGCCATTTCTTTTAAATACATTTCCTTTAAAGATTTCATCATTGCAGCCAATAGCAGTGAAGAAGATGCAGCCTACTTGCCTAGAGGGGGACCGGGCTAGGGCCGGGGATTTGAATTTTTGCGGGCTTTTTAGAACGCTCACGATGGACATTTCAAATCCCGCCCCCAGCCTGGCCCCCCCGAGGCTACCCAACTGGATTCCCCTCCCCTGCACTGGCGTCTCTGACCCTCAGCGCTCCATCTAATCCATCATCAGAAATCCTAGAGAAACATAGTGCTTGGATTGATATTTTGCAACTGGAAATACCTGGAAAAAGAAAAAAGAAAAAAAATATAGCTCAAAAAACGTACAAAAAGAAAAACTTTAAAGAATTTTAAAAATGAAATAAGTTTTTAAATTCTTTAAAGTTTTCTTTATGTATGTTTAGAGCGATATCTATATATATAGAGCATCAAACTAATATGAATTCTTTTTATTTTTACACTATTTTCCGATAACATCAGAGCTAACAACTCTTGAAATTAATTCTTCTACCAAACTATTACTGAAAAATTGCTTTGAGTAAATTTCAAGTTTTGCTTAAGACTGTGAAGCATCTCAGGTCAGTTGCTGTTATTTTCTATATTTTTTGAATCCAAGTTTATAAATATGGATGTTTTCAGAATTAATGCGTCTTTTCCCGAATTAAAACTTTTTCAAACTATCAGAGAAGTTGAAAATCACGCAAAACTCTGGTTCTTGTAGTGAATGCTAATGGGATTTTGCATCTTTGAATCTCATAAGATAATTCATTCAATAAATTGTTCGTCAGCCTCTATTCACACATTCATTTTCCCTCAGAATTATAATTTCCCTAAATTTCAAAGGCGTTCGAAATAGTTTGAAGTGGGTGGAAAGCGGGTTTTCTTTTTTCCCCTCTCTTTCACTTTGACTCTCTTTTTTCTCCAATTTCCGCTTGTTGAATCTTGCCTCTAATAAGCTTTTATCTCGTTTGATTGTGGCACGTGATTTGATTGGATAGCGGCGTCCAGAAGACGACAGGACCAAAGAATAGGAAAGATAATGGGATGAGCATGAGATCTCTTCTGGTCTAGACTGCCAAGTTAATCAGGGTTCCGCGGATTCTTCACGTCTAAAGGCGGTAAAGTTCTGGCGGAGATTTGGGAATTTTGAAAGCAAAAGGTGAAATGTAATTACGTTTTATAAATGTTATTTGCCGTGAGAATATTAGTTGAAAAGTTTGTGTAAATGTGATTTTATTTGCTGTAATAAATTATCTTAGATATGCATTTCACCAACCTATGGGGAACTAAGATAAAATTTCGGCCAAAAATAACGTTTATATTAAATTAAGAAAATTATAAATATCTACACAAACACAATAAGCAACCTTTTCTGTTTATTAATTAGATTTAATTATTTATTAAAATTTTATTTACAGATCCCAGTGTAGTTTCCATTCTGGTCATTAATAGCATTCAATGAAGTACTAATAACGAAAACTTAATGGATTATCAGCAATATTAATTATCTGTAAAATAATTCATTATTTTATCCAGATACTAAAAAGGAAATTCTCAGTATTGAAGTAACAGTTTTTAAATATAGTATCTGTACTTAGAAACAAAAGTTAACGTAAAACTTAATATATCGTTATTTTTAGTTATACATAACTATACCGGTTTTTATATCTGATACATATAAAATAAAACCGATATATCGGTACCTTCCTTCCTGGATCTTAATTAGATTACCAATGCATAGCATTACCAAAGTTTTACTACTTCATCATAGATCCTAAACTTTTGTTACTTACTCGTACTTACAGCCAAATTATTTAATTTCCACTCTAATTGAATTTCCTTAGATAATTCAGTATTGTGTATAGTTAGTATGGGGTAATGCTTTTGGTAATAAATTGTTGATTTATGCATCGTAGAATGCATAACATCTTTAAAGATCCTGTTTTCTGATATCTTACATCATCAATATTATAAAAACGTTATTCTGCTGTCATAAGTTTTTCCAATTTTGTGACCAAACTATAAGAGATAGATTGGTCAGGTAAATGGATAAAATGAAGATCTTTTTAAGACAAACAAAATTCTACAAAAATCTTTCGAAAAACATTTCAGTTTTCCAAGATGGTGCCTTTTAAAGGGTCAAATTTTGATTTTTTCCCAATTTAAACGAAAAGTATAAAAGTCGGAAAAGAACATTACATTGAGAAAATGTTGGTATTTGAAAGTTCTATCGAACGTCATTCACAAACGTTTCTGCGTTTGGAAGATACACGCAAAAATGTGTGTGACGCCAACCTGCAATACGCCTGAGTTGAAAATGATTCGAGGAGAACTTTGTTATATTCTGGTATTTCTAAAGTGAACAGTTTCTGTCCATAATATTGCGAAATGTTAAGTGTTTAATTCTTAATCTTATCATTAGATGGAAAACTTTCCTTAAAATATAGTTTTTTTTAATCAGAATTTTTTTACATTTAATTAAAAAGAAAGTGAACTTTTTCGAAAGTAAATAAAAGTTCTTTCATTATCCTTTCTAGGTTCAACAATATAAGACAACTCCACAATTTTCTTTTCAAACTCATTTTACTGTATTTTTCGTCTAGAAATATATTGGGATTTAAAACTATATTCCTACATCTGATTCCTTGTGAAAATAAACAAACATTCCGACTTTTATTAATTTTACATCCTTAATTCTTATTTACATAAATATTTTAATCTCATATTTTATTTTAAATATATCAGGTTGTCAGATAAAAAATTGTTTACTTCAAAGTTTAATAACTTCAACAGTTCAAAGTTTTGGTGAGATTGAGATTTGACAGACATTCACAGATGGATCTAATCTATAATTACTGAAAATTTCAAAAACGTAGATCCTATAATTTTGTTACAGCTAAAAAAAATATTAAAGGCAGATTTCTAAAAACTGTGTTCCGGAGAATATTTTGAAATAATTCTAAACATCTTGATTGAGTAACATGTTTTTAAAAAAATTACGACATATAAGTAAAATCTTAGGAATAAAAAAACATCTATTTTTTTTTAATTAACTTTGAATTTATCTCTGAAAACTAAATCAAATCTGTGAGATAATGAATGTCGTCATCTATATCTGCAAAATGGGTTGACGCCCAAACAAGCCGAGTGACCCAGAACAAGAAACCCTTAATTTCAGCAAAAAGGAAGAATGGCCGCCTCAGTCCCTCGACTATAACCCAATGGACTATTCAATATGGATTCTCTTATAAAGAAGGTTCTCAGAACCAGAAAGAAAAAAAAATCACCGATAATGGACTTAAGGTGAAAATCAGCAGTACATGAAAGGATATCACATTAGATGAGGTTAGGAAGTGCATCTCCTCATGGAAGAAAGTGCAGTTTGCCAACAAGGCGTTGGTCGTATTGATCAATTGTTGAAATAAAATTTATATCGTGTAATTTTTTGCCTGAATGTATTTTTTAGACATATGTTGTTAATTTTGTAACTATAAACTGTAGAAGTTGCATATTTGAAACTTATAGGAATTTCAGACTATATCCATCCTGTAATCTGCTCCAAATCTCATTCGCATAACATTTGAATTCTTACATTTATCAAACTTTGAATTAAGTAAAGCGGTTTTTGTTGGAAAAAAAAACTTGTTTTTTTCCTGGCCACCCGATATATCTTCCGTAGGTTTTTCACAATTCGTACTGAATTTTGGAACAAAACTTAACTTTTTTTAATTAATTCACAATTTATTTCTAAAAGTCGAGACTAAAACGCTGCTACGGATGTAAAGCAATCAATTACTATTTATTTAACTATTCATTGATTATTTAGAACAAGAAACAAGCGATCTGAATGTCACCTTTACAACGCATGAAAGCCTACATCAATGCTAAAACAGTAAAGCTTTTAAAAGATCCCGGAAATTAAAAGCAAAGGTAATATTAATTGATTGACTAAGATACGAGATTTTACAGGTATAAAAAACAACTGCAGAATCTGATTACGTTGTTTTCTTAAATAAAACTGGTTTATCCACCCACCAGACGTCTCTGCTAATTGTCTTAGCAAGTGCATTAAGCTAAGTTTAATTGGGTTGGCTTAATTAAGGATTGAAACTTTAAACCAATTAAGAAGTAAAAAAGGAAGTAAAAGAAAAAGAACACAGTCATTTACTTTTATGGAAGTCGTAGAATGTCGAGCAGAAAACGAGTTGCAACTAACTAACCATTTCCAAACCAATAGACTTAGATGATTAAGTCAGGAAAATCTTAAAATCTACATTGTCTTTGTTTACGAGAATTTTGGGGAACAAACTTGAGTTCTAATGACAAACACTAAGTACTGAAATAAAAGAAATTATGAACTCTAAGATTAAGGAAATTATGAAGTAAACTTAGATACATTTATAAGAAATTTACAAGGAGGACTGTATTACAACATTTCTTTCTCATCTCTTTATACTACGTAGCAATCGAATCTCTTTACATTTGGTTAGAGAATTTGGAAATGCATAACTTCATTTTATTAAAAAAAAATACCAAAATGGAGCACAGAGACTTAAATTACACTCCTTCAGCTAAATCGTACTCCAATAATTTCACGTTTGTGCTTAATCGTCAGATGGATCTGTAAAGTAGTAACTTCGAAAGTGGTAAAGTCAAGTGTACATATGTTGAATATTAGTCTTTAAACTGATAATATATAAATATCAAACAGGAGGACTGCAGTAGAGTAGTGGGCCTTCTTGTAACAGTTATATTTTATAAAATATCTTATAAAATAGCTTATACATAGTATAATACATTATAATAACTATATATTAATAATGTATAATAATGTAATAGCTTATATAATCTTATATCTTGTAAAATATCATTTTTCCTATACAAGGGATTACTTTTTCTGTACAACATGATGTACACTGAACCATCTATTGATGATTTAAAACTAGTAACAAAACTAATAAGAACTAAAAATATAAAACATGGAGATTTGAAGTACTTTTGCACGTTGTCAACATGGCTACATTGTCGAATAAGTTTAAACAGAAGAAAAGAAAGTAACTGAACTAGGAGAAAACTGGAATGAGACCTATCCCCTCCGCCCACGTTCATAAATTTATAAAATTTTTACTTCCTTTTAAATTTTTTCTTCTGGATGGATGACTGACTAAAGGAATTTCCGCTAAATTTATGATACCAAAAAAAAAAAGTTTTTCAAAGAGGTTAATTTTTCACCTTTCCTCCGACCCAAATAAAAGTCAATATACGTCCCGTGAATAAAACTTTAGTATTAGTATTAGGAAAAGATGAATACCTAACTTTCATGGGTATCTAGCACTACCATCAACTGTCTTACATAGATACTGAAAATGGAAAACTCTTGTATAATGAAGTAAATACAAATTTTATTAAATAGATACTAATATGATAATTGTAAATAAGTAATATTATATATATTATAAATTTATTGCGTATTAAAGTAACAGAAATATTCAGATAATTGGTTTTAATTTGAAGCAGGGGCGTATATAAGGGGGGGGCCGAGGGGGCCCGGGCCCCTCCCGAAATAATGAAGATATGTCCTCCGAACGTTTTTTTTTGGTTGAACAGATAGATTTTCATTGTTTTTTTGGTTTAGTTGAATAGATTTTTTGGCCCGGGCCCCCCCCCGAAATGTCCTCCCATCGTTTTTTTTTTTTTTTGGTTGAACAGATAGGTTTTCATGGGGTGTCGGCCTCCCCCCCGAAAATATATTCTATATACGCCACTGATTTGAAGCATACACTTTAGAATCCCGGTAAAGCTGTTGATGCGAGTAGAGAAGAGTGTTGGGATTTTTCATTATCTCCATTTAATATATTGTTCATATTTTAAAATAGGAAAACAAAATCTTGAGACAAAAGCAGGGAGGAATGGATGGGCAAGGCATACAGGTTCGCATCTGTTAAAAAAGAACTTCACAGGTTCCAAATTCCCTCCAATAGTAGTTATAAAGTTAAAGTCTATAAAGTTTTTTTTCAAAATGAAGATCAGTAAATTATTTGAACTTATTTTCGATTATATTTGTCATTAGGGACAGATTCATAACGGTCTGCGTGGGCTCTTTCCATTTTCGAGTAAATTTGTTACGCAGTTTTGCATCAAACTCAGGCAAACTTAATGTTCTGAATCGATGGCATGCACTGATAAGACACGCGATTAAAAAAAGAAGTAATGTAATTTCGAATTTTACGATCGCGATATTGCGAACCCTAGGCTAACGTAGATATGGTTTTATGACTTTGAATGTAATGTAATGTTTTTGTCGTAATTCAAGGTTGAACATCATTCGATAGGTTTGTTTTTCCTGTTCATCAGAGCATATGTTTTTTCGCTGATGTGCACTGATAATTTGGTTCGCTTTTATAAAAAGTTATGAGATATGTGTCTAAACACGCCAAAATGCATCAGAATTAGTTCCAATGTATCCCTGCAGATGGCTTCTGCATTTCCTGTTTCCTGGTAGTCCTTTGTTAATGTAGAATTGTTCAGGAAGAATTAAAAAGGTCATGGTATTTAGTTAATGTTTTCTAACGTAAATGCGTTTCATGTTCTCAAATTGTTGACAGCTGAAGCTCTATTTCGATTACCAAATCATAGATAGCAAAGTTAACGATCTGTTCGGTCTGTTCTGTCATTTCAAAGTTGGCCGTCAGGATCGCTATTGACAGGTTCTAATTATAGTCAAGATCAAAGCCAACATCAGAGAAGCAAGTCAACGTTTTACGTTTAGCTCGCTAATAATGCAGAAAATGATAAGCATGGTATTTACTATATTTTTCAAAAACCTTTGTTTGTTAATATATTGAATTTTGTTACAATGTTATCAGCTCTACGTTTTGAAAGTTAATCCCGATCAGAGTAATTTTGCTGCCCTTTAATTTTTGATTTAAAAGCTTTATGATAACATAAGGAAGGCGATTTTCGAAAGCTAATGTTAATGATGCTGTATGCTCATTTCCCTAAAAATAACTACGATGTATGTAATGTAAATGTAATTCGGAAAAATATTACAGTTAAGGTTACAAATGAGGCCGCGCGGTTGGCGTTGTCACTGAGTACAGGGGTTCGTCTCATGTGGATTTAGTGATGGTGGACGATCCG
>JAFIDM010001028.1:28912057-28939086 GCA_023159025.1 Thereuonema tuberculata | reverse complement strand
ATCAATCAAAGGTAACGAATATAGTAAATAAATCAGCAGAGAGGAAAACTGTGATCCATACTGAAATTCAGGTTACAAACAAAAAAGAAGCATACAAAAAAGTGGAAAATATAGGTGATTTTTCTTTTATTATTTTACGGCCTTTGAAAATTACTTTACTGTATAAATTTTGGAAAGTGGATTTAATGAATATTTTTATTAAGATTGTACTTGAATGTCTCGTATTTGGGATTGTGAAAGCTAAGACTGCCTTCTTAAGATACTTAAGAGAGAAACTTGTAAATAAGAAGATTCCGAATGACGATAAGTAATTCCATTCCGAGAATTGGGATCCATTTTCTTGTTTTTCACCACCTTTCGTCTTTCTTTTTTTTTCCTGATTCGTTATCACCATCTCTCCCATTGACACCCATTCACAGTCAGCAAGTTAGGCTTAATTTTGTCTATTTGTTCGTCAGTAGTACTTGACTTTCCTGTGTGCGTCTTCTTCATTCCGCCTCAGCGGCCGCTAACGACCTAACTCCACTCTACCTCGGTGCTGACCTGCTTCTCTGCGCCACCAAGACCTTCTAATGCCACTACATGGAAGCAAATGTCCTTAGAAATGGCGGCAAATGTCCTTTGAAAAGGGAGAAACGGCTTTTCAAATTGCTGGAATTCAAGATGCTTTGCCCCAGTGTAAATGTAAGCCGTAATTTTATCCCTGAAAGAAGAGGAATGAATAAAGACAAAAAGATAGTAGTAAGAATGAAAGAGAAGATGCGGGATGAAAGAAAAATGATTTCCGTTATAAGTACTTTGGAATGGAAGGCACAATTCACTAAGTCTGACAGATTAGACTATTAATTTCAGCAAAAATCTCAATTAATCGTCTACTTGCCCAAATCAGAAATAATGTACAACTTGCCATGTAAGGCATTATCATAAAACATCTTTTTATCAATGAATCATAGGCAGATACTTTATTAGTTATCTAAAACCTTTACAAATATAACATTATTTATTTAGTATATATTTATATATTTATTCATTTTATATATTTTAAATTTTGCAGTCAAATTGTATGCATTATTTGAACTATAACATATTTATCAGAAGTCGATTGCGTTGTTTTTGCTTTTCAGACATAATGCCTTGTGTTTCTATTTTTTATTATAATAATCAATAAAACAATACTAAGCAAAAAAATTTCGAATTTGGATCATTTTCTCTTCAAGGGGACCATTTTGTTCAAAGTTCTTCAAACTTTATCGGGATTGTCCAAAATGTATTAGAAAAAGAATGAAGATATACTATTAGTTTTTCTTTCCAATTTTGGTAAAGTTAGTTTAGATTTCATAAATAAAAGAAGTTTACTAATGAAATGTCTGTTTACGACATTTTAAGTCAACTTGTTGCCTATCATAATAACATCTCCGTAACACATAGTGTTAACAATCTTAATACAGTAAAACCCCGTTATTACGCTCCCGCTTATAGCACTATTCCGTTCTTTACGCTCCTTTCATACGGTCCCTGGAATTTTCTAGGTAACTCTGTATACTTTTACCCTCTTATAACGCTTCAAATCCGGCTTGTAGCGCTTTTTTTATATCGGAAATTTTGTATCGAAAAGAAATGTAACACTGTAAAGGTTCTTTTCTTTTCCTGGTAGGAGGGAATCTTTGAACTCTTTGAAGTGCGGGTCTGTGATACAGTAAGTTAGCGCAAAATTTCGAAGCGGAAATCCCTTTCTATAAGTGAAAAATTGGAAATTCTCCGTAAGTACGACGAGAATTCTACACTAAGTCAGAAGGATTTCGCAGAATCTCTAGGAATTCTCTCATCCAGTTTGAGAACAATAATAAAAAATAAGAATGGAATTACCAATGCAGCGAAGGGTGGTTGCAAACGTAAAAAAGTAAAGTGTGGAAAATATTAAGATGCCGAGGAAATTCTAATTGAATGGATTCATCAGTCCCGTGATGCATCAGTGCCATTAAGTGACCCAATCATTCAAGAAAAGGCGCGTGAAATAGCGGGCAGTGCACTAAATCTGCTCCGAAAATATATTAGTGTTGCTCCTAGTGGTGTATCAATTGATGTTAATAGTTACTTGAACCGCATTGAAAATGTCATAATTCAAAACAGTAGCACACACACACGGCAAACCACAATCAAAGATTTTTTTAATAGGAAATAAGCTCACATTTGCACTATATCTATTGCAGAATCAAGTATTTTTCCTGTAAAATGGTGTCTAAATGTTTCTCCATCTCATAAATCATTTCCCGTCTATAGCGCTGTCCCGCTTATTACGCTTGTAATTCATGGTCCCTTGACGAGCGTAAGAACGGGGTTTTACTGTATTTATCTTTAGTTCTTTAACTTTATAGAAGCTAGTGCTAAGAGTTTCTGTAAGATATCATCTTTGAATTGAATTTCAGCCTGAGATCCCAAAGCTTGTGGTTGTGCGGGTATTAAATTTAAGTATGGTTATGAGAAGGCCACAAGGGGATGGGAAGTCGTATATTCTCCGATCTTGATATTAATTTGCTAATAAATAAAGCGTTTTTTTACGTTACATATGCAAGAGTTCCGTAGCGAAGCAAGGGTAGCCGGCAAGTCTCTAATAAGGTTTCTTATATTGAAAATTGATATTAGGAATATCATAAAAAATTCAAAACGCTCCTTTGAAAGCAATTGCTCTGAGGAAATAAATTAATGTTAAGATGCAAAGAATAGTATCTGGATTTTTAATTATTGAGAGTAAAATTGAAAACTCTAAAAGGTTCAGTTCAAGGATTCCGAATATTACTTTTTCAATTTTGATGCTCTGAGTTTATAGATTTTATCCGAAGGTTATTCAGATAACTCAAGTATTTATCAATAAAAAGTAATAAAAATATGGATGTTAATAATTGAAAACTTATGTAATAGAGGTTAAATATCCAATAGTTAAAACAAGAAAATGACATTTCAAAAAATTAATAAAAAATTAATGTAAAATTATTCTAAATTTTGGCAATTATAGTTAAAATTCAGTATGAAATAATATTTTTTGTAATTATTACCATAAGCAGTTAATCGAAATAAATATCGATAATCTAAGGACCTTACTCATTTATAAATTTGACTACAGAATATTTGATAAATAGAATGTTTGACAGAATGGAAAGTGAAATTTAATCCATACTGTGGGAGGATTGTATATATGAATAATTGTCACTTAGGTTCCACACAATAAATTTTCTAAACGGCATTTTAATTTATTTACTTGCCTGTACTGGTTTAGCAGAGCATATTAAGTCTTTAAGAGTAAGGAGAAAATGAAAAGCAAAACTGATAAAAAACTTAACTTGTTTTATACTCATTAAACAAATACAAGATGTGAAACAGTTGTTTCAAATAGTCTATGAATCACTGAAAGTTCACTGAAAGTTCTTTACTTTAAAACTTAAAGTTCCTTTAAATCTTTAACATCAACTGTTCAATTAACAACGTTGATAAATGGCTATTTTCATCTAGTGTGATAATTACTGAAGTTTATCTTAATGTATAAACTCATTAACACATAGAATTTTCTTATGTCTCATATGTCTTTTAACTTGTATGAGATGGCTATAAACAATGTTCACTGTATGTGCTATAATATTACTTAATTATATGAATGTTTAAGTAAACTTGATTTCTCCAATCCTTTCTTGACTAAACATTCTAGTATTATTGTCTTTACCAAAACACTCTAAACAGTTTATAATCATAACTTGAAAACTTCAATCGTATTATCTTTGACATCGTTGAAATAATCTTTAAAATAAAACTCTTGCTATTAAACACAAATGTTCCTGTATAAATACTTAAATCCTTTCAACTTTACAGTTCTTTAACTTTAGTTGATTCAGTCCACCATTTGTAATAAGTCGATTTCCTTGACTTTAATAAATCCTAGCATTAATGGTTTTACTTGAAATAAATAACTTTACTATTTCTTTAATCAACGAACAAATGTTTATGTGTTGGTAATGTTTAATCTTTAATGTTCATTAGTATACGTTTCGCTTTGTCCTAAACTCCATTTTCTTGTGTTCGAAATTCTAACGATGGCTCCTTTACAAATTCTCGATGGGTGAAGTAAAATAGAAAATCTACTTACAAAAGTTCAGCAACCATCCATCAAATTTTCCGTCAATCCCTGTCAAACGTCGAAGATAATACCTTAGCATAATTCCACTTTGGGTCTGCCAGTCCTCATTTGCGAGATTCATCTTTGGGCCTAACCGTTTATTAAGAATTAATTTAACTTTACCATTAATCCTTACTTATTTAATTCTCAAGGCCGTCCGCCTTTTACTGAACACAATATGAGTTTAAAATCAAAACTAATCTATAGCACAATCGGAAGGAACTCATCCGATTCCCATTTTTAAAACCTTAGCATCCTTGCTATTTCGGTTTTCATCGTAACGCCATTTTTTGATCCTCCTAGGATTCACCATTAACAATTGAACGTTCGCGTTCATGCTGTGTTCAACACATCCATTGTTCTCACGTGCTTACACACAACAAAAGAACATACTCTTAACTTTCGGTTTTAATGAAAAATAAAAAATATAAATATTTCAAAGCCTTGATGTTAGTTTTAATTTAATTTTATCAGGGATTAAAAATTGAATTTCTCACACATACTAAATAACATACTACAATAAGTGAATTGTAAACAAGAAGTTAAAACGTAAATTGGCTATTTTTTTGGAAAATGTCAAGATGCCGGGGCATTGGTGTAATTGGGTGGTGATTAGAATATGCTGGTTTTCAAGATTTTTTATTTTGAGTTAATGAATGTTTACATTGATTATAGGATATTTTCAAGTAAATCGTATTTTGATTTAAAAGTTACTAATGAGCAATAAATACTGCGAAACAGAAGTCCTAACAGTTTAAATCCTTAACAATTTAAGATTCAAGTAAATTTCTACAAATTAAAAGTTCAGGCCCAAAATGACCTAAAACAGCTGTTTCACGGTGAGAAGTTACTGTAAACGACCAGGTTGAGGTAGGCAAAGTATGGAAACTCCAAGACTAAACTAAAAACAAGAAATACACAATAAAAGTAAAATAAGGAAATTCATGTGTCAGTCTCCACTAGCCTTAAGGAATTCTCAATGCACATTAATTAATAAAAAAAAAACTCCTCAAAATGCATAAACATGTTCCTACCTCAAAGTAAATTTCTAATTAATCTCCGTTTTTCTCAAACGGTTGTCAGCAAAATTTGACAAAATTTACTTCATTAACGAATACCTTTTTATGCTTTCTTTTTTTTATTTTATTAATACCACAGCTTCTACGATCGATTCAGTAAACATCAGCACCAATTCAGCAACATCCTCCCTGTAAAACTAGATTTTATCTCTGTCATCAGTTTAGTTCAGTTTGAAATAGAGGCTGTTGCTCTACGTAGTAACCATTAATATCGAAAAATCCTTTCTTTCACGTACAATAGATAACATTCAAGCATTCAGAAAAAAAAATAACCTATTGAAAAACGCGTTTTCCTTTGACTACTTAAATGTCAACATCCAAAATAAAAGCAAAAAAAAAGAAGAAGAAGAATTGATTGATAACATCTGTGAAGATGCGTCTCTCAACAACTGACAAACTCCATTTCAACTATTTTTGAATCCATTTTATTTTTTTACACGGATGGCTTCACAAATTGCAGAGATATGTTTGATTTCTTCTTAAATGCGTCATTAGATCAGTTTTTTTTTTCTTATTTGTTAGAATTTTTATTTTCGTTTGAATACCATTTCAAAGATGATCAACATAAACATATCTTTAGTGTTTTTTTTCTCTCTTATCATCTGTCTTCATGATTGCGACCCTTTACTTTCTTTTTTTATTTTTGTAATGTTTTTTTATTGAAATCTCCCTTTTCCAAAGGCCATTTTAGTCCAAGAAAAGACATTTCGAGCGAACATAAAGCCTGGCTTTGTTTTATTGCTTCCTGAAGACATTTGGGATAAAATATTCCCTCTTCAGTTCTAATGAAAATCATTGTTTCATGTAACTAAACAAAAGGAACGTGGAATCTATTTTAGAGTCTAAAGTTTGGAGAAATGCTTCTATTATCAGAAATTTTTTTTCAAGAAGATTCAATTTACAATCAATGATTTATGGCAACTGCTTAGACTTAATACTTTCTTTTATTGTTATGTTATTTGTAAATTATATTTTTACCTTTATTTCAGTATTTATGAGGAAATAAATGTTACCTTGCAGTAAATTGAGGTTAATTGTAAACCTTTAATTGATACCTTACTTCAGGTACTCTTTTAAGGTAAGGGAATTCTATCCAATTCTATCCACAATTTCTGTGAAAAAAATCAGCATCCATTGTCAGAAGAATTAAAAAAGTATCTATTATTATTTATTGTATTATATCTATTCAGATTGTTTATTTTTTAATTAAATAATATTTATTCTGAATCAGCTTGTGATTGCTACTTATTTTTTAATGCATTTTGAATGTTTTACAGTCGCATCGCTTTCCGATCTAAAATCGGTGTTGCATTGTAACTTGAAAGGTTAGAATAGTTCTGAAGTGGCACAACCATTAAAGAATTCTCTAGAATAACCGCGTTGTACTAAACAGCTGACGAATCTCGATTACTGTTTAAAGACACAGTGTAATTTTTAAATGAAAACTAGCAAACCTGGAATCACATGATCTTGGATTCTGAGATAATTTTCTCACCACCCGTGACCCCGACCGCTTTTTCAAAATCCTCGAGCGCGTCTCGGGGACCTCCTGCTCAATCGTAAGTCACCTGATATTTATCTCGGAGACAAAGGATGTCTCGGAATATTCCAGGACGCCCGGTTGAACCCACGTAGATAAAAATGAAAATGTGAGCATCCTCAATACATTACCTAACATTTGCCACCTTATTTGTAAGTTTGTGTCTTATGGTTTCGAGGAGATAGGGCCAGAAAAAAGTCAACATTTCTTTTATTTATATAGATTAGATAATGAAGTTAAATTCATTGTTACAGAACGATATGCATTGCAGTAGGATTACGACTTTTAAACTACGTGGTTCTAGATTCCCTAAAAAAACAGAGAGATTTATAGAAACAAACGTTTATACCAGTTCATGATGAAAGATTCACTGCATGATATAAAAATGTCAGAATTGTAATAAAAAAGCAGCCATTTTAAAAATCGCTAACAAAAAACCCATACCGTATGTCTTTTGCATCAAACATCAGCACAAAATAGCTACGAAACGAAGTGTATAGCCTCCAAGTGTAGTTTCCGTATTTGGATCCTAAAAACATTGAATATGTTAATATGTTTTAGCAATATGTTCGCACGCTGTCATTCTTTAAAGAAGATCGACATTTCTTAAAAGTTAAGAAATCGCCTCTCCGAACGCCAAGAAGTCCCATGTTCACCCTATTTTTAATTCTGGTGCAACTACATTCTGACGTTAGAAGTTATGTTTTTCTTCACAGCATAGCTTTCCGATGTTACAAAGCAGCTGCACCTTCCTACTGTAGCATAGAAGGAAAAAGTAGGTAAACTACAGCCAAAACCTCAAATGCGTAGAGTTTTGATCTAGGAAAAGAGAACTCATGCAAAAGTATTCAAATTTATTTATTTCAGAATTTCACAGTTTAAAAATAGCATCAAAATCAAAGGCCATGGAATTATCTGATTATAACAAGATTTCAGATGGATTAAGTTTATTACTGAAGATTCACAAATGCAAAATTATTTATTATTTTCAATAGTTTCTATAGTTTCAAATATGCAATAATAATAAAATAATTACAATTACGAAATTAATAAGTTAAAATAATCAAATAATGATCCAACTAATCATAAACTGTGACGTCAGCATTACAACTCTGCTGAAAGTTAGAACAAAGATAAATCTCATCTTTATTATACAAGTGTACAGTATAACAATTTGTCAATGAAAGTAGAGAAATGCTTCAAAATCTATTAACATATGCAGTTTTTTAGGTTTTCCTTTTTTTAAATTGCTGGTGGCTTTTTTAAAGCTTCAAAGTTTATTGGCCTTTTACTTATTTTCACTTTTACAGTATTTGACAGAACAAACATTCCACAGGTGATACAGACAGATGAGTCTTGGCATCATCCAAAAAACTCCGACGTACAGGTAAGTGTGCTGACAGAGCGTAAAGGATGCACGGGACGGCCACGAACCATAACAGCAACCGAGAATCACGGCCGTCTCTTGGAACAAGTGCTTACATGTCATACAGCTGTGGCGTGATGTCAGCTTCTTCATAAAAAGTTTCTTCTTTCGTGGCCTTATCATCTTAAGATTGCAGAAACGGTATCAACTGTGTGTCCGTCCTAACGGCGAACATTTAGAGCATATTGTACAATTTCACAATAATTTTATACAATAATTTTAAGCAGGATATCACTGGCTTAACTAAAGATAAACAACTATAACAGATATATCGATTTGAATCAACTTTTTAGCCCGGTTTCTCAGAAAGGTGATGCTCATAAAATTAATCAATAAAATTACGAGTGGTATATTAATAACTAATATATTTTGAACCGTTGGACGGTTCTTCTTGAAACTTTGTATACTTATTTACTGACTTGAGGCAGTCCTACTTTGCATTTGGGAATATTCTTCCAAGTGGTTCCTTATTGAGAAAAGATAAAGTTTCCATAGAAGCGTATTGGAACTTAAAACAATGGATTTCTACCGAAAACAATGAGAATTAATCCTTTTATTTAAAATTAATTTGCGCGTAGTTTGATATGATTAGAATTGATCAGATTGAGATAACTCAAGTAAATAATGCGAATTTATTTTTTTAAATGAATTAAATGAATGATGCTGATACACAAAATTTAAAAGGTTTAAAAATATTTAAAGCATTTAAAAATACATAAAGGACCGCCCTGTATTAATGGCGCTTCTTCAGCTGTGTTACAAATAAAGGTTACAGTTTCTTAAATACAATATTTGGAATTTTAATGTGAGGCTGAAGGCCGGGAACCAATGGTAGGGACTACTATTTTTTTTTTCAGAAAATGAAAATGTTTTACTTATGTATTCGGCGGAAGTTGTAAATTAACAATAGTGTTTTCTTGATTGCAAAAAAAAAAACCGTAAGGAAAAACATTTTAAAACAATGCATCGTATATGATTGAGCATAGGGCTATCATTAACATTAGCGTTCAACAAAGGTTTTATTATTTTTTATTCATTTATTTCATTTTTTACTAAATAAATAAATAGTAGGGATTCAAGACAAAATAATAGCAATAATCGTAACAAAAAGCACTTAAACAAACTTCTAATATTACTAAATACTAGAAACATCAGTCCATCCGTTTTAGCGTGATACACACACAAACGAACAGACAGACTGATCAGATAGGAATGTGAAAATGTACCCGATGATATTTAAAATCAACAATCCAAAATAAAATGTGCGTGTCTATTCGTGGGCGGATAGATATTGCTTTTCATTTGTTGCTAAGATCTAAAACAACTTCACTTTAAAAGGAAAAAAAAAAACTCATTGCGAAAATGAACCAAAGCCAAACCCCCATAATTAATAATGGAGGTTAGAAAAGTGATCAGCGCGCGATTACTGCTTCTTAATGGGGAAAGTGGAGAAGATGTGTGTCAATGAGAGAACAGTAAACATCACTTTTTTTACGTTGTTTCGTTTTTTTTTTTTTTGGTTAATTAGGAGCCACTGGTTTCCTAGGAGCTTTTCAATGTTTGTCGTGATAAACACTGGCATCCAGTTCTGTTCGCAATTCGGGCAATTAATTCTAGGGAGGAGAGTCACGAAGAAGCGATATATTGATCTGATCGTCGCCGAAGAGATTTGCTCTCGTCTCCCAGTCGTAACACTTGTTGTTTGAGCTACTGAAAGTCTCTGATATAAATGAGACGAAGAACAAGCCGTTTACCTTCGGTGCTAATGAACGTCAATTCCCAGGAAAACGTTAGGGCTTTATCTTGTGTCTCACTCAAAGCATGTTATTGGACATCTGTCAACAAATCAACTGATCAACTTCTGTCAGCGAATAATAAAAATAAAAAAGGACATTAACGGTGCATTAACGATATCTACTGAGATATTTTCGATGGATTTTGTTTTTTTAATCTATATTACTAAAATATTTTATTTCTCTGTCTGTCTGTCTGTCTGGCGCAATTTCCTGTGAGAATGGAAAATAGAAATAATTTTTACAATGAAACGTCCGCGACGGGAATCGAACCTGCAACCTTCTGATCCGAAGTCAGACGTCTTATCCATTAGGCCACGGGGACTACAACTCACTTAATATTGTTTCCTTCCCCTTCCCCCCATCAATAATGAATGTATTCAACCTTTTTTTTTTTAATCTCAAGATTGTTTATTTATTTCCGATCCGTTTATTTATTTATAATTCGAAAATGAAATTAGAACTATAATTACCGAAATGTTGGAATATTTTAAATATAATATTCTTACTTAACTAAATTCTATGTGATATAACAAGCGCGTGTACACGGAGGATGGCCTAGTTATTTCCAAAAAAATATTCACGTATTAGTTGTAAAACTTGATGCAAGAGTTTAATCTCGCACACACTTTTGAATGGTTCTCCACTTTCAATATTTTTTTATTTTTACAAAAGGCAGCCTCCTTTGATTTCCCGGGTTTGTTTCCTAGCTTTTCTTTAGTATTAAATGACTAAAAGAATTTTTTCAATGAAATGTTTAAAGAAATGTTTACTTTAACTTCGCCTAAATCATATGTTTAAATGTAGTTTCTGATTTTTTAAAATAAATTTCCCCAAGATTACCGATTAATCAATTAATTAAATTAAATTAATTAGTAAAAAGAAATTTTACGTGTGTGAAAACAATTTAAATTAAAAAATAACAACACACAGATAAGAACATTTTAAAAAAGCTTTTTTGTTTCTTTTTTAAATACTTAAAATTCAGGATTCTTTAGGGTTCCTTTGCCGAAACCCTCTCTTAAATAAGCAATTACTCTTGAAAGATTCACTTACATACATTGGGATGAGGAATAACAACCAATAATATTAATAAAATTGTAATTAAATTCAGTTTTATTAATTTTATTGATTAGTTCTTATCCCGATGTATATAAGTGAACCTTTCAAGAATAATTGTGTGTTGAAGAGGGGTTTTTCGCAAAGGAACCCGAAAGACTCAGGAGTAATTCTTTTTAAATATTCTGATCTGTGTGTTGTTATTTTTAATTCATTAATGAAATTATTAATAATAATTCGTATTTAAGAATGTTTTTTTATTCTATTGAGATCATCTTAATTCTGGATTACAGTATTAAAGAAAACAAAATAAAAGAAGTATTATTAGGTTGTCTTTGTTTTCCAAACGCAGCTAATTATGAATATAAATTAAACCTTACTTAAATTAAAAATTCGGAGCTCATAAAATACTTAGGATGTGATTTCTAATTTGCTAAAACTCGATAAAAAAATAAACAATTATCTTAAGGACTCGTCGGAATCAATGTGAAGCCCGAAAAGTTTAAAATAAGCAATAAAAAACTCGCCAAAAGGATAAATTGCGAGAAAATTCATGTGCACGCTACACACGGCCGCTATGAATTTTTTTAGCGCATAGTTACGCAGGTAAAGATTAATAAAATACAAGGGTGAGACAAAGTTGTAAACTAAATGACTTCCTAGTATATCTGTTTCCCACTAATATGGCGATCATATGAATTTTCTCGCAATTTATCCTTTTGGCGAGATTTTTATTGCTTATTTTAGCTTTCGGGCTCCACATTGATTCCGACGATTTCTCATATAGGCCCGTGTACCGAGAGCTGGTTGTTTCCTGAAGACTGCTCCTAGCTGATGATCGCCCTATTAGCGGGAAACAGCTGTACTAGGATGTCGTTTAGTGTACAACTTGGTCTCACCCTTGTATTTTAAGGACTGTAGACTAGATTGCATTTAGGTAGAAATCACCAAATAGTATCTTTAAAAAAGTTTTTTTTTTTTTTCAGAGAGTTATTTATTGACAGGAAACTTGGAATTAATTGATTGTAATAAAAACGTTGAAATCATATCACGCAGTATTCCTAATATTTGTTTTTATATATTTCCTCATTTTTCCCGATAAAGTGGCTTGATTGAGCCCCGTTCCGCTAACTTTGTTCATGATTTAGTTTTCTGTTGTTTTTAATTTCGTTGATGTAATAATAAAGAAATGCTGTAATTTTTCCAAACTTCTTTTATTGAAGTTGTTCCAAAGTCTGGAGCAAATCATACAGGCGTAGTCTATCTTTGTTTAACAAACCTTTGACAGGTTCTTTTGAACCGAACTCTTTCTAAACCACAGGAGGAGTCTCTGCTGACAGGCTTTGTAGTTTCAATTACGTGTGACCACATCCTACCGGTTGCCAAGCCTTTCCCTGTAGGTTTCGACCCTTGGGAGAGAGGTTTGAACTTGTTGAATCCTAACAAATGTAGATGTCGGTTGGGTTGACCCATTGTATACAGAGGGCGACCACAGCTTCCCACCTCTGACCGATAAAGTGCTGTGGATAAGAAACCGCGATTCAAATACTGATATGGTGAAGTGGTGTCTCAGGAGCAGCATTATGGGATGGCGAGAATGTAAATTCACCTGGTCACAATAAATCTTACAACTTAAATATATACGTTGTGTTCCAATCAGTTGACAATCTATTTATTGCCAAAACACAGGTCATCTTTATTTAAATATTTACTTATCAACTTATTTAGTTCATTTGAAGCTAAATAATTTTATAAATAAATTATAAGATATACAGGGTGTTTCAAAAATACACGGCATAATTTCAGGTATGTATTTCCCACATGTAGACAATCAAAATAGTTCATTACAACATATGTCCGGAAATGCTTCATTTCCGAGTTATGGCCTTCACAACATTGAAAATCACCGGAACGTTTTTCGTATTTACAGATGAAGCACAGTTCACACGAGATGGCATAACAAATTTCCACAATCAGCATGTATGGGCGTATGAAAACCCAAATGCAACTGTTGTATCGCATCACCAGGTGCGGTTCTCCCTCAACATGTGGGCCGGTATCATTGGTGATCGATTAGTTGGACCCCATGTACTTGTAAACAGACTTACGGGGCAGGCGTACACAAACTTCCTGGAAAACACCATACCTCATGTTTATGACGACACTCCACTGATCGATCGTCAGCACGCTCACTTCTTGCATGACGGCGCTCCTGCACACTTCAGTCGTACGGCTCGCCGGTACTTGGATCGAACGTTTCCTGATCGATGGATAGGTAGAGGTGGCCCAATTGCTTGGCCTCCACGCTCACCTGATCTGAACCCTCTCGATTTCTACTTGTGGGGCCATTTAAAATCATTGGTTTATTCGTCTCCGGTGCCTGATTTGGAATCCCTTCGGAATCGAATTGTGGCACGTTCTGAGGACATACGCAACATTCCTGGAGTGTGGGATCGTGTTCGCAGGTCATTGAGACATCGATGTGAGGTCTGTATTCAAGCAGGAGGTGGTCATTTTGAACATCTTCTGTAATGGCAACGACCGGCGGAACGAAAAACGTTCCGGTGATTTTCAATGTTGTGAAGGCCATAACTCGGAAATGAAGCATTTCCGGACATATGTTGTAATGAACTATTTTGATTGTCTACATGTGGGAAATACATACCTGAAATTATGCCGTGTATTTTTGAAACACCCTGTATATAATATATTTTTGTTTGGAATATTTCAATTATGAATGCAATGACCAATGACCACTTGTTTCCTGTTAAAATTTAATAGAATAAAATTAAGTTTTACTAAAAAAAAATCTTCTACAAAATTTTAAAAAGGCTATTTTTGTCTTTCTTTCTGTTCAGTATGATAAATTATGTAATTTAGTAGCCTGACTCGTTTTGCGTAATTTTCCATTTCCTTTACTTACATCCATCCGTTTCGTTGAAAAGACTATTTTCTTGTGAAAGAATGTTGCTAAAGAATCTAATTGACTTCTAAATTTCCGAAAAGTTTACTTATTTCTGGAAAAAAATGTTTGACTGAAAAACAACAAAATAAAAATTTATAAAAACCTTGTTTTGTATTTATCTTCATTTTTTTGGAAATTAAGAACTATTTAAAATGAATATTTCGTAGATTTCAAAGATTCCCAGAGTCTTCAAGTAAGAGTTGGTTAACATTTCGTAATGCATATCCTCTTAATGGATAACTCTTATTCAGATTCACTTCTTTCTACCAAATTGTTCTTTCTTCTTACCTCAATTTGAAAGATCTCAGTTTGTTGTTGAAACCGATAAAAAATAAATATGTTTCTAATAAAAAGAAACAGAAATGTTGCTACTAAGTGAAATGGAAAGAAAACAAGTATTAAGATACCTTAAGGCAGCAGTAGAAGTTTGAATCTAATATGAAGATGAGGTAATACTTGAATTTAAAAACAAATGTTGCGCAGAAAAAATGAATAAGGAAAATATTTTCAAAGAGAATATCTATTAAAAATCTGTTTTCTTAAGTTGTGTAAACATTGTTTTTTTTTATATTTGTCTTAATTTCAGTTTGCATTAAGGAATACATAAAATGATAAGAATGTTAAGGAATGGAGTAAAGATGTGATAAATATATGAGGTCATACTTATTATCTGCTTTATGCGATTTTTCGATATTAATTTATTCAATTTAGAAATTTCCATTAAAATATCAATTGTAAACAACCGAATCCAACCACCGAAGAAGAATCCAAACAGCCACAGAAGAATTCAAACTTTAGACTTTTTGAATGTAATATTTATTCTTTTGGTATTGTTACGAAAACAGCCTCTGACACTATGAATTAAGCAAATTTTAGAACTTAGTGGAATTATTTGTAGGCTTCCATACCTAATTAGTCAACAAAGTTTGGAGCAAATAATAAGTAAATGCTGAGCTGTAAATTATATTAAAATTCACTTCTTATACATTTATTTATCTATCATTGTATAATAATGAAGCTTTATACATATAAAGCTTATAAAACATTATCATCAGTAATTTCATATACCCGTAATCAAATTTTTTAAAACTTCTTTTCTCGGCAAACGTAAGGCAATAAGACATTAACTGATAGTCGACTTAATATACTGTTTCTGTAATATGTTACTTTCTTGCTTTCCTGTTTCTTTGATAATATTTGTGAAAAATAGGAATGATTTTTTTTTCCGTAAGATATGGTAAATCAAAATTACTAAAAATTTTGTTGTTAGTTTTTTTTTCATAATTTCTTTTACGTGTGAATTCTCTCAACGTTCAAATCACTGAAGCTACTCAAGTTGGCTGATGGAATGTCTTCTCTCAAAGTGAAGACGGGATCCATATGTCAGGCTTCAATTAGGGCAAGAATCTCAAACTCGTGCGCATGTTGTGCATTAATGCAGATCACGAAGTAGCCCTTACTTAATAGTGGAGACTCAAAATAGAAAAAGACCACGGCCTGTAAATAGGTTGCTGGGGTCATTTGGCCGGTGTTAATGGTAGTTTTGAAGAGGAAGGCCGCTTCTTTTCGCATGGGCCGAGGCATCTTAAGACGTCTTGCGTGACTTTGAAGTTCGGTGTGGTTGAGTGGGAATGTGACCGACTCCTTGATAGGAGCTTGACACCCCTGAATTAAGAGTGACTGAAGACAAGGAGACAGCATCAGTCCGAGATTAAGAGATAACGGAGACCCTCCATTGCCGCGTTTTCTCTTGATTTAATGAAGAAGTCTGGTCACGTGCCCTTCCTTCATTCCGTGCTTGTCATCCATTAATAATAGGGGAGGAGGAAGATGTAGAGATCATATAAATTCGTTGCTGCCACTCCCTTGGGTTTTGCGACGGGTCGTCCATCTCAATCTCCCCTTCTCTCTCTTCGCTCGTACATCAGCCAAAATATTTATTGGAGGTGTCCATGCGGCTTCTGTGGTTTTGTCAAAGTGAAATGCACTCGGTTCGCTCGGTCGGAAGCCGTAATGAAACGAGGACAAGTAAAATTTTGACCACTGAACCCTAGGGATACACAGTCATGTCCATGTCGTGCCGCAACAGTTGTTCGGAATTGCTGGGATGATCCTCTAAGATTTAAGATATCTTGTCTTCCTGTATTGCTTCTGCTTTTTATCTTGTTCAAGCTTATGGTACTTTTTATTTAACAAAACAATCAACTCATGCAACATAGTTCGTATTCCATGAGTGTAAACATAATTATTTATATATAATTACTTACGATTTTATATAATACTAAACCTTAAATACTACAAATAAAATTACATGTGATTAAGTATATTAGCACAAAATGGCTTTTTTGTAACTTTTTAAACAATTAAATTCTTTTTGTTAAATATGCAAATGTAGTAATAACTTATAAGTTCCTAAATTTGGAATCAAAAATTTTTTCTAAAACTTTTTTTATGCCATTTTCTTTTATTAAGTAAATTGAATTTATCATTAAAATTGAATTAACAGAAAAATGAAATGTGATTAAAAAAAAACCTTGTTCTTCGTATATGGTTATTACTACTTTTTTACATATAGACTGTAAAGCACTTGACTGTAGACTGGAGGACCCGGCTTCAATCCCCGGCGGAAGCCTGGGATTTTTCCTCCAATCAGATCTGAGGGTCCTTCCAGTCTGAAAAATGGGTACCGTTTTTCTTTCCCGTGATTTGAAGCCTGGGGGGCGGGGGGCGGGGGGCGGGGGCTGACCAACCGATTCAACAAAGTCCCGATGATCAGAATTTTACCTCCCATGACTCACAGGCCAAATAGGTCTGTAGTAGCACATTTCAACTTGACTTTTTCATTTGTATTCTATTTTCTATTTATATATGATATATTATAATATAATATAATATAAATAATATAATACAATATATTTCTATTCTTTACTTAGCCAGCTTTCGTTCTTTAATTTTAGATACTTCTCTGTAATAACAAATGACGTTATGGAGAAAGGTTTGAAAAATCACAGCTTTTGAGGGACGATTTTTCGAAATAAATCTAATCTGAGAAGATTGAAGGTTTTTGAAAGAAAAATATGGATAGTGAAAAAATTCTAATTTTGGCCCCACATTTTTGTCAAATTTCTTTGATATTTGACAAAAGAATTTAAGGAGATTAAAGTGGTTAGCAAATTAAGTTGACATTAATTCCTAACTGTAATATTTACAAAAAAAAAATTAAAACAACTGTTTTGTTGTTTTATAAATATTAAAGTTACGTAAACTTAAGTACTTATAAAAACGTGAAAGAGTAACGTGAAAGTAGAATGACAAAAATTAGAAATGAGATAAGAATCTGTACTCAACTAAAAAGACAGTGCATTTTTCTTTTTAGTCCTTTCTTATTTAATTAATTTGACTTTCAATTAATTTTTTTTCTTGATTAGCATTTTATTAATGAAAGGCAAACACCCAATTTAGTCAAAAACTCAGACCAGATTCTTTTGTGCATTTTTCGGTCATCTTAAAGATTATTCCACTGATCTCTAGTTGCTTCTTAATTTCACTCGTTTTCTTTGAATCAAAGACGGACCTTAGTGACAATATTTTTATGATTTTGGTTTTAGATAAGATGCAGATTATTTTCTAACTATCTAAAGGCAAGACTGAAGATTCCAATGAAAATAGTTAGTTTATTAGTTATCAAAGACTCTGATTGGTATTAGCTTCTCTTGCTCATCCTGAATTTGACTTTGTTATTTGTCAGTATATATCTTTGTACTTTGATAATTTCCACCGTAGCTAAGCGATCATGCAAAAGTTAAAATACGAATTTTCGATGTTTAAGCATTATAATACAAACAATGAATTGCTTTGCGTGTAAATAAAATCTACAGAATGTCTTTAAATTTTGAATGAGACTTGAGTAAAGCAAAAATAGTAGAGAATATGCAAAAGGCATTAAGCGGTAACTCGGACACATTTCCATCATAGAAAATAATTATCTCCACTTTTCTGCTACAGGATTCCGGAGCAGATAGTTCTAAAAGAATTAAATAACTGTTATTTCTTAAACATATAAATTCTTACAAATGACATCTAAAGTTAACCAATATATTATTGTGTGTTAAGTATTGTGTATTATATATTAATTATTACTTTTAATTACTTTATTAACTGTGTAATAAGCTTTTCTGAGATATCTTTTCCAGAAGAACGCCAATTACTTTCTTGAAATTAAGCAAAGTACTAAATTGATTTTTCCTGATGTAGTAGTTGGTTTGGTAGAATGACACATCTTTTCTTTTCAAGAACTACTTGGATCTCTTGGTTACCACAATTACCACAAGTTTTGTGTTTGACGGATGAACTAAGAAACTAAACCCAATTACCTACCATAAAATGAAATCTAATGATGGCTTCATCCATTTCATTGCATCAAATTCGCCACCAATTATCGGTAATTGGAAATCTAGGCTAGGACCCTTCTTCTGCCCGAGGATCACTGGCCAGCGTGTTTACTTGAGGAACCGTTTGAAATGGTCGGCAAATGAAATTACAGACTTAAAACCAAGTCACTTCTATTCAGGAGATTTGACGTAGTCCATAGTTTCTCATTGCAATTAATTAAGATTTGAACTGAATCTATTAATTGACAGCTAGCGGTGCCTTTTAACTTGTAATTTTAATAGAACATATCTAAGGCGCGTAACTCGATGGGTCAGCTTTACTTGAAATTGAATTTTGTATTTTTAAAGAAAGGAAGTTCAATTGAAGTCTCATCTCTTTGAAAAGTGGATTTTGGCACTAATTCGATGTATAGCTGTAGAATTAAAAGTTAAGCAATTACGATTAATTTCTATAATTACTCTTAATACGATAAAATACATTATTATGAATTCTACAATTAAAAAACGGTGTACTATTACATTGTAAAATGTGGCCAATATTCTATTCTATATGTGGCCAGTATTTTCATTTTATTGTATAAAACTCAGATGTATCTACTATTTATGAATTATATTAGTACTAACATGTTGCAAAACTTAATTCTATAAATCTTTTCCAAATTAAAAAAAAAGCACATTATTTGAGAAACTTATCACACATTTAAAATTTATATGTTCTGTAGTAAAAATATAAAAGTAAACAGAAGAAAAGCATTTACACAAGAACAGGACAGTTTCGGCCTGCAAATTAATGCTGGGTCATCATTAGTTTCTGATGTTGTTTTATTTAAGTTTTTTTTTAGGTGTAAGTAATTAGAACATTTACATATTATCTGTGTGATAACCATTTTAATATTATGTTTTGCCTTAATAAGCATAAAATTCCATACGTTAAAGTCTACATTAAAATTTAAGAAACTTATTGATATCTAGTTATTTCTCGCATGACAGGATTGAAAAGCATCGTGAGTAAGACTGAAACAACAAATTGCCAATTACAGATTGCCATCATAAATCAACATTAGTTGAAACTGAAAAGATGCTGCAAGTTTCCAGCGAATTGGCGGTGGAGACACGAAGGCTGACTACTGAAACTGAAAACAGAAAGATATTCGTAAAAGATATTCCTGGTTTTATGTGTGAATGATGCATTTTACAGAATATGACAATGTTTTTATAATCCTTGAAATGGATACTTCATATAATGAGAATTTTGTAATTGGAGAATAAATTTAATGTCCAAGGATAATCATTAATAATGAAAGTTAATTCTTGAAATCTATCCCTCAAGACTGCATCAACATCATAACTATCAAAAATTTCAGAAAATATTAAAATATGTCTTAAAGAGCGAACAACATCGCAACGCGCTGCTAATTCAATTTGTTTTATGTACTTTTTAATGCTCAGATAGAATACACAGTTTGAATTCTGCATAAAATCCTGTCTTGAAGTAAAAGATGATTAGATCTATTTTAATAAACTATTACGACAACTTTATGCATTCCAGAATTTCCATTTTCAAAAATGATGGAATCGTTTACTTTAAGATTCTGAAGATAAAGTGAATTAATGAATACTTACAAAGTCTTTTCAAATGTTCCTTAAAACTCTTAAGTGAGTGTGCACTGATGTCTTTTGGGATTATGATATAATTTTTACAAGAAATGCAAATGATACAATCTAATAGGATTTTGTGGTAGATCGCTTGAATCTCAACACACAAAGGAAATACGACGAGATTTCCTGATTTTTAATTTGGAATGGAAATTTAGCAACTGACGATGAGAAGTTTAATTTCATTAACTTTTTGCCACTGATTTTTTTATTTTAAAGGGATTCAAATTAAATTTTCTCTTTGCAAAGAAAGACAAATATCACAGAATCTTCTCATATTATAGTGAAGAATTGTTTAGCATCATATTTTAAGAAATCAAATATCAAATTCGAAAACTTTAAAACTGGTGAGTGGGGAAAGAAATGGAACCTCCTTGAATATAAACTAAAAACACAAAAACACATTAAAAATAAAGAAAAATAGAATTCATGTGCTTGGATCTGCCAGCCTCAATGAATTTCTTATGCGTATCTAAATAAAGGAAAAGCGCCGAAAAGATATGTAAACACATTAAAATTTGAGACCAATGTTCAAACTGACATCTCAAGACAAGCTTGTTTCACGCTTATTAGGCGATTATCAGTTTAGAGTAGTCAGAATGAACAAAGCAGATCTCATAACGGAGGTGTATTTGAAGTATTTTATTTTTAGATGTTATCTATTAGTTATCTTGATATGGACGAGAACTTATTACTAAAACAGCGTAAGAAAAGCATGATGGGAATCTGGAGGGAAAGATATCTTTAGTACATGAATAATTAGCAAAACTTTGGGACTTATTACTTCAAAATGAACGGATATACATCTGCACATAGCATTATAGTTAAAGCTGCTTAATAACATAAGAAATGGAGAAAACTTGATTGAAAAAAGAAATTTGGAAATTATAAATCTATAGTTTAAAGATTCAAAAAGATTAGTCTATTTAATTATTTATTGTACGTAATTAAAAATATATCGTCTTCAAGCTTTTTCGTTTTGAAGGAATTAGTATAATAAAGGAATTAAGTATAAGGAATTAGTATAAAAAAGAATCAAAACAAACTCACAGTAAGCTCTGTGACCAAAATGTTTTACACATTCAAATAAGATTGAACTCTAAGAAAAAATGACGAAATAGATGTATAAAAGTAGTTGGATATAATCGAATCACATTTGATAGAATAGATTAAATTTAGTTACTTATTTGTAGATTTGGCTATTAATTATGAGGCTAATGTTTTGTAGTTTATAAGAAGTTGAACATTGTTAATAATTCAATCTTTATTTTCCTTAGAAGAAATGCAGCTTCAGTGTCAATATTCACTCAGGAATGAGATAAGAATGCTTCTCTTCACATATCTTCCATTGATATTTGGAGAATTGAAGATGCATGAGTTGTCAGTTTGAAAATAAGGATTGGAGAATGAATATTAATGTAAAGAAAACAGGAATGTAAAAGAGAAGATGACAGCACATAGATAAGAAGTTTCACTGATGGAGAAGGAATAGCATTATCTGGATGTAATATTGATAAACATTTTAATAAAAAGGATTTTTTTTCAAATAGGAATATATTATTGAAATTAAAGAATTTTAACTTCAACTCGAATCAGATTACAAGTAACATTTTCAGCTATTAGTAGTTTCTTTTAGTATTGGATGAACATAACATTTAAATATTGAATAATTTTCTTCTTAATTTTGTAAGACGCATATCTTGCAGTGTCTTAAGAGATTGCTGGTAAATTTAACTTCTATGTATTTCTGAAAGCTTTTATTTAAAAAAAAATTTTCTGAAAGCTTTTATTTAATTTTTTTTTCTGAAGATTTTAAACTTCTACATTCTTAACCTTTAATTCATAAAACACGAAGAACCTAATGACAAAAAAACAAAGAACTACTAAAGATAAAATTAAAATATTAAATAAAGTATGAAAAAAAAAAACCTTAACAAAAATAAAAAAAAGAAATTTTTTAAACAAATGAATCAGTCCTTTCTTTTTGCTTTAGGCAGCAAAAGACTTTTCTATTTTCTTTTCATTTATCAAATTGTTATTTGTTTTAAAACTGAGAGTTAGTTGCTGTCAAATTTGAAGAATATTTCGGAGGAACAAAAACGTAAATACGAACGAGAGAGAGGTTTATCGTAATTAAAACATGAGAAACCCAAAGGAGAAACTAATTTGAATGTTAGCAAATAAACAAGGCTGCATTAATTGAAATCACACAAAAACTATGTGAAAAATTTAAAACTTAAAATCAATTTCCGACCTGGTGTGAGGTATATGTATTTCTACTACAGATCCTAATGTAGCTGCATAAGCAATAAATAATATCTATTTTGTTTCTTGTAATTATAATGTCAGAATTATCTAAATCGAACAGCTTATTTGATTTCTATAAAATAAATTCCTTTTTTTTTCCTATCTTTAACTCGCCAACTAATTATTTTTTTTCAAATTTTGAACCTTAACGGATCGGGTTTCATTATGAAAAGCAAAGGGAGTTTGTTTGTTTTTTCCTATTAAATTTTGTAGTATATATATTTCTTGTTTAACAATTAATCCTTTACATCTAAGCGATTGCTAGCGGGGATTAATGGATTGGCATTTTTATTCTGTTTTTTTTTATGTTTTGATGTTTTTTAGTATGAAGGGCCGTTGCTGTGTCGACTTTTGTTTACTTCATATGTTTTCTGACTTCCCTGAGCTGTAAGATACTGGCCGGATACAACTAGGCTATCTTGGATTCCCTGTATCACAATTTCTAAAAACAGACCAGTAAACTTTTAGTCTTCTGCGTTTTTGTTTTATATTTCATGTATTTTTTTTCTGTTGATCATTAAATTTCTATTGTCTGTGGAAAATCAAAGACTTTAATTATTGATGATGGATTACTGTGGAAGTTAATCCCTTTAATGTTAAGTTGATTAACTGTGATTGGTTGTTAAGAAATTAACTTCATTGGAAATGGAGATTTCTAACCATAGATACAATTATTAAATCGTAATTATTTCATGCTTTGTCTTCGTCATCCTTCACTTAATTATTGTTTCATTTTACAGTTGTCCTTTCTGTATTATTCCGGCCTCTATTGTTCACCAAATTAATATTTCTAAATTTTAAATTTGATGTCATTAAATAAGTTCAGAGAAAACTTCATTCTAGTTTATTTTGAACCAGAGAAGTAAAATAGAAAAAAAAAACAACATTATTTTATTCCTTCTCGCCACGAAATGATTTCAGCTTGTAGGCTACCTTGTTGCTACATTAAATGGATCACTTGTAAGATCCCATTCTGTTTGTCTTCCTTTCTTGTTACCAAATAAGGCTGATTCAATTTCATATTTATCTTTATTGAAGCCCTTGATTGATCTATGGCATGACATCGATTCCGGACGGAGAGGCACAAGTTGGTGGACGATTTCCGTTACTTAAATGCTCACCGGAAGCTCACACTTTTCTCGTCGAGTAATGCGGACCGGTCTGTTCTCAGTGGAGTTGAACAGCTAATGGAACGCGCTGTTTGCTCGGACCGTATTACGGAAGTAAATTAAACGACTTCCTTGCAATTGCTGCCCTCCACCCACCAGCTGAGTCCCTTCCTCCAATCAATTAATCAGGTGATTGACTTCGCAGGAACATCAGCTGAAACCAGAACAACCAACAGATATCATCAAAACTCTGTGCCTTACCTCAAGCCGCAGTTGTTTGACAAGACGATTGGACATCCAATTGCTATCCAATTGAGATCCGCGTATTTAATTTACCTTGGAGTTACGTTAACTTGTAAAATTTTTCCTTAGAAGCAATTTCTCCTTTGAGTGCTTTTCTGTGTATAGGTATTTCAATGCGGTTCATTTTTTTCTAAATCAACATGTTAAAATTACACTACGGATATTGACGACGTTATCAATAATTTTGCCAATCCATTTGGAGGATTTTCTTTGATTATTTCTGTTCAAATGTACTGCACAAGAAGAACAGAAAAGAAATAAAATAAACATTCAGACTTAGTCAAATCGTATGGACAATCTAAAAGGCTGGTGAACATCAATTCGAATCCCTCAGCCGTCTTCCTTGTTTGTGCTTCATTTCTTTTATTTCATTTTATGGCTATAATGTAGACTGCTATCTAAGAAATATCCTGGATGTATTTTGCGAAATAGTCTACATTTTTCTTGTTAAGACGAATGCCGTAAAGCCTGATTCTAGGAGCCAAAAAGAATAAAAAAGATATAAAACAAAAATTTTGCAAGATTTTTTTTTTTTTTTAATTTTTACCAGTCCTATTAGGTATACTTATGTTAAGAATACCTGTGGTATAGGTGCTGATAGTTTAATTTGAATACTTAAAAATTAATATAGTGAAGTTAGATTAAGATTAAGACCTATTCTTTCATCAATTACATCGGATATTAACTGATCTTTTATATGTTTTAATATTTTTGAAATTTTCTAAATTATATATTTCCTAATTTAATTGACTAAATAATTTATAATTAATTTGGTTTTTCAACCTTTGACCAAAATTATTTTTTAATTTAGTATTGTTAAAAATTCTTAGCCATTTGAATTGCTTTTTCTTCTTTTTAGTTCTTTTTAATGCTTTGTATAGAAAATAGATTATTCTTCATTATTTTATTGATATTATTAAGAAAGTTGTTAAGATAAAGAAATCCAAAAAAATATATGTTCTTTTGAATTAGACGATTCGGGTTTTTGCCACTCTATGGAATTTTAGAACGGTTTTAGAAATACCATGTTCGTCCATCCGCCTCAATAAAGCTAAACTAAGTTGCAGGTTTCGGTCTATTAAACAGGCCACCATAAAAGTTTATTTTAACTCATATCACTAAAGAAAATAGTGAAATATTTTATCCTGTTTAAGATCTAAACAAGGTAGGGATAGCGATTAGTAAACCAATCACAATACTTCGTCTTCTGATACGTATAAGAAAATATAATTGATATTGCTTTAATTTCCTTATTATTATAAATGTGATTGTTGCGCATGCAAAAGACGCAATTGTTGTGATTGTTATGATTGTTGCTCTAATGATACTTTAATGATACTTGACAGACAGACAGACAGACAGAACGGAAATGTTAGTCTTCTGATCCTTATCATAAGACTAAAAGTAGAGGAACTCTAAATAACATTAGTAACAGTAACGTTTTACGTGTGCATAACATGTATTGATTTCTCATTGTAAAGTGGAATGATGTTTTTAAATACTTTTTACCTTTTAATTAATTTTTTAAAGGCTTAATCAGGTGTGCAGGCTTCATCTTAGAACTATTCAATTTATACTACATAACATAGTGATCAGAAAATCGATTAGTCTAAGTGTGAAAGACCAATTAATCTGGTACAAATCGAAACCATTATTAAGGAATTTCGCACAACCTGAATTTATCACAACATCATGAAAAACAAAACGACAACTACGACTTATTGGTGATAATCAAATGTTAGGCTAATTATCTGGGAGAGATAAAATTTTGTTGGCTTATTTGTGTTTGAGAACCTAAATCGGAATTTCAGCTTTGTTACATAAAAAGTTGAGTTGAATCGTTGTCATTACAGTCTGTCTGAGGCATTGTCATGGAGGCATGTTTTGTTTTTATTACGCCACGGCAATGATGAATGATGATAATTAAAGTTCATTGTTATGGTGATCTAATGGAAAGAAAACATAATCGATAGGTTGTTAATCATCTAAAATTGATCTACAGTAATTTTAAACAGACTAGCGACAGTCGGTCAGATAGGTCAGCACGAGGGATTTAAAGCTGTTTATTAGACAGTTTATTTTTTTATTATTGTGTTTTGTGATTGAGGAACCCTTTCAGTAGCGGAGGTGGGATCCTTAATCTTTGCACGTACTCTGAGTTTATCACCAGCAGCAAATCTGGCTGAGGACGCCGAATAAGATAGAAACGGTCGTCGGTCAGGGTGCAAATCGTTTATTGCTGTGCATTTTCACTTAAGTTTTTTATTGAAAACTTGGTGACTTAGATACAAAGAGGAAATTTTCTGATTATTTAGAAAAAAAATCAGAATGAAATTTAAAATCGATTTTAAATGTCATTCTGAATTTTTTTTGTAAATATATCATGTATTTTTAATGGTGTACGCGATATACAAAAGATATGTTTAGATTCAAATCAGAACATTATTCTTTGGGAAAATGTATTAAAGCTATTAAATTGCAGTTTGACTCTAATCCGAAATGGATTTTCCAAAGTTTTGATTTCGCAGTAAAGGTGACTTTTCGAATAACTCAACAGGAATTTGTGATATTAGCCTAACATTGATTTTTCCTGAAACAATTAAAATCACTTTGAGCTGCCTATAGTTCATTTAATGTGGCCTGATTGTTCAGTTGTGCAATATTCCGTGTCATTCTGGTTCAACAGTCGTGTAACGCATTCAAGCTATTGTGTTAGTTCATTTACAATATTTATTAGTCAATATTGAGAGAGTGGTTAAGGGACAAGCCACTCTAAATGATACATTTGACATAAGGCCACAGTAGGTGACTGTTCTCAAAATGGTTTTCATAGGACCTGATCAATGGTCATTCTGTCAATGTCTATATTTCTGTCAATGGTAATTCCATTGCACGATAAGCTTCTCGAGTTTCATGGAGAATTTTTTTTGGAATGATCGCGAACATACAATAAAAGAACAGTATAAATATTCGTTCAGTTTTAAGCGTAATTACAATATCGCATAAACGATAATCGTATATTCCAATGTCTCCTGCTTCGAAATGCTTGAGTTTATTGGCAGGATTAAATCTAAAGTAGTAATAATGTGATACTTTTGAAAAATTTCCCAGACGTTTATTATATAAACATTAAACATTTCCATTAAGAAAGTGAAATGAAAGCATCATGTTAATCTAAAACTGAAATTCTAAATATATACTATTTACCTTAAATACAAATAAATTTACCTGCTGAC
>JAFIDM010001028.1:28780181-28911657 GCA_023159025.1 Thereuonema tuberculata | reverse complement strand
TTTCCTCACTCCGGGATGAGATATAATCTCGATATTTCGGCCCCGTGGCTCGGGCCTTCTTCGGGAGATGTTTTAAAAAAGTTAATCACATGAAGATGAACGCATAATGAACGACTTCCGTCGTTTCTCAGGAGAGTTGCTCATGTTGTTGGATCCGAGCCAATGTTGGTTGGATCCGAGCCCAACATTGGCTCGGATCCAACAACATGAGCAACTCTCCTGAGAAACGACGGAAGTCGTTCATTATGCGTTCATCTTCATGTGATTAACTTTTTTAAAACATCTCCCGAAGAAGGCCCGAGCCACGGGGCCGAAATATCGAGATTATATCTCATCCCGGAGTGAGGAAATCCCTCAACAAAAGGACATATACAGTATCATGTCTCACTCCTCCTTCAGGACCAAACTATATGTCTTCATGTAGATGAAAAAGCATAAACTCAGTATTCCAAGCGAAGTTTTTGGATTTATTATCCTGTACTTCTTATCAAGTTTTGTTACATGAAAAATATGATATAAATCTTCTCGATTAAAAATGATTCATAACGATTTACAAGAACACAATAAAATAATAAAGTTATTAATATCATTTGACGATGATCGATTGAAGATAATAATAATATACATATCAACTACATCAAATATAATAATATGTTTCAAAATATTAATCTGCACGTAATAGAAAAATTTTACAAATTTGATAGAAATGCATCATAAGTAAGCTGCGTTGGTAACAAACAACATTTTTTTGTTTTAAGACAAAGTCTCTTGGAAATATTTGCAATTATTAAAAACCTTAATCTATGTATTATTAATTTTCATAAAGAAGCCTGAGGAAGTCCAGAAATTCTCTGGATGAAATATATCATACAGTGAATAAAAAGAAGAGTTTCAAGTAAATGAATGAAGATAGTTTGAAGTAAAGACTGAAGATTTTTTTTGTTAATAATTAACTCCTTTTTAATTTTCCCCTTAATATTATTATTTCATACTTTAATATTTTCACACTATCAATAGGGTAATGCAAGTCTTTTAAATAATGTTCAGCTAATTCTGATTTATTAAAAAATGCTTAGACAGAAATAAAAATAAAGAAATTGATGTACTATGTGCTAGATTAGAAGAAGAAGAAGAAATTGGAAACATACTCCTATAACAACATGATCATTTCAAAAATAAGAAACACAAGAAAATCTATTTGTTTCTTATGTTGTATAAATGTAGCTTGGTTATGCTGTGTTATTATCTATTTATTAAATTCTCATATTAAACACAGCTTATCTCTTTCATATATATTATTTTTAAATTGTACCTGTAATCGACTTTCGTCAAATGCTATTACCAACTTTATTGTAGCGTAATGATATTTTCTTGTGTTCTTGTAAATCGTGAATTCCGAAGATTTCTGTCATGTTTTTCATGTAATAGAATGAGCTTCATGCAGAGATACAGGATAATAGACTCGGAAATTCGCTTGGAATGTTGAGATTACATTCTTTTTTATTTACTTTCTAAGCACAGTAATGGAAGATACAAAATATTTCACAAGGAACAAAGATCTTCTTATTACTTGATGGCGATGCTTCTTCCCCTTAAGATGCATTATCATTTTAATAGGAAAATATGAATACCCACCTTATAAGACAGGTTTTTATAAGAGATAGAAATCACTGAGAAGTATTTAAAATTTTTACAAAGAAATTGCCCAAAGAAGAATAACCTCAAAAGTTTCTGAAACCTGAATATAAACCGTTAAAGTAATTTGTAAAAATCAGAACTTTAATGATACTAACAACATTGGGAAATATATAAACGTTTTATTTATATTTAATATTGTTTTGATAATGAAGCACAGGAATACCTTAAACATATTGAACTCCGAAATCAATGTTTATGCTTATAATAAAATCAAACGGTTTAGAATTGAATATGTGGTGCTTAAAAGTCGTTTACGAAATAAAAAACTCACATCTTTCTTATATTTTTTTCTCCAAGAAAACTGATAGATTTGACAGTCAGTAAATTATGAGGAGCCACAATTGTGAGTTGTGAGATACCAGTGATTGTAGAAGGCTGACAGGATACGGATCATTATCTCTGCATAAGATGGTTCTTTCTACCCAGTCAGAGAATTGCTGCAGCCGAATTTTTACTTGCCTTATGTATTCCCGAATTATTATAGTTATAATTATAGTTGTACAAACTGGATAACACAGCTAAAACATAAATGAGACAGTTTTCTATGTATGAAAAGAAGACTGTCATTTTAGTATAAATATGCTCAGAAGTCCGAGCCAAGTCTAAAATGGCATTTCCGTATTTTTGTAAATGAAAGAATGACATCAAAATAGACATTTACTTTAACTAGTATAGGAATTTCATGCATCTCATGTGTAAGATACATGCTTTATGCTGCAGTCCATTTTATTTTGCTGTAAACCTTTGTCAGTGGTTACCAACGACATTCTGTTGTTTGGTAAATTATGCTTTAAATTTATATTAACAACTTGCAATAATAATGAGGATATAAAGATTTTATTTACAGTGGTGAAGTAATAGAAAGAAAGCAAGCGTCAATGCCATCGTTAGCCATTAAACAATGATCTACGAACTCTAAAACAAACGTTTAGACTAGTATAGGATTGTTATATGCATAAATATAGTGCTTGTGACATTGTTGTAATGTTAATTCTTAAGGCTGCTACACACGAACAAGTATGCATGACAAGTATAATTGGTGCTCAAGTATGCACAAAAACCCCCTCCTCACCACACGGTACTGCACGCTTGACAAGCATCATTTTTTCCTTGAAATATGTGGAGTTCGGACGCACGACGGTTTGCTCGCTTTGGCTGCGTGTGTCCTTATTTCAAAAAGGACAAAACGAAAGAAGAAACGTGGGATGTGGTGTATGGAATGTTTATTGAAAATAAAAACCTATTCGCACACTAACTTACTAAGTGAATTGGAAATATATCCGAATGATTGGCATAATTATCTGCGAGTGAGCGAAGAAACCTGTTTGAATCTTTTATCACTCCAAAAAAAAAATCGCTCATTAAGACATATGTATAGTAACTGATTAAAAAATTAAAAACAACTATAACGAAGAAATATAATTACAGATCCATGTAGTATCAGAATTGGTTAAGAAATGTTTGAAATATTCAATTCTTTCAATGCTGTATCTCTATTTATTTATTTTCTTCACAGTGATATCCCGGTCGACGTTTGGATCAATGTTTTTATATATTATAATATATATAATATATTATATATTGTTTCTTTCTTAGCCTATTATCATGATAATCTTTAAATTTAATCCGCCACAGACATGGATTACTTTGGTAAACTCGAATGAATTCTTCCAATACTTCTGTGTCCTTTCCGCAGATCATTAGCCATGTTGGAAGGAAACTACGGAGAGATGTGTCTCAGTCGACAGCTGGGTAACAAATGATTTTTTTTTGCAAAGCGCATGCGCAAGCCGTGGCTTCAAGTATGCAGTCTGAATCTTCAGACTGCATACTTGAGCTCCATCAAGTACGAAATTTCCGCTACACACCATCAAGTATGCATGACAAGCGTTATAAAACTGCATACTTGTCATGCATACTTGATCGTGTGTAGCAGCCTTTAAGTAATTTTGGTTTTGCTGGTCCGAAATGTTAAACTATTGTTGAATGTAATATGAGAACATTAATCTTAACAATCTATACTCTGTTTAAAATTTCTATAAATTTAATTTTCTATTGTTAGATGCCTGATAATGGCATATAATTGTGCTTATTTGTCATTTAATGTTAGTCAACAGAAATTTAAGTAGGTCTGCATAAAATCACGTGCACTCATTCTCACTTTTCATAACATAAGTTTTCATTATTTTAATAAGGGATTTGGAGAACTTACGTTTTCATTCATTGATTTTTTTAATGATATAATTCAAGTTTTCTTTCTTCTGAAGTAGTTTTCATTCTCAATGTTTCAGAACAGTTTCCGTCGCCTGTAGAGGAAGCAATTTTTATTATCTCTATCTTTCTTAGCAATCAAGCACGAATGCAAGATTAATATTTCACCGACAAATTGGCTTCAGGAATTGGTAGGGCATGAAACGTAAATGACGGAAGTTGATTGGTTAATTTCAGCTTCTCGTTGGTGTCATTTCCGCTCTATTCTCATGATCGTATCCTCCAAGAAGTATATTCGATCTATCGAGAATTAGTTCATGAAAATTCATCAAATTGTAAATAGAAGGAAGTTTGGAGAAGGAGAAAATTTTCAGAGAGCCTCTTTCTTCACTTTCTCGTTCAATGACGGTGAAATAGCCTGTGGCGTTCCAAAACTTACTGATTTTGCGTGCAAACCCATCAGCGAGTTGGCTTTAGTTGATAACAGGACTCACGATAATAGAGCAGCTTCAAAAAAAGGTTTTATAAAAACTATAAAATTCAGAAACTATTTAACTATTTAATTTACTATTTACTATTTTAGCTTTTAATAAATAAATATAAACTTAAATTCAAATATTAATACTAAAATTAAATATTAGTAAAATAGTACAACGTAATAAAAAAAAATAAAAAAATAAAGAAATTTATGAATGAAAAATATGAATCATAAAATAAAAAGTTATGTATAAAAATATAAACATTATAATAATAAGTAAACTGTGTGTGTGTGTGTGTGTGTGTGTGTGTGTGATAATTTTATTATAGTAATTTTTGGTTTCTTTTTCGAAAGTAACAAATCCTATTTTCAGTTACTTACAATATTATACAACGAAATTACAAAACACCACATTAAAAAAAAACGAAAAAAAATCCTTTTTAAGATGTCCGTTGGAAAGTCAAACAGAGACAGTAAAAGCTTAGAAAACCGCAAGCATAAGTTATGAATATAATCTAAGTGAATATGTCATCTCCTGCAAGTTCAGATTAAATATTTCAAGAAGCTGCTTTAATATTCCTATTTCTCCTTTCCATGAAATTAAGTTTGCAGTGATAACAACTTGAAAAACAAGAATTTTAAATAAATTTCAAAATTTAGTAGCTTCTGAGAAACCACAACTACGATTACATTGAGATTTAATTTAATATTTTAGTACATTGCTTAGAAACGAGCCTGAACTTAGTATCTTTATACTTCCTGGGTTTCCTGCAAATCATTTTTATAGGAATTAGCTTTTATACATAATCAATACAGTCAATTAATAATTAGGCTTTGATTATTCTTTTTTTCTTCAAATATGGCTACAGTAAAACTTCCGTATGATGCTTTGATAAAATTGGACAGCATCGGTTATTCTCCAGCTGCAGTGAACGTTTTCTGCACTTTTTAACTCTACATAAATTGTGGTTCTGTTATTTTCATAACTTTTCCAGAAGTTTTGCGAGAAATCAATAAATAACTTTTACATTGCCTTCAGCTGAATAAAATATGAAGCAAGTTATGATTAAACTGACCGAACTGTTTATGATACTAAACATAAAATTAGACAATAAAACTTCAAATATTAATCTATTATATTTAAAAGGATAAAACAGCCGAATTTCTTAAAAGTTTTAATTTTATAAAAACATTTTTGTTTAAAAAGATATAATCGTTTTGGAATTTTCTTGATATTTATTTCTAGATATATATTCAGTTTCGTATTCTAATACGATCTTACTTTCTACACTAATATATTATTTACACATAAACTATCCAAAAAATAAAATTTATAAATCAAGATAGAAAATTGATATCAAATAGGCATTTTCCATAAATTATTTACTGGAATATTTCAGAAATGTTTAGAATATTACATTGGGAGAAAAATAAGGATCATTATTTAAGAGACAATTAAGAGAATATTTAAGTCAGTTTGGCTATCTAATGATTTAAGACAGTTGCAAATCGTAGATTACAGAGTTCATAAAGAAATATAGAAAAATACTTGCTAGAATTAAATGATAAGACCAAAACGAAATGTTTGAATGGGAATGACTAATATTATATGTAAAGTTCCCATATTTCTTTTGTAGATCCCTCCTTCTACAGCCTCTACCATTAAATATTTCCAACATCACAAATTTAAATGTAAAAAAACTACATTTAATACTAAAGCAAATTTTCAAAAAGATTACGTCTTTTCTTTTTCAAGCCTAAAAATAACAATAATAAGTTGAAGAACAATTAAATTCCTCGAGAAAATATTAACAATATCATTTACTTACAATCTTTGACCATTGATAAATTCACAATCTTTGATGGAACAAAAAGACAAACTTCAAAGATAAGGGGACCCAGACTAGAAGAAGGAACCTGTAATGAAGTTCCGAAACGTCTCATGTATTATTTAGGTAACTAATTTTACATACCTTTCGAGTGCCAATGTAGTAGGCCTATATAATACACCATTTATGTATGATTTCTTCCACATATTATAATGTTGATAAAATTCAGACGTTAAATTCATAGATTGTATGCATTTTAATTATATTAGCTGTTTGTTTTTTCATTATGTATTTTAAAATTTTAACAATAAGTAGAATTTCCAAAAAAAAACAACTTATAACAGCATGGAAATTAATGTGAAATCAGAATTTCCCCTGCTCAGTAAAAGAAAACTATTGAAAATCTTAGTAAAATTTTGAGGGTTAACAAGCTAAGATGGACATTTAGCAAGATAAAACGGTATAGATGGACAAGGAAAATTTTAAATGAAAGAAAACCAATGAAAACCAGCTAGATAATGTTACCTGATGAACAGTATTCCTATATCACACATGAATACTTTTTATATTAAACTAAATTATATATATATAAATATATATATAAAGCTTTTCAGGTTATGTAAGTAAGCTCAAAGTCAATTCATTTTGTAAAATTATTGTCAGTCTTTCTATTATCAAAGTTTCGGCAGCAACACAAATTCAAAACGGATCTACTTTAAGACGTCATCATTTTGATTTTCAAAGGCACCAGGCGAGTAACTAGAAATTACCCTCGTCACTTGTAATTTCAGAATCATTAAAAATTGACGCTGGTGATTTTTTTTTTGAAAGGTTAACTCCCTGGAGGCAGATGTTATGTTTACATCTGTCCAAGGTAATAACGTTATAGCTGGGATGAATGTCGTCTAAAAGCACATGTTATTGCAAATTTTGTCGAGCTCCTTACTTTCCATTACGTCTTAATAAGCAACCAAGCCATCTTCCGTGTGGGTGCTTCTCCCATCCACATAATTAAACGTCAAATTCTCATTTTTTTTTAAAAAAAAAAAACTAGATTCTTTATTTTTATACCCGCTAAGAAGCGTAATTCTCAAAGGATATTATAATTTGGGTTTTAATGTTTATGAAGCCATTTTATTTACATCGTAGAACAAAAACATTTCAAACAAAGGAACTTTCGATGCAATTTTAGTGGAAGTAATATGTCCATGCATCAACGTCATTTGGCACAGATACATAGAACTTTGTTACACTAGACAAGGAAATTAACGTGCGTTAGTACATTTTTACAGTAAAATAAACCAAAGAACGCACATAAATAAACAAAACAAAACACAAATTCACTGAGCTATTTTTGATATTAGTGCTGGAAATGGAGGACAGCGCTGTTTCGAGGCTTTTTGGCCTCTCTTCAGCTCCACCTATCCAGCATACCCAAGCTCAGTGAAATGGGACGAATAGACAAAACGGACAAACATACAAATCAATGACCCCTGAATTACAAAGACATCAAAATAAAATCAAGAATAAAAAGGGGTGAGTAATTAATCCCCGCTAGCGTTTAGCATAGCATCAAGGGATTAATTTATAACAAGGTTAGTATTTAGACAAGGATCTATTCGTCCCATTTCACTGAGCTTAGGTATGCTGGATAGGTGGAGCTGATGAGAGGCCAAAAAGCCTCGAAACAGCGCTGTCCTCCATTTCCAGCACTAATATCAAAAATAGCTCAGTGAATTTGTGTTTTGTTTTGTTTAGTTATGTGCGTTCTTTGGTTTATTTTGTTACACTAGCAAACTGAAAAATATTATTGCTAGTTTTTAACAATCATTCTCCAGTACAAACAGATGTTTTGTGGGCTTATCTATTTTTTATGTTTTTTAGAATTTCAAAGAAATATCAAAATTCACATTATATTTCTAATAAATACAGTAATAGAAAGCATAATATTTTTTTATAATTCCATGTGAATGCTTTAACCCGAATATAGTTAAAGTTCTTTGGAAATATCTCTCCATTCTTTTGATCTCACTATTAGTAACAGAGTTATCGTTTTTCTAATTTTAAATAGCTATTCATCATTATAGTTATATAATAAAAAAGACTTTGTTACATGTCACTTCAGTATAAGCATCAAAATTGTATTACCATATTTAATAAATTCTTACATTCCAGAAGAAAAACAAAACAATATGCTTATTTAATTTTCTTAATTATTCAGAATTGGAATATCTCAATCTAAGAACTATGTGCATCAAGCTTACTTTAAGATTGAAGATTCAAATCTTCCATTAACCTACAATCATCAACATCATCGGTCCCTATTGAATCATCAAAATTTTAACAGCCCAACTTTCTTCTGCTAAATCATTCCTCAATTAAAAAATTCCCATCAGCCCTTGCGTTGTTCGCCGTTATGAACATCACTGACATCGACTCTCCTGAGATTTTGACGATGAATTACATGTATGTACTCTATTAAAAGTTCCAAAAATAATGTTAGATTTGTTAATTCCTTTGAAGCTTCTTGCCTTGAAAATTCTTGTCTTCAGGGGAAAAATTCGGCTCATTTGTTTTTTGTTGTTTTTTTGTTGTTGTTGTTGTTCTTCTCCATGGTAGCTGCCATGCAAGTACTTGCACATCGAAAAACTAATTCGGAAACGGCATTAAATGTTATGAAACAAACTCATCCAATTTTAGAAACACAATACGCTATCAACGACTTTTTATGGTAAAGTTTTGTCTACCTGTGTTGGATGATACTAACTTTCATTTGAAGACCTGTTAAGCTTCAATTCCGAATAGCGGCTGATCAACTGGCAACCTTTTCTGCAGAACGTTGGTGCAAGCCGCTTTTGTCACTGAAATAGCAACTGCCTGTCTGAAATCTCACTAAACTATAAACAGTGCAGAATGTTACTTTGTCAAATCAAAATAAAAACCATTTATTTATAATGAAGTTACTTATATCTTTCATTTCTAAATACGACAGTTTAAAACAAAATTCGAGGTTCTGTCTGTCCTATCTCATCTGTCGGAACAAACATCTAATGAGCGTGAAGTCTCACATATATGAACATTATTTATCGAACGTTGTCATCTGGATATAATTTCAGTGAAATATAGAATATCTCAAAAAAAAAGTGTGGACTTTGTTTGTTATTTTTGGCTTTGAATGAATAATGATAAGACAAGGACCTCTCAGTCTAAATTGTTATCCAGCTTTACATCGTCCAACTCTGTGTGAGAACCGTTTTGGTGTTGCCAAACTGACCTCAGTAATGACCATAAACTCCATCCGCTCAGATGTTTCCCGCGATAAAAGAGTCTACAAGTTGCGAAATGTCAGCATATGAAAACTTTGAATAATCTCATCGCTGAGACAGTACTTAAAGCCGTAAAACTAAGATAAAATTCACAACGGGATACTTTGAAGTCGTTTAGTTCTCGACCTTTGCTGTTTGAAGTGCAAGTAAAAGGTCTTTCCAATTTTTGTTTACAACGGATTTAAAAGCTAACTGTAAACGATGGTTTAAGCTTATAACTAAGCTTTTTCATGTTAATATTAAGGTCGGAATCATTACCAAAATATCGTCATCAGAATCCAGAAACTTCTTATTCAGTAACTCGAAATTAGTACTTGGTCGACTGGGAGTACATTTACGAGGCATTTTTGTATTGTTAGATCATTTATGTACAAGATGCAATTTCCGAAATTTGAACTACATATTTATATATTCTACAGGACTTCAGGTAACGTCAAATTATGAATTTTAAGAACCAATTAACTTTTCAGTATTTTGTTAGAAACCTCTTGAAAATAAAAGCTTTGATAACGGAAGTTCATGAATATCTTAACGTATGTAACTCATGAAGAAAGATGTAATATTCATTTCTCTAAAATCATAAGATTAGCCTTTTTTATTGATAATATTTGTATCTGCATTTGGAGGCTTACTTATGTAAACTTGACCATTCAACTAAACTTTTTTAAAACTTGAGATTCATATTTGGATTCATAGACAAATTTCCATCTGTCAATTTATATGTAAATGTGACAAAATTACGTAAGTGACCTAAATTACTGCTAGAAGATAGATTGAGATCCTCTTACACTGGTATTAATGGATGTCTGTTTAAGAAATATTGAAGAACATCCTAAACAAATTGGTCTACTAAAAAACATCAGCATCAGTGAAGCTTTAAGATTATGTGTGGATCTTGAAAGGAAATACGAAACTTTTTAAAATACAACAATCCTTAAAACATTAAATTGATTTTTTTATATCTAAAGTTCTATTTAAAAATTGGATCAAGACAAAAGGGATCAACACAATGTTTTAGAAAAAGCTTTTTACCAGTTCTACCATCAGTTCATCTGTAATTCTGAAACTTTAAGGGGAGAGTGATGTAGAGCATCAAATGTAATATCCTTACTATGGTTGCTACAAATTGCATGTTTAAATAAGAACAAATGACAGCCGAAAAACCCTATGTCTATTCTAAAATATCCGAAAAACTTAAAATGTTACTTTAGTTTTTGGATTTTTAAAGTTATGAAAATAAAGTACAGGTCTTGAACTGCAAAATGCCGAATGCAACAGCATCTTCAAATTATCTTTTTTCTAACTAATTCTGTTTTTTAATTCTATTCAATTTTAATTTTACGGCATACGCAAATACAGTGGATTCGTATGCAGTATTAGGCATCCACCACAATTCTTTGTTTTGGATCTCATTTATTTTTGTTGAAATTCCTGTTATCTTCAAGCTAAAATTTCGCAACAGAACTCAAACGTTCGATTGCTAGATACAAAACTTGAATTTTCGTAAATATACATAAGAAAATAGACGAAAAATAACTTCCAGTATACTTTCAACTGAAACTAATAGAAGAAACGAATGCAGGGAATGATATACCATAAAGCCCTCGCACTGCAAAGGCATAATAGTTTATCAGAAACACACTTGAGACAATTAAACTAGAAAAAAATACTGATGGAAGATAAAAACGTTCACCTGAAGTTCTTGAAAAGACAAAGTTGTTACATTGAAAAAAGCTTTAACATGCACATAACTTGTAATTAAAAAAAAGGAACAACCAATGCACAAAAGCCATCATCGACGGGTAAATCTGACTGATAATTCAGGACAAAATAGTTGTTTCTGATTCCCCTTGATGATAAATCAGAGTACGAAAGGCATTGGTTGTTCATTTTTAAAGATAAAGTTGTATTTTTCATTGGATTTAAGCCGTCGGAAACTTAGCAGGAAATGAAATGCAGAGAAAGTTGCTAATCCGCAACTTCTACACTTGAGTTAACTCCACTGAGTTATGGAGAAGCAAATGCAATATCAGCAGTCAACTTCCAACTTAGAAGACCAAGATAATCTGAAAGATATCCCAGCCGAGACATCACTTTCTCAAGGAATGGAAAATCAAGCCTAAAGGATCTAGAAGGTATCTGAATTGTAGGATGGAAAGAGAACTATTCATGGAATTCTTCCGTACATTGTAATATCGGAGAACACACGAACAGATAATCTTTTACAGATGCAGAACGTCGGCTTCATTTAAAAACTTTTACATTTTCTACTTTAAAACAACTTTTAGAAAAAAATTTCGAACTTTAGGAAAATTGCTTAAATATAAATATGGATTTTTGTATTTAATGGTGAAAGTTGGCACATCAACTATAATTTTTTTCTATAGAACAAAATTTCCAAACATTATAAACCAAAAAATTCAAAGAAACAAAAATGAAATGACTAGTTAAAAGCTTACGGAATTTCATATTGTTGTTATATGTAACGGTTACATAATATTGGCGTTAAAGCGTATTGAAGCACAAGCCATTTGGAGAGCTTGTAAAAAAATAATTCTACATTTAGAATCGGTGGAAATTTCATTCTCAAGTAATCATTGCCTTGTTCCATCGTCTCTTCTTTAATAATTAGTTTGGATTAGAGCCAAGTTTTTTTAACTATCTGAACCTTGGCACAGTTTTTGCACTGATTATCAAAAGCAGGCCTAGCAAAAATATAGGAATTAAAAAAAAAGAAAATCACCATTGAAAAATACCTAAGCAATCTGAAAAATATCTTGTTTCTGCATACCTGTAAATCTTATATATATCTTTTCAAAACTTTGTTTATTTTCTGTTTACTAATCCTGGTCTCTTCAAAACTGTACGAGCTACGTAAAAATAGATGAGCTGAAGAGGACATGAAGTTCTCTCCATCTGAAACCCAGGATACAACAACTCATCTGTTTCCTTTTCAAAATCTTAAACCGTTATAACAGCCAGTATCATTTTATTATTGTAGCCTTATGATGTTCAAGCCCTTGAACGAAACTTGTAACTCTCCCTATGCTTTTATTATACATTCCTTTTATGAAATTCATGTGTATAATGTTACTCACCTTCTCTCCATCTCGTAAGCAAAGATTGTAAGCTATTTGTTGCCATATCTCCAAAGAAATACGTACATCGCTTCGCTGTCCTATACCTACATTGAAGATTCGATTCAGACTAGATTTATCTTATGAAGTCGGAAGTTAAATCTTTTTCTCAGTCGAGGTCTCCGTGATCTCTATTCATTTGATGAACATCAGTTTGAAACAGGAATTCATCCAAATTCAATTAATTACTATTTTAAAGTTACATCTTAGCATTCAAGAAAATACAAAGTGGCACATTTCAGTATTAAATTAAGAGGAATACATTTTAATGAAATCAATATAACAATCATTAGTTATTTTCTCTATAACTGTCGGTTAAGTTGATTTAATTAATAATTAATTGCAATTGTTTATCAAGAAATGTTGGCTAAAAATACTTTACAACACAACTACGTTTGAAAATTACGATAATATTTTAAGTTTTCAAAATTCATCAAGTGTCTACTTTTATATTTTTGCCGTTTTTTGATAGGTTCTAATAAGATAATCATTGTTCTAAGATAATCAAACAAATAACTTCAAAGTTCTTTCTTCAGCTCACGAAAAGCTATTTGCATTCAGCCATTGCAAAGATAGTAACTAATTCCTTCAAAATTTTCAGCAAAATAAATTAACATGATATCAATCGTTTCACAACAATATTTCTCAACGATAGTTGCTCATCATATTCGTGAATTTAAAAATTCATTTCTTTTATGAAATTTAGCCTAATAAAGAACGTTGCTGATTGATCGTGAATTGTTATTCTATGATATTCTAACAATGCATTTGAATCCTTTTAGATTTTTTCTAAAAAGGCTCATATGTAGAAGTGGCCAAATTCTTCAGATAAGTCACTGCCGTAAAATTCGATCCAAAAACCCAGTAAAACTATTATCTGATTGTTACCAACTTCATTAATTTTTTTCGTCGTCGGTTATAAGTTCAATTGTACTAAGAAACTTCCTTTTATTACAGAAATGTCTGATTTTTATGGCTCTTTAAGAGTAAGTTAAGGTTTTTTTTAAGGTCTGTTAAATTGTACGGTTCAGTGAGCATATCACTCACTATCACGACAAGATTGTTCTGCGCTATTGTTACTTTGGTTCTGAGTGATGTTATTTTGAGAAGTCGTTTCTCTTCTTGCGTCTTTGTCATCTGGGTCAAGTAAACAGCCGTTTGTTTCGTCATCGGTGCAGTCTTTCGCCAATAGAGGCCGCTCTGTCGCTTTTCAACCTTTCGTCGTCTATTGGCTTTATTCCATTGGGATTCGGCCTTTGTGCTGTAATTCTTGTTTTGATCCTCGGACTTAAACATTGCTGCCTATAGTTTGCGAGACTTCAAAAAACCTCTATTTTGAAAACAGGTCTTCTGTTTTTAAATGCATAGTAATTATGTTACCTTTCAAGTATTTTTCATATTGTAAACTATTTGTACTATATATTTTATAGTTTTGCTCGCTTTTTCTTATGAATAAAAAGGTTGATTAGAAGTTCAAAAAGGAAGGTTATTTTCTTTGAATTTACTTTCGAAATAAATAATGAAAACATTTTTCAAAGGTTAAATTGAATGTTTCCCCGAAGCCAATCAAAACCTTCTTTCTTCCTTTTATCGAATTTGGCCAACTAGGGACCACGTAACTAGCTCAACCTGACAACGTCAGGGCGAGGCTAGTGAAATTCAAGAAAGGGGGGACGAGAATTATGTCCCGTCCAGGATAACCCTGAGATAGTAAGTCCCAGGTGGGAAACGACGAAACACAGAAGAAGAAAGAAACAGCCATGCCACCACCGGGATTCGAACCCGGGTACTGGCGCATCGGCCACAACGGCAGCCCGCCGGCTAAACCGCATGGCCACGCCAGCACGGCCAAAACCTTCTTTATTGCTTTTCAGAACTAAAAATTTTTAATTACAAAGCTTATTTCTTTAGATATTTGTTTGTTTGTTTTCAAGTTATTTTTAATTTATTTTCGAGTTATTTACAAATTAGCCCTACTAAAATTTGCATTTATTTGTAAGAACATACTTTGGAAATTGCAATGTTGTTCATTTTTCATTCGTTTCTTGTTCAGTAGCAGAAAATAAAGAAAAACATATATTTTGTCTTTGATAGGATTTGAAGGATATCAGTAATATTAACTTTCAGTAATAGCTTTGCATACTAGATTGTTACAATAAATGATATCATTAAGTGACATTTAATAATAATAAATAATTATCGATATTATTTATGAACTAGTCGTAGTATCCAGCGTTTTCCGGAAAAATTCAACATTTTGTCCGCTATAGGTAAGACATTCGATGCTTTATAAACTTTTTTTTTCCCCAAATAAGTAGTTTTTCCCACCTCTCTCAGTTCATCTAATCCTATCTCTTTCTTAATTTGGGGACTCTAGCTTTTGCAGGCACCGATTGCGTAAAGTTTAAAAATTTTTATTCTTAAGGTCTTATTTATTTATTCAGAAATTTTACAACTCATTCGGTACTAATGTACATGTATGTATGTGCATGTGTCTATTAGATACTTGCAATCTTTCAGTAGCATAGATATACGTTCTGTAATTCAAAATGAAAAATAGTTGAAATAGTTGATTCATTTAATTACTGTATAGTTACTCATTATTATTAAGAACCATTAATTATACTAAAAAATAACTTAAAAAATATATAGAGGTAAATAAGAACTGATAACAGCAGTAATATAAATGCTGATGTAAATAACTAAATAGCATACACTTTAGTATATTAACAATAACATTTACGAGTTAAAGAATATTAAAAAAGCAACTTAGGCTAACTAAATAACAAATATTATTCTTTATCTTTGTTACATTGATAACACAAAGGAGTTTATTATCTAATTTTAACATTTTTCATTGTGGAGACGTAAAATGAAATAAAAGGTCTACATTAATAACGCTAATTATCAACAGACATTTCAAAATGCATTTTAAAGGTATTATATTATAAATTCCTTTGTATTTATGAAAATTGTAAAGTTATTTAATTTATTTTTTGTATAAAGAATTTTTATAAGTAATTTATCAATTACTTAAATTTAACCAAACTCGTAGACAACTCAAGGTTTACTTTTTTGGTAAAATATTAAATTAAATTTGGAATAATTTCATTTAATACTGATTTTAGACACTAAGGGAGAAAAATATCCATAATATAATAATAATAATAATAATAAATTATCTACTTAGGAATTATAATGCAACAAAACTTAATTACTTAAGAACTTTTCTTTTTTTTCTTTATCTCTATTTTTGTGTATCTTTATATTTGGCTTTTTTTCCCTTAATTTATTTCTTGCGATAAAAATCTAGAAAGGTTATTTTAAACTTTTAAAGTGACCCTGCCCAAAATTCCTTCTAATTCATTCAGTTACATTTTACAGAGAATTGTAATCTACTTTCTTTTTTGTAGGATTGAAAATTCAGTCTTTTTCGATAACTTTTTTCCATCTCTTAACTCAACAATAATTTTCTTAAGCTTCATTGTATTGTAACGATTTACAAACCAAATCCAAAAATAGATGATCTACCCTATTGAATTTTAAGATGAAGGTTAGTCATTTTTAAATAATTGGTTTCATTTTCACTGCTAAGTCTGCAATTCGCCATCTGGTCACTGAGATTAAAGAAAGTCATTCATTTAAATAACTGCCAAGATTTAAATTTAAATTTCACAGACCAATTACGGTTTTTCATCTACGGGTATCAAGTGAATCCAGAATATACTTCATTTTCATTATCTCACACATCTTTAAATTTCTAATTTCCTTTCTTCAGTTTTTCTTTTCTCAGTCGATTATGAGACCATTGGTTTAACAAAACGATCATTAACAATGATATTAGTCGTAAACAAAGGCAAAACTTGAAATGCTAGGAAAGATGTTTCAGTTCCTATTTGATCATTTATAATCTCTTTTTGAAAGTTAAGAACAATGTTCATTACAAAATTAAAAAGCCTGTATGGAATATTTGAACAATACAGAACATATAGAAAGAAATTAATAACAAAAATCTTTAAAATAATAATTCTAAGTTTTTTTCGAAAATTTTAAACTAAGTTGAATTACGAAAATGATTGGAATGTCATATATTTCTAGATGCATCCAAGTAAAAAAAAAAACTGCAACATTGATGAAGGTTGAATATAAAGTGCTCTTCATTTTCTTTGAAGACAAACTCCAAATTTTATATTTTTACATTTTATTAAATACAATGCCTAAATAATATATCAAGTATTTAGGACAATAAATCCGAAATAAGAATGGAAATTTCAGGAATACCAATAGATCATAAAAGTACAACGTTGACTGTGAAATAAATACCAAAAACAAATAGAGAGCATGTTTATTAGTATTCATAGCTGTTATAATTTAAGAAATATAACATATTTCATTATAACATAATATTTAAATAATAAAAATTAACAAATATTTACATTAATTTGTAACACAAGTCTTGTGTAATATAAAGCTAATATTTTTGTTCTTTTATTTTCTACTATATTTTATATAAGAGAGATATTTCTTTTAAATTATCAAATTGATCTACTTTATATATTAAATTTATATTATGTCAACTCGCAACTTCCAAATTGAGAGACATTCCTGTTAGCGTTTCACTTTCTCTCTATATGGGAATAGAACCATAGATGACGGTTTGAAATTTATTACTTAATACAAAAGTAAATTATTATAATAATAATTTTTGTCACACACAAACTCATATATTAAAAAAGACAACCCAAATTTTATAAAATTTTAATATTACTTATATTAAACGAAAACATTCGATAGTAATAAATTTCGAAGCTATCGATACAGTAAACACATGTAATTACAGTCGGACCTCTATTTAACGAAGTCGCTAAATCCCGAAAAAAAGCTCATTATATGGAAAATTCGTTAAATAGAGATTCACCTTTTTAAATTACTTTAAACTACATAAAACAGACTTAAAATACATAAACAATAAATATTATTAAAAAAAGTAATAATTTTAATGACATAAAGCATACAATACCACAAGCGTACTTAAATTTTACTAATAAAGTCTCTTAATTTTGTCTGGGTTTTTTTTTTTTTCTTTTTCAAAAAGTGTTTTTGCTTGTAGTACGTCTCGCATCTTTGCAAAGCACCAAAAACCCCTTCAGTATTTTCTTCAAATTGTAATCCGCGTCGGATTGTTTCAAATGATTTTAGCATTTCATCATACGAAGGTTTTTTTTATTTCTGCATCATAATCATTTCCGTTATCATCATCTTCATCTTCATCGTAATTCATAGCTGTAGGCTATTGTTTTTATTTTTCACACTGTCCAAAATATCCGATTCAATTCGTGTTTCCGAGGTCTCATCTTCAAAATCAAGTGAAAGATAATCATCAATCAGCACATCATCGTTAATTTCTTCCCTCAGCTGTATGTGTTTCTACATTTCTTTCATTTCCTCTAAGGGAATATTAATAATAAAAACATTTCAAGGAGAAAAAAAAATAGATACCACAAAAAAAGTTCGTTAAATAGAAAATGCACTTCGCTGTTTGGAGGTTATTTTACGAAGAAATTAGCAAAATGTTCTTGGTTCCAAAGAAAAGTTCGCAAAATAGAGAAATTCGCACAATAGAGGTTCGTTAAATAGAGGTCCGACTATATTTTAAATTTCAGTACAGAAATAGCCCAATTCGTAATTAGCAATAAAGTAACATTAATAAACGTTCCAATAATTTCGAAACTACGGCGGTTCCTTATAATAGACAATGTTGCTAAGTCAGAAACTTGCATAAATTGGTTATGTGAATATGAACAAGAGACTAGTTTGACGTCACTAGTGCTTTGGCGCCCACGGCCTATCAGAAGTTCTTCCATCTCACAACATGAAAAACAAGACGGTTTTATTATCCCTAGTGTGTAATTCATATTGTTGTTCTTGTCCTCAAAGACCATTCGTGGATGTTTTCCAAATCCCTGAAATGACTATTAAAGTATCTATTTGTCCAACTCTTAAGATTCATCGGAAGTTCAACAAGACATGGATAAAGATGAAAGACTTGATTACACCACCGACCAAGTAAACAAAGTCTCTTCTGTTGCTAAGGCAACAATACCCTTCAATAAATAACCCGTAAATTCATTGACAATAGATGTTTTGACTTCATTTCAGACCGTTGTGGGTTCTTCCCTTAATCGTGTAATTGTCTGAATTCTAAATTCTTAAGATGTTGTTTTCTAGCAAATTAGTGTCTTGTTAATTAGAAACATTATTTTTGCTGAGAAATAATTAAAAACCTTAGCAACTTTTAATTGCCGTAATAAGTCAACAGTTTTTAGGAGTAATTCTGCATAGAGTGATTTAAATTGTTGTCTTTGAAGTAATAACGAAGCTTATAAGTAATAATAAAATAAGACAAACGAGGGCTTATTTATAATTTTTCGAAGCTTATTTTCTATTGAATTTCGACTGAAACTTAACAAGTGCTGAACAAAACAACACTTGTTCTTTTGGATCGAAGAACAACAGAAGTAGAATGATCATAAGTGAATTAACTATTTTTCAGTTTAATTAGCATCAAAATAATTTTAATTAAAGTTTTCATTCGAGCATTTCATATTTTTCCCAAAAGTTTAATATAGTGTAATTTAGTTTATAATATAATGACAGTAAGCATTTTATTTTATCACGTTCTCAAATAAAAAAAACAAAAAAAAATCATTAAATATTTCTTTAAAAGATGATTCAAGGTCTAATTCGAGAATGTAAAAAACAAGTTAAAATAAAATTTTGATAGATCTCCGATCCCAAAACCCAATGTACTATGGTGACGTAAAAATCCTTCCCATCGCTGATATCTCCCAGACACTTGCAGTTTAGATCGTGCCTAGATACTTATCGTATCTGATGTGATGATACCCTTCGATATTTGTGGTTAAGGTTAAGTAACTATGCCGACTTTCACAAATAAAAAAATAAACACCGCACTACATAGGGACTCATCTGACCAGCAAAATGAATAAAATTGAGATCAGAGAGCCACACTGACAGTCGCTTGCCTTGACCCGGTATCCCTAAGAAACAAAACCTAGATAGATCTGGGGCAGAAATTAGCATGGAAAAATCGCCGACCACCGTCCTCCTAGCGTCGTTTCAGTGAAGTTAGAGATCATTTTTCTAATTTTGCTTATGCAAAGTTATAAATTAAAAAAAAAATATAAATTAAAATTATCAAGATAGAAATAAAGTTTTGAAAGAAAAAGATTAGAGAAGCATTATGTAATGCAGTATGTTCATCATTAACTAGAGAAGAGGACCTTTGAACCGTAGAACTTGAAAGAACTTTGGTTCCTATCGAAATTTTATTCTGCTTGATCTGTTATAAGCTACTAGAGTTTCGATTCTGACTCTTAAGTCTGTATACGGGAATGTAGATTTATGTAAACATTATATTAGCACATGCGCAGTTTGATTTTTTTTATAAAAAACCTGCATTTGACTACATTGCTTTATAGAACTTTTTTTTAGTAAAATAAATCATACTGTTTTGAAAGGATTAATATCGCTAATGATAACCCCTTTTGGATTCTTCTAGTCTGTTCCACTTTGATTTCTAATCATCAATAATTTGGCATCTTATGAATGTAATACATATTATTTTATTCAAGTTTTAAAAAAATACTAGAATAGATCCAGGAGTGTATACAAAAAAAATAATAAAAGTTTTGATAGAAAAGGAGTGGTCCCTAAAGATACGTAAGCGAAAATAAATACACTATCAAACAAGAAGAGAAAATCTTGAGTTAACTTGTTTTGGCCATAAAAGATATTTATCTAAAGTCAACAAGGAAAAAAAACGAATAAAATAAATAAAAGGAAAATAAAAGCACTAGGAATAAATAAATAAAGTTCTTTTAGCTGTGATGGGAACCTGAGCAGCTGTTTTTCGCAAAATAAATATTTTATTATGTCTAGAAAAGGATCTTGTTTAGAAGGAAATGAACTTTATAATCCATTACTGTAAATGTATTTTACAAGCTACTAAGAAACCCGTGTGAATGTGCGTTTGTAAAGTCCTCCCCAGCTCAAACCAGGAGTCGGAGCCCCACGAGCCGTACCTTGTTGGAGTCACTCCTGGAGTCACTCCTGTAGGAGTGCGAAAAAAATCGGACTTCCGATCCATGTAATTCGATTTTAGGTGGCCATTGACAATCGAGGCTTGTTGAAAGCGTCTCTGCCTGACACGGAGAAATGCAATAATTACGAAATTGTAAAATTATTTAGTAACAGTAACCATACGATGCACAATAAACAACAATAGAGCAGAAGTTCTTAAAAGAACTCAAAGTCTACATTCTCAAGTCTTCTGTTTTTGTTACGAGAAACTTATCCGAGAAACTAACAACGGAAGTTGTTAGATTTGCGCCCACTTTGACGTAATTGTTATATTTACATCTCCCGAAGAAGACCCGAAATATCGAGAAAATATCTCATCCCGGAGTGGGAAAAATCCCTAAAAAAAAAAAAGGATCTCTATAGTATCATGTCCCACTGCTCCTTCAGAACCAAGCTATAATGGGAACATATTTGCAAAACGTGAAAATGATTTTTGAAAAAAAGGCAGTATAATTCTTAGGATCTATATAACGTCTTATATTGATAATCATTTTGTAATTATATATAGTTTACACTACTTCCAATTGCATTTCAGCTTAAAGTTTTAGTAATGTTTTAATGTGCATTGTTTAATCTAAATTTAATTTGTAAAGACCAATCAGAGATCAATGAATCACGGCTTTCCGTATATCCTGTACTTCCTGAACAAATGAAGTAAATATGTTAAATAAAAGAGAGAGGATCATGACATTTCAGAGATCAAATCTTCCTGTGTCAAGCTGAGGCTGATCTAATTTAAATGCATCACCCACATCTAGGGAACGAAGCCTCTTTCTCTACGTCAATTGATATGTCTTAGAGGCACATTTCTCTATCGCTTGATAGAGACTCTCTAGAAACTGATAAGCCTTTTCTTCTATTCTTTTTTGCTTTTATTTTTATCTTTACAGCATTTATTATGCAGCAATGGCAGAATTTTTCAGAAATAGATTTCAAGATAAACGGCTTATTTACTAGGTGAAGTAACTACAAAACTAACTTAGAGTCCTCATAGAATAAGTATTATGAATAAAAGTCAGAAAAACATGAATATTGAATAACAAAAGTCTAACAGTTTTTGTTTTTTATTTTTCTGTCCCTTACACAAATCCAAGCTTATCAATATACTCAGAATTAGACTTTAATAATTGTTTAAAGACCACTCTAAAGTTTTTTGAAAGTATTCTGTAGTAATGCTCAGCAAAGTTTTGTATAGCAAGTATTTTGTCAGATCAGGATCTTTCCATTTACTTTTATATTATATTAAGTAATATAATACAAGAACAAAAAAAAAATAGCCTTAGAAAAGACTTTCTAGAGGCTGACATAGATAAATTAAGTTAAAATAGTATTTATTTCACTCCGTAAACAATTAAGTAATAAATAAACCAAAAATAACTACAGGTCATATTTCAGTTTCTTCACATTAACAGATAGAACATTTAAAATTTCCAAGTCACTTCATTACATTTTTTAATTTTTTTTATTTTTTCTATTAAATCGCTTAATAATGTTAGAAAAACATTCCAATATTCGTTTCTGTTTGTTCTAGTGTTTAAAATGGATAATTCAAAGTTGTCCCCTTATCTTTCATGAGATGAAGACTCTGAAATACTTAAGATGAAACAATCCTTGAAAATAGAAAGAATATTTATTGAAACGCTTAAAATCACTGGAAGTGTTTTGTGAAGAAATAATACTAAGCATGCTTTTATTTTAAACTCTTTAAAAAAAATATCATTTGAATGCTGTACGAGTCTGTATTATGCACATTCTTCTTAAGTTAAATACATTGAATTGTTTCTGATTTCAATGAGCATGAAATCTACATTAAAATTTATAAGAGAATTCATGAATGTAACTTTTTTTCATTTACAATTTGGAGAAACGTTTATGCTAAATGTGTAGGTAAGTTAACGATATGAACTTTACGTATCTCAAGAAGGCTACCTTTTATTTCTCCGAATTCTAAATAATATTAAAAGAAATGTCTTTTTTTTTTTTTGGGGGGGGGGGGTATTAATCTGAGACTATGAGACGGCCGTTTCAAGCTTGTTGTGCTTTCTTCAGCCACAGCTACTCAGCTAGTAATTAATTGTGCATTGTGTTTTCCATCTTTTAAATAATAATGTTTAAAAAAATGGTTTATAATATCTGTATATCTTCGCCTATCTTCTACATTCATCTTTCATCTTTTAAATAATAATGTTTAAAAAAATGGTTTGTAATTTCTGTATATCTTCGCCTATCTTCTACATTAAAAGAATTACTGTTTCAAAGTTCAATCATTCAAATGATTTTGTTTAATGATTTGACTTTATAACATAAATTATCAGCTAATCTACAAAAAATGCTTATAATTCTTCATAGGCAATATCTTTATAATTCTGTCCTAAAAGAAAATTTCGAATTTTAAGTTTTTTTTTTTTGCCAAATCGTCTAAAAGCCTATTTCTCTTCCAGATTAATTAAAGTTTTACGTGCCGTTGTAATAATTAAAAAGGCCAACTATTTCGGCACCTAATGACAATAAAATTTAAAAACGAGCGCAATTAAAACGACGTACGTTTCGAAACCTCATCTGGATCGGTTTCTTTATCACGTTCGTTTTTAAATTTTATTGTCATTAGATGCCGAAATAGTTGGCCTTTTAATGCTCTTCCTGATTTTTGTTGAAGTAATTTCAGAATTTGGGATGATAATATTTTTTTTTCCTATTTTTTTTTTTTTATTTTTGACATTCTATATCCTATATATATATTTAATTATTAAAGAAGACCATGTGAAAGGATCTCAATGATGGTGATTTCATTATTACTAATCAACGCTTCGAGTCATTACATGACTGTGAATATGATTGATATACTGTACATAAAAAAAATGTAAGTCGTACACAAACAGCTTTAAGTAAGATTCCATAAACAAAGCAAAACTTTACTGTAAATCTTTATATAACCTTTTGGTCAAATTAAGTTGGACAATGTAAAAATTAATTCCGATGTAGAATTAAAATTATTAAAATGATTTCAGCTTTAATAAAAGCAGCACCAGCAGAGTCTGACATTCAAGTCCGCTGTCGCTGGAATCTAGTCACGTGATGTATAGTTCACTCGCTTGATGGAATGGATTCATATGCAAAAACGCTGCTTCAACAATTGATCAGCTTTCCAGAGCAATTATATTCACGCCTGGCGTTAATTACACTGCAGCTCTTCATTTAGGCAAAAAGAAAAAAGCGATTTGTTTCAATGCCTTCATCTCCACTCATTTCCGCTTTCGATTTTCCAAGAAAAAAAAGTTATAGAAAATTGGAAAGTTCAGTCTACTTTAAGAGGTATTTACACTTGATAATAGAATCGCATATCAGAAAAGTTAAATTCCATTTTGATGATCTTTTGCATAGAAGCCTCGTAGCAGTTTGGAAATCATTTATTAGGAAGATATACCTTTTAAATCAGAAGTTTTTTTTAAATCAGAAGATTTAATGTTTTTAAAATTAATGTTTTCAAAATACAGTGGAAAATCGATTAACCGTCACCTTCGGGTCTGGGACTGTGACGGTTAACCGAAGAGACGGATAACAGAAATTTCGCAATAAACATGTACAGTAACGAAATTTCAATGCTGGTTTGGAACGAAAGGCAAACAGTTAATTGTAATACAAAAAAACATTATCGGTAACAAATAGATATCGTCAAACACCAAACAAATAATAATAATAATAATAGAAACATAAAACAGTAGGCCTACAAGATAATAAGGTTTATATGTTGAAGCTGTAATCAGTCATCTTCTTCTGTTTCTTCGAGGCTCGAGCTTTTTTTTCGCGGCAATGTCCCGTATTTTACGGAGAAGTAGGTTTTGAGATCGATGACGGATAACAGAGTGACGGTTAATCGAGTGACGGTTAATCGAGTTTCTACTGTATTTATTTTTATTAAGTTAAAAAAGGCATTTAAAAGGGCATTTTTGGGTTGTTGTTTTTTTGTTAAAAAGGCATTTACAAAATTTAAGTGTTTTTTTAAATAAGGAATCGAGAGAAAATTGGATATGCTAACATTGATTATCTTCAAAACAAGCCTGATCATTAATCAGTGCCATTCCCCAAATAAAAGGAAACAGAATCACTCTTAAAAATAAAGCACAATTCTATGGATGTCATATTACGAGTAATAAAAAGAACATTATTGGATATTTTTTTTAAATAGGTCCCAATTAAGGAAAACAGAAGCCTTCTTCATAGACTCTTCTTTGCTCTTTATATCTTTTAAATTTTGTAGATTTGTTAAAGGGTATCTTTCTTCCATCCTTCTGACTTACAATTGTCGTGCAAATTTTGTTTTTGTTTTAATTGACGGAAAAATTCAATACATAACGAAGAGTTTAAAAGAAAAAACCTTAATTGATTATTCTCAGCATTTTCTTTCATTTCTACTCTTTCATATTAGAATAGAAAGATACGCCATTAACTTGTCCCTTGAAATTTGAACATGTTGTCTCTGATGTAACAGTATTATAGTTGAATAAATAACAAACGAAATGTTATATATCCGGAACAATATTTTTTTTTCCAAGTGTGAATTGGTTTAAATATAATTAAATAAAAAAATAGGTTTTCTCCTTCATATCTAGGCTGTAGGTTTTACATGTTAGCCTTAAGAAAGAATAGGAATTACAGACAATTACTAAATGAATAATTACCGCTGTCAATCATACATTATTTTTTTTTTTGGTTTTTAACCTGACTTTAACTACCAGCAATTTAATAATTATTTGAAGTTACTTTATGTTAGCAGAAGTGAGAAAAATAATATAGGTACTATGAACAAACTTCCAACACTTTAAATTGGAATAAAAAATAAACTAAATTACAGCTTGAAATAAAATAAAAAACACTTGATCATCTTGATCTTTAGTAATTCAAAATTAATCTTCTCTTAAAGTTCAAAAATTTTTAAAACATTCGTATTCTGCAAGACTATTTAGATATTCTTCTTACTTGAATTCGTTTCAATAAGCTTCTTTTACCTTTTCCTTGATAAATCACTGATATGAATGCTGGGTGGATTTATTTCCCAACTGATTTTCTGTCTTGACTCTACTGACTTGACTTGGAACAGTTTTGGTTGAACTTGGAATCGGGGTTTTGGAACCTTGCCAATATTCGCCTTAGATGTGTTTGCATCTGCTTAGTCCTTATAATTACCGATTAAAATTGGCTTTTTCCTTTTAAATCCATATTGTCTACTCTAGTTACGGAACTGGAAACTTGCTATGGTCCACTTAGCATTTCTTAGCATTTATGGTCCACTTAGCATTTTTTAATAATTCTGCATCAGTTCTTTTGTGACCATCGTAATCAGCTGCTTCTGTTTTTCTTTGCTTCTTCTAGCAACCGATCAACAACATTCCTCCGTTCATTGTTGTTGTTGTTTACGTGATTCAAGTTTTATTGTACATTGTTACCTGTGATTTAAAGTCCTCGCAGCGAGAAATGATCCTCCCAGAATGCAACGCAGATGATAGATTTATCTTTCCTGGCCTGTCGGTCACATTCAAATGTAAAACAAAATGGCGCTCGTTGGATTCACATTCAACATTTCGACGAGGAAAAGGTCTCAAAAAACAAGTAGGGAAATTATTCTTAACGTTGCTCATCGATTTCAAGAAGATGTATGAGATTTTTGATATTTCCTATTTTTGATAATTGAGATTGATATTTTCTGCGGAGCTTTCGGCATTGATACCGGAGAAATTAGTCAATGATAATGTGTTTGCGAGTTCAACTCTCACCGCGACGATAATAATGCAACTTGAGTTTTGCATTCTGTTATTCACGAATAAAACACAATAATCTATAAACAAAGCATACATAGCTTTTGCATTAATAATACATAAGATTTATCCAAACGTTTGTAGAAACCTATAGGAGAAAAATAAAAGTCCAAACTAACGATTCCTCTCGAATCACGAGGAGCTAACGTCCAGGATTCAAACTCAGGATCAGGCATACTAACATGATAAAAAACTATCTCTTGGCTAGATTAAAAGAATGATTAAAAAAATGTTAAAAAATTATCCGGTTTCTCCTACAACAAAATTGTTTTCATTTCTGAAACACGAGATACAAAAAGCTTGCTGAAATAGAGAATGAACCGTAAATTTATACATTACGAATTCCTCGAATTATAGTTTGATCATGAAATTCTAAATCAGTCAAGCGTTGGAACTAGTTTAACTTGAACAGATATTGTACATCAACTGAGTGAAGTAAGATGCGACTGAAATCGGTCATCCATCAGGATGAAACCTATGAAAGTAAAAGTTGAAAATAAAATGTATTAGGATGGAGAATTAATCCTTTTTATATCTTCAGTCTTTCAGTCTAGAGAATCCATTGGGATTTTATCATATTTTATTCCTTTAATACCACAGGTTTTTCCTAAATGCAGATGACGGGAAGCCGTAGCTCTTTGTGGGGTGATCTGCGTCTCCCGTACTTCATGATATTGACGCTATTTTTTTTCTTTGGTTTCATGGTTTTGATTTTCGTTGGCTGGGAAAGGAGTCCACTATTCCTGATATCTTGGATTATATTTATTTTTGGTTTATAAAGGCTGTCTATAGCTTTAATGTTATCGGGCTCTAATCTAAAGTTAAAAAATATTTGAAAATTGACAGAAACCTTCTTCATCCTATTTGAAATAAAACGTACTTCTTCTTTTGATGAAATTTAGAGCAATTCTTGTAAGACGAGATTATCGGAGATTAATTTGCTTTGCTCGCATTCTCTTCAAAGAGAAGATGGTATTTTTGTTTTATTTTAATAAATTTGCAATTTCTGTCCTACGAGATTCCTATATTTATATGTCTGTAGAAATCATGAAATGAATTATGAAACGTGATTTATTATGTGATTTCAAACGCAGATTTAAAACACAGTACAAATTTTATAAATGAATTTTGTTTCACATAAATCATGACAATTCAATAGAAATAATATTACGCAGTTCTTTTTCAAGTTATCCAATTAGTAGTTACACATTATTTACAGTAGATATAAAGTAATTGTTTTTTATTCAACCTTACTGAGCGGCCTTAGTCCTTAGCATATCTGTAATAATGGTTCTTTGTTAGTTTGTCTTTCCTTTGAGATCTGAACGTATTCCTTCTGTTTACATAAATATATTAACCCTATTTTCTCTTCTATTAGCAACGAGTATTAATGTTTGAAAAAATACTAAATACTTTGATGATAAATGCAAGAAAGCAAAGCGATAATACATATAAACAGAGAAAGAGAGCAATGCAACTTATTGAAGAGAAGCTTGCGTTAGATATCATTGAATTAATTAAAAAAAATGTTTTTCTGTGGGCTTACCACAGTGTTCATAAAGATGGATAAGATATATGAGATTTACTCAAATATGCGACCGAAGTCCAAGATATGTAAAAGGACCTTTATTAAGAGACTGTTATTCTATTTGTTTACTTAGTACGTAATAATAACAATATAATATATTAAGATTCGGATTTCTCACAAAGATTGATTGCCAGGAATGTTCTAATCCAGACAAGCAAAATAAGTATTTTTTTACAAAGAATTAAAAAAATTTCTCTGTTAAAGATTAAAGGTTTTTTTGGTTAATTAATTCTTTACTTTTTTTTCCAAACACTTATTTATACTAGTAATTTTCTGTATGCTTTAAACATTCATGTTAAATTTATTACTTATAATTTATTGAAATTCATTCATAGAATCAGTAAAAGCTACTAACCTGATTGTACTACATAAAGTTTCATAGTTTCCAAACTTTTCCATTCTTTTCAGAGTAATTTCCTAAATTAACGGTAATTTCTATAGAACAGCATGTAGGCCTTGAGGACCGAAATGTCTGTGGCCAACCAAGGCATCGGGTGTTCTTAAATTGTTAATTAACCAGGCTTTGGCTGAAAGATATTTGAACGTAGTCACGCCGAGTCCATTGAGGTCAAACAGCCGAGTTGTATCATTTGTCCTGTGTTCTATTTGTGATAGAAGCTTATGTAATGCCTACCAATTTTGATTGGACAACTTTATAATTATTGTCGTACTTCATTGCAGAGCTTTTATTTCTATCTTAAATAGCAAGCCATTGAATATTTTAATTACAAGTTAAGATATGTAAGACAATAACGACATTCGAAAAGAAAAGAAAATTTTAAATTTGGATAGCATTCTCAATGAGTTAACATAGAATAGATAAAATTATGACTTAATTTCTATCATACTTTACTTTATCAAGTAAAAGATTATTAATAAAAGTCCAACAAAAATTTTATGTATTGTAATTCAAATACATGAAATTACGTATTGTATTGCATAGTTCCCTGGGTATATTGTACTTCGAAATTATCGTCATCTTTCTCGATGCTTTTCTTACCTAGTGAACTTTCCAGTGAATTTTTGTTCTCTTTTTAACATAATAATTCAATGTTGCTTGAAAGACACTTCGAACTTTTGCTTATTCAAATTCTAGCAATACGAGTTTTATCAAATTAAGGAGTCTGTGTGTATGTGTATTTCTGTACTCCTTCAAATCATGGGGCCTCTGTGGATGTTTGTGTACTCCTTAACAACGTTTGATCTTCAAGATCAAGGGTTGGCAAACTGCTCTTTGACGCATAATGTGCGGCTCTCGGAAATATGTTGACTCAGTCCCTTTTTGCATCACAATTAACATAAAAGGTAAATAAAAAAAATCAAGTTTTATAATTATCTCCGAAGCATAAACCTACTCTAGAATTGAGCTCAGGAAGTAAGGTCCAGAAATGAAATATCCTAAACTGCAGAAAACCATTGTGGGACTATTCTCAATTTGCAGCACAGCATACTGTACTCGGAATGAAGTCGAAGCATCTTGCAATTCTTACAAATCAACACTTGACGCAGCTAATTCGTGCAGCCTTTACAATATCAGCCGGATGTTCAATGATTCACAGTCAAAATTGAGACTCACCAAACCTCTACTAGCAGTTTGGTTTGTCAAACTAGCAGTAAACAATAAAGGATAGCAATGTCTTTTTGTATCATTGAAGTATTTCTGACAAGATTTGGTATACTTTGTGATTATTGAAATTAGTTTATTTTAACAATTTAAAAAACTACGTATATGAATAAATATTATTACGTAGATGTATTTCTTAATTTTGAAATAAATTCTTGAAAGACATTTGCCTGTTAATAAAAATGGTTATGGAATATTTTGTTAATGTCTTTCGGTTCTCAAACATCTGAAGTTTATCGTATATGGCTTTTAATAACAAATTTGATCACCCCTACTCTAATTGGATCTTTTTGATACTTGGTATGCATAGTTTAGAACAAAAGAAGATCTACTCGGCATACTTAAGTATATTTTTGGAATCGGAATCTAGTTGAAAAAATGTTTCTTATCTAATATTCACTTTAAAACGGTTCCAATAATTGCTCATTTTAGTTACAGCTTAGTTTTACAATTGAAATGTTTCAATACAAATAAAGTTTTGGAGGTTTAAGAACCAATTCATGACATTCTTCTGATAAAATAATGATGTTTAGAAAATCATACACATCAGCAGAGTGATGTATATCAGTAGAACCTTATAAATAAAAAAGAAAAGAAAAAATATGAAAAGGAAAACTAAAAGCACAGCAAAATTTGATGTACGTGAAAATAAAGGAACATAAAAGTTAGATTAGAAAATAACTTTTGTTAACCCATTCAAAAATAAGTGTAAAAGTATTGAATGGCACTTTTTTTCTTTGACTTCCTACACTTCCATGAAAACTTCATTGCACAGCTTTTTCTTTGTTATTTTTATCATCTAAAAATCTTTTATCATAGTTTCTATTTTCTATCCTGCTTTTCATCTTTTCTGTCTTGCGAGAAAATCGATTGCACGGCAAGAAGTTTGCGGCCTCGAATCCATAATCTGCAGAAGATACAATCAGAACGTCGTGTGTAAACAAGAAATATATCATTGTGTGGTTTTTTTGATTTTGACCAGAGTAAGCAAGTCTAAAAGTAACTATCCTGCTTTTTTGCTGACGCTGGCAGACATTTAGTCAGTCAATTGCAACCAATGACGTGATTATCAATTCCTTCGTCACCACCTGACACTAATGTTTGGTGATGTGCATTTGACGTGAGTGAAATTGACATGAAATGGGAAAATTATTAGTTTCAAAAATAAAAATAAGGTAAACATTGTGCAGAAGTCAGTAATTCTTTTTTAAATTAAAGAAATATTTAGCAAATTCAAACGAATAAAAATTTTAAAATTGAGAATTAGGCTTCAATTAAGAAGAAACGATTTTCCAAATTATCTTGCTTGTATTCCAATTCTTAGCAGCTTTTACAATTCCTTAGATGAAAATAACCTGGTTTGATATTTTGATTATTAATCAAGCATACATCTTTCAACTTTTATTTATTTATTTATTTTATGTGTTATTAACATACATATTACAATGCTAAAAATTTTCAGTATTGCAGTACAACTTTCTTTCCTTACCTATATCTTATTGCATTTCTTTACAATTGAGAAAGTATTAATCTCTGTAGAGGACTTATCTCCACTTTAGGACTTCGATTTATTTTATCCTTTTGAACTTACCTTTAGTTACCTTAAGCTCTATCATTATATATCAATTTTTCGGAAATATTGTTATATTCTTATGTAAAATCAGAAGATATAATTGCTGCACAAACGTACATTGTTTAAAATAAAAAGTAGCCTAATTGGTTTTTTTGTTTTTTTTTTATTTAAATTAAATATTGGGAAAAATGGGCAAGAAAACGATTAGCAGAATATTCTTATTAGGATTTTTTTATACATCACTTTAAGCGAACAATTTCATATTTTAAGATGAAAAGAATAATAAAACTAAATTACTATAAAGTTATTTATAAAGTAAAATAATACATTGAAACTCTGGGTTGTCAGGGATTCAGAAATTGCTTATATGGTACTACTAGACATGGAAAAACGTGTAAGCAAAGTACAAAAACTTGCATCGATCATATCTTTACAAAAATAGCAGATAAAATTCACAAAAGTTATATAATTAAAGAAAGCATTTCAGACCACTTTATAACATCATTAAGTATCAATTTAAAAAAAACACTAAAAACAAATAGTATATATAAAAACCCAAAAGAAAGACGAAAAAAATTGAAAAAGATTGATCACCATCTTTTAGAAAACAATCTAAACAATTTAATGGAAACAATAGAAAATAAAAAAATCGATAATCCAAATATAATATACAATAATATAATAACAGAATATAATAAATCCAAAAGAAACATAACATTTAATAAGAAAAGTCTAGAAATATCAGAATATTTCTCAAGATTATCAAATAATAAAAAATATAAAAAAAGACCGAATAAAGGAGAAAGAACACATAAAGAATGGATAACCAAAGAATTAATTGATGAGATAAAAGAAAGAGACAAACTTTATAAAAAGCACAAAAACAACAAGACTAACGAACAATTTTACAATAATTATAAAAAACTAAGAAACATTCTAACATCCAAAATAACAATGGCAAAAAACAATTATTACTACAATAAATTCATAAATGAAACAAAAAATCCCAAAAATTGCTGGGAAAAAATAAATACCTTACTAGAAAGAACAAATAAACACAAAACTAAAAAACAAAATGAAATACATAAATTTGCACGAGAAATGGACAATGAAAATAAAAAGAAAACTCTCGCAGAGCTATTCAGTAATTATTACCAAAACTTAACCAAAATATTATAATATAAATTGCAGCGAAAAAATTATAAAAGATATAAACGTTACAGATATAATGAACACAATAGTAATCAACGAACCAAATGAAAATGATATCATAAGCATAATAAACACTATGGATGTTAAAAAATCAAAAGGACACGATTTGATATCCATTTCAGATATCAAAACAAATAAGGAAATTTTCTCTACACTAATTACAACACTGACTAAAACAATTATAAATAAAGAAAAATACCCAAATAGCTTAAAAATATCAAAAATCATCCCAATATACAAAAACAAGGCTTACAACGATTGTAAAAATTACAGACCAATTGCTATCTCCTCGACACTAGGCAAAATAATTGAAAAATACTTTACTAAAAAATTACAGGAATATTTAAAAGAATACGACATTATACATAAACATCAATATGCTTATCAACTTAAAAAAAGTACAACAATACTCTTAGAAGATTTCACTGAAAACATAAATAAAAATCTAAACAAAAATTACTATGTTTTATTGATTACCATTGACTTGTGTAAGGCATTTGATTTGATCGACCATAAATTACTTTTACTTAAATTTAAAAAAATAGGCATAAGGGGAAAAATGTTAAATATTATAGAAAGCTATTTAGAAAATAGAAATTTTTTTGTAGAAATAGATAACTGTAAGTAAAAGAAAAAAAACCAACATTGGAGTACCCCAAGGATCAAACTTGGGACCTATATTGTTTATCATCTTCCTAAATGACCTTTTTCCTCTAATAAAAGATTGCAGTATATATATTTATGCGGATGACATTATAATATATACAGTAGGTCCTGACTTAGAAGATGCAAACAAAACTCTTCAGGAAAACTTTAATACATTGCAAAAATGGTTACATGATAACAAACTAGTTCTTAATAATGAGAAAGCTAAAGGAATACTGATTAAACCCAAAAAAACAAAAACAAATAATAATATAAATATCACAATACACACACACGATTGCTTACATGGATATAGTATAGATTGTAAATTTTGCAACAGGATTGATTTAATAAAAAATTTTAAATATTTAGGTATAATCATAAACGATTTCTTTACATGGGATAACCATTTAAATGCTCTATATAAAAAGCTATATACAACTACCTATATTTTCAACTACATTAGAAATATTCTTCCACTAAAAACAAAAAATTTAATTTATTTTGCACTTTTTGATTCTTTATTAAACTATGGTGTGAACATATGGGCAAAGGTAGGCAGTAGTCATTTACAAAATTTAAAAAATCTACAAAATAAAGTCCTAAAGTTGATCTTTTCAAAAAAGATATGGAACAATATAAACAAGAGAAAACAATTTTTACTAAAATATAATATACTTAATCCAAAACAAAAATTTTTATATAATGTAATAATAAAAAGCCGGGCTGGTGTGGTCGAGCGGTCTCAGGCGTCGGTCTGTTGTGAGATCAATGTGCCAGCGCCCGGGTTCAAATCCCGGTAGCGAGCATGGATGTTTCAAAAATTTCCTTTCCTGTGTTGTAGCCTCTTCTTCACTTTCTCTTCGGTCTGACGTCATTCCTTAATGGTGTCCTGGGGAAGGCCACGGGAAACCACCCCAGTATCTTTCCCTTGTAATTCTAGGGAGTCTGCTAGGGGTTCGCCGTCTTGGGAACACTAGCGCTCCCTGGAGCACGGATGCTTCGGCAACGAAGCTCGCACTTCGGTGCGAACCGACCACACACACAATAATAAAAAATTTCTACAATATAATTAACAAAAAAGATGAAAATAAAAGAAAATATAATACGAGACACTGCAATAGAATCAAACTCGACTATCCTTGTATCAATAATGAATATGGTGAAAGAAATGTAAATTATACAATAGAAAAAACTCTAAACGAAATGAATGAGATTATTGATAAAGATTATAAAAAAATTTCACTTGTTAAAAAACAGGTAAAAAGCTGAATTGTGGACAATATTGACTAACAATAAAAAAAAAATTTAAAAAAAAATAAAAGAAAAAAAAAAAAGGAAAAAAAAAATCAAAATCAAAACAAGTTTGAAATTATTTGACGTAACAACTTTTAGTAATTTCTGTGTACCATTTTGATGGAAATTGTTATATAAATAGATAATTTCTTTTTTTTTCACAATCATTATGTAACCCACAGCACCCGTTGATAGGAACTTTCTTTATTCCCTAACGGGACTGAATTATGTAATTAAAGTAGATAAGTGAATAATAAAAAAAAAAAATTCAGCATATCATATTCCGAATCGATTTATCAATCAAAAATCAATATAATGTTTCAGTACACGCAGTATGAAATTCAAGTACAAATAAGAAAAGAAACTGTTGGCTAAATAGAAAAGCAATCAAAATCGATAAATAAGTCACGAGCATGAAAAGAAACATTGTATAGGAATAGAAAATTGTATATTGACGACAGTCAAAAACCGATAGTTCGAAGTCAGCCAACGGTGAATTTCTAACTCTATTCTGTCATTCGTAAGTAGGTTCAGTTGATCAATGTTTGGTTTTTCTGGTAGAACTGTCACGTTATATTTTCTATAGAATCAAGTCAATTTGAAGAAAATTGTTTAGAATTTAAAAGCCGATTGATAGGGAACTCAGTTTGATTTAACCACAAAGTCACCAGGTGGATAGCCATCATCAAAAGCATGGTTTCGTGAACACTGAGAGGAAATTGAAACGTAAGTAAATATTGTTATGTTTGTATTCAATCGGCATTTAGATATTGCAGACTTAGAAATCTTCATATTGAAAAACCATCATTTACATTCTTCAATTAATATCCCTAACTATATGTCAAATGCTGTGCTGGCGTGGCCGTGCGGTCTCGGCGGCGGTCTGCCATGGCTACCAATGCAGCAGTATCTGGGTTCCAATCCCGGCAGTGGCATGGCTGTTTCAATTTCCTTTCCTGTGTTGTCCAGCCTCTTCTTCACTTTCTCTTCGGTCTGACATCATTCCTTAATGGCGTCCTGGGGAAGGCCACGGGAAACCACCCCAGTATCTTTCCCTTGAAATTCTAGGGAGTCTGCTAGGAGTTCGCCATCTTGGGAACACTAGCGCTCCCTGGAACGCGGAGGCTTCGGCTACGAAGCGCGCACTTCGGTGCGTACCGGCTCAACAACAACATATGTCAAATAAAGAACAAAAAAGTCATCCCTGAGTTAATTTTTTTAAATCTTGAACCTATCCTAATTTTGATTTCATCATCACAAGAATAAAACTGTACATTTAACATAAACTACATAAAAAAATCACATAAATCTTAGAATACAAACAGCTGATCGCCATCTTGAATGACATCATCGACTAACGTGCTTACATAAAAAATATAAATATGAACAACCTAAAAACAAATGTCGAACCTTATCACGTGTTATTTTCTTTCTTGATGCCTTGATTTCTACGTATCTTACTGGAAAATAATGTTCTGAACGGGAAATGGCTATATTTGTCTTCATTATCTTCACTCGATGGCAAATAGCTTCTTGTGGTTTGTTTCCTTTCCATAATGAGAAACCTGACACGGGAAGAGAAGCGGAATATTATCTTCATCAGTGTTGCAATGAACATCAGCTGTCTTCCCTATAAATTGGTTATTATGGTCTCCTAATGCAGGTAAGTAGCTTCAGTCTAAAAATGTATCCTCTAGGTTATTTGTTGAATCAGCAGTTACACGTTTACAGATTCTAAAAAAATCCAACGAAATTCGAGCCTCATCTATAGTTTCATATTAAATAAAATTAAATTAGCTGTTAAAAAAATTCAAGTAAATTTTATTCCAAAGAAGATCTTATTTTTCTAGAACAGAAAAATTGATAACGATCTATCTAAATTTCCATACTTTAGGAAACTATTAGTTACTATTAGTTCTGTCAGCATATATGAGAACATAGTTATTGGAATTCCATAATAATATTATTTTAATAGAAAATTGATTTGTGAGGTATGCAGGCGCTTTGATGTTTATCTTCATCAGCATAAAATGCAGTAAAAGATATTGTACGCACGAATCCAGTCATTTTGTTTCACTATTTTATTCACCACAAAACATACTTAGTATATATAGTTTATTTTAAAATGTTTAACTTTATGCTAACGCCATGAAATAGTTAAATAAATACATTTGAAAATGGTAATTGATTCATAATTTGATGAAGACTTTTGGAATGAGTATATAAATGGTATTCCAATTAAACTTTAGTTTAATTTCATTGTTCCAGCATATAAAATTGCACTGTACGAAGAAATCCTACAGAAGGATGAAAAAAATCAATTGTAAAAATAGCTCAGTGTAATTTTAATTTCCAAATGATTCCTTTCATTCTTCTGTAGGATTTCTTGGTATTGTAAACTTTCAGCAACATTTATATAAATATCAATATTTTTAAGCAATTGATCTCTGAATTTATTTTGGAAAGCTCACTAACTTTTAATAAGAACATTCAAATTCAATGCATTGAACTGTGAAAGCTGCCTATGAGAACACCATTTTGGATTCAATTAGATACAAGATGGCCGCGTGCCAAAGTTGATTTTACAGATTGATGTGATTGTTAGCTTCGTGGTGGTTGGCAGACGGAAATAGATTAAGGAATGAAAGAAATATGTCTTACGGTTGAAATAACTTAATTATAGCTAATAGATACAGAAATTAGAGATCGCACCAAAGAAGGAATTATTTAGCAGTTTTGGATAATCAGTTGTTGATCTAGTTTTCATACTTCTTTTGCGAATATTTTATTCCTTGTTAATCAATATAGATGTTACAGTTCTTTTAATAAAGACCAGCTAATGTAACGATTGAAGTTATTTCTATTCTTTATATCTTTTGCCAAGTTATCTTTACTTTAGTATATCTGGGGGCACGGCAGTGCCCCCGTCAAGACGAGCCGACGGTAGGAAGGGCACTACGTACCTTTTCTGGAAGTGTTTCGTCGTATTTTCGAACCCTCATAGCTTCGGCCTAGATAATACTAGAGAGCTCAAATTTTCAGGATATGATGCAGTTACCAGACTAATGAAATACGCTAAGTTTCATTTATTTAGCTTTATACTTTAGATTTTATTAATACCTAAAATACGTCGATTCCGTCACTCACTCACTGACTGACTGACTGACTGACTCACGATCATCAAAATCTCTAGGGTACTTCCTGAAGTCCTAGAAAGCTGAAATTTGGTATGCAGGTTAGGATTAGCACACAAACAACAAAAAAATTAAGAAATCCGTAACTTTCACATTCCAACCCCTCATAAAGAGGGGGTCTGGTTATGTATTATCGAACCCTCATAGCTTCGGCCTGGATAATACTAGAGAGCTCAAATTTTCAGGATAAGATGCAGTTACCATACTAATGAAATATGCTAAGTTTCATTTATCTAGCTTTTATACTTTGGATTTTATTAAGATCTGAAATACGTCGTACTCTCAATGCTTCTGCCTAAATAATACTGTGTAATAATGTGATTTCTTATAAAAGTGCAAACAGCTTGTATATACAAGTTGACCAATAGAAAAACAGAAAAGTAGGGTATTGAAAAAAAATCCATTTTCTAAATAATCTTAAAACGAAATTTAATTGTAATAGATAATCCCACCCAAAACATTTCATGTAAAATAAGTTGCCAAGACTCACATGCTCATAACGCTTTCACTGTTAAAAAGTTATCAGATCTCATCTTACAAAAAGAAATGAAATCCCACCCAAAACATTTCATGTAAAATAAGGGGTTGTCAAGACTCGCATTCTCATAACGCTTTCACTGTTAAAAAGTTATCAGATCTCATCCTACAAAAAGAAATGAAATCCCACCCAAAACACTTCGTGTAAAATAAGTTGCCAAGACTCACATGCTCATAATGCTTTCACTGCTAAAAAGATATGAGATCTCATGTAGAGCCAAGCCCCTAACTCTACGAGGCCTAACTCTACAAGCCCTAACTCTAAAAACCTTATATCTTGGTCAAAAAGTATGGCTTGGCCGTTTCATGGAACTATTTCATCTCACCCAAAACATTTCATGTAAAATACGTTTCCAAGATGCTCATAACGCTTTCACTGTTAAAAAGTTATCAGATCTCATGTAGAGCCAAGCCCCTCACTATACATGCCTAACTCTAAAAACCCTACTATCTTGGTCAAAAAGTGTGCCTTGGTATACTCCATATCCTTTACATAACTCCATGGGATTGTCTGTGTGACAGCCACGAAACGGCCAAGGCATACTTTTTGACCAAGATATAAGGTTTTTAGAGTTAGGGCTTGTAGAGTTAGGCCTCGTAGAGTTAGGGGCTTGGCTCTACATGAGATCTCATATCTTTTTAGCAGTGAAAGCATTAGGAGCATGTGAGTCTTGGCAACTTATTTTACACGAAGTGTTTTGGGTGGGATTACTTATTTTACATTTATTATTCTGAAAATTTTCATAACTGGCACCATTATGCTGCTCGATTGGATGAAGAGTTTCGAACCAATAAATCAATCTTCAGCATTTATAGTCAGCTTATAAAATTGGCCCTTTGGTGCCTTAAAATACCTTATTCTATCGAATTGCATTTTGAGTATGAAATGGAGAACGTGGATTATTTTGTTCTCGAAAATCTTGCAAGTGCGTTTAGTCAACAATTTGATTGTCACAATTTAACAATTTCTCTCATAATAGGTCTCCAATATTCATATTGTAATATTTGTCTATTGTTTAGCCTACTTGTGTGGGTGTGAGTTCCCCCTAACATCTTCTGAACCAGCTTCGAGAGGATCTCCTTGAAACTTAGTATTCTTATTTAAAGACAAGAAAAGATCTAATTTTTATATTTGAAACCTTTTCTAAGTGGGTTTTTGTTGAGGAATTAGCTCTAGACGGTAATGAAAATTACCAAATTCTTCTTTCAACTTCTTCCTTTTCATCTTTTTTTATTTCATTTCGCTTGAAGAAGGGATGGCATTATAATTTTCAACCCGAAAATTATATCGCCATGCCTTCTTCAAATGAAATGAAATAAAAAAATTCGCAAAGTATTTTAAATAAACTATTTGAATACTATGTTATGGAGATGTGGAGTTTTTGGTAATGAAAATTAGCCTAGAAAAGCATTAGAATTTAAAGAATTAGAATTAGATTCCATGGAGTTCTTACACAATGGCACATTAATCTTTCTAGGTAATACATAAATTTGCGCAGGGTTTGATATGATGAAGGTTCATCTGATTTAGAAAACTTCAGTAAGAAATTAAATGGCAAAATTTCACTTTTAAGGAATAAATTTCAAGGACTAATATAGTCTTTCCTTAAGATGCTTCTCGTTATAATTTCTTTCTTATTTTTCTCTTTTCTTCTAATTCTTTCCAAAAATTCTTGAATTGTTCTAACGTACAGATTCTAATGCGAATTTTGTATCATATTTCTTCTCTTTTTCCAAAAAGACATTTCTTAAGAATTTACATTTCAGAATTATAGATTTTTAAATTTAAATGAAGTGATGAATAATCACCTGAAAGATATTCTTGAAATACATTGCAGGTTTGGAATTAAGGCAAATTCTAAAATTCAGAATTTACTGAACAGATGTCAGTAAATGAAATTCAACTGTTGTGAATGTGATGCCCTTAAATACAATAGATTCATAAAAATATAAACAAATTGGGAGTATTTTAAACAAATTTTTCCTGTGCAATAAAGGATCAGCATTGATTTGCTATCGATCGCAGTGTACTTTAGAAGCAGTAAATTTCAAATTATTGCAATTATGTCAATGTGAATTGAATCAACCGATTGATCCTGAAATTACTACCATAATTAATCAAGTTATCAAGAGACGGTTTTGTACAGACCAGGGTAGGAAGTCCGCCACTCTGTAGGATTGTGCCTGATCAAGCACCTTTTTCATTGACTAGTAAAAACGTTTTTTTTATTTATTTATTTATTATTGTTGTACTTTTCTGTTTTTTGTTTAATTGAAGTTTTTGAAAAAGTGGATTTTTTAATGTTGATCCCTAATACACAGATTACAAAAGAATAAATTTCTTTTGAACTGATAAAAAGATCTGATAAAACTACATTTTGTTCTTCCATTTTTTTCTTCTAACGTCCCAATGACAGTGAGGCTCAAAACGTAATGGTGTCTACCCTTCCCCTATCAATTTTTGAGCCTTGTCGAATCTTTTTGAAACTTGTTAGGCTTCCTTTTACTGACAGGAATTGATTCAACGTATTTGAAAGTGGGTTTCTTGCGTATTCTTGCTGAGAAATTTGCGCGTGAAAAATAACAAAAATTCAATAAAAACAAATACAAAAAAAGAAGCATTTTGGGCTTCTATCGACGTCTTAACAGATAATAGTAATCCACGAATGGTACATGCTTTAATATGATTAAAATTAGCTGACTTGAGTAAATCACAACTTTAGTAAGTAATTTAGATTTAAGTAATTTTGTCAGTAAAATAAGATCTTGCGCTATATCTATTCAGCGGAAAAAAACAATTTAAAAGTAAATTGTAAAATTTTGTGTGTACTTATTTTTTTCACAATTACAAAAAAAAAATTAAAAAAATGAACTTTTTCAGGAATGTAGGCTTAAAGTTCTTTTAGAAATTTCTCTTCTAAATAAAAGCAAGAAAAGGGAGAAAAGGCATAGAAAAGGTGGAATTCCAAAAGAGTGTGTTTCGTGTTGGATTTTGTTGGGAGCTTAATGTAGAGCCTGTTAATTGGTACCATGTGGATTATGATCATTACTCGATTGAAGATTATTTCAACCGTTCATTACGATTACGAAAACACAGATAGAGCCATTATTAGCAATGTTGTCTTTATTTTTTTTCCGGTGATTCCAGCATAAAGGTCTGTCCATCTATTTTTTTGTTCTTTTTTTTTTTGGTCTTATTTTTTTGTTAGTTCTTTTAATATTAATAATAATAATATTTTATATAAAATTCGTGACGAAAGTTATTGAATACTTTTAACTACATTTAGATTCTATATTTTCAAAGAAACGAAGATAATTTTGATTTTTACTAAATCCATAGACTGCATTAATCTTTCTTAATACTTTTTTCTTCAGTCTTGTTGAATTTTGATTTTGATTTATTCCTTTTAATAATATCAAATCCTCAAATTTCATCGAACGACATCTGGTTTATAAATTAACAAATGTTTTAATCTTGTTTTCGGGAAGGTATGAGTTAGTTGGGTACAATAATTACTATAAATTTTTATTCGCAAGTGTTAGGCAAAATCTTGTCTGTAATTTACCATTTCCAAAATAAAAAATATCATCGACGGTAAATCCGGTTAACGAGTCTTAATAAGGACGAACCAGCTATCCCGGATTCCTTTCGACGATAGCTCAGTGTGCGAAATATGGTTATTTTATATTTTAATTATATTTTAATGTAAAAGCAAAATAAAGTGTTTTATATTTTTTAAATATAAATTATAAGAATTCAATTTTAAAAAGATTAAAGTCAACACGCAAATTAAAAAATTTAAAAGTCATATAAAACATTAAAAGAAATAAATTACGTTTCGGCTGGGCTCAATCAGCCGAAACGTAATATAATTTTTTTAAATGTTTTTATATAACCTTTTAAACTTTTTAATTTGTATGTTGACCTTAATCTTTTTTTAAATTGTATATCAATTTTACACACGTAAAATCTCAGTTATAATTATAAATATTTTCAGTGTCGCCATTTTGTTTCAAGATGGCGTTCGGAATTGAAAATTTTGTTTGTCAGCTGATTATTATAATAATCAAAACATAACTGATAGAAATCAATCCACACCTCGTAACATTTCAGTATTACTGGTCTAAAATACAAAAATTACGTTAAAATTTAATTTTAGAATATTCAACCACAAACAAATATCTTTTTTTGATTTCAAACATTTCGCCGTAAATGTGAAATGCTTCTTCTATCATGCAGGTATAGATAGCTATGCTCCAAAATGCTTCTTCTATCACACAGGTACAGATACCTCTGCTCCAACCACAATGAAATATCCGTTTACAGTAAGTTAGTTACTGCATTCATAAAAATTCTTCGATACATTACTCAGTCATACTGCATAGTTAATATTAAGACATTATTTTCTATGAAATGTTTTTATCAGTTTTATGGATTTTATTTTTACGATTGGAGACTCGAACCTCCTTAAACTTGTTTATTTAAACTTAGGATTTCTGACATTTTCCAGGTATCTAACCAACCCAAATGGCAAAGGTACATTGAAAAAAACATCATCTCGTGTAGAAACCATAAATGTACTCATCACCTTTGCATGTTTCTAGGTTTTTAATCTAGAAGCTTCTAAATGGAAAATCAAGCTCATCAATCAAAATTAGGTTAATCATCCATAGTAACTGGGACTATTTTTTTTTGTATTCAATCATATTTTTTTCTTAGTTTGTTAGTTAGTTTCTAAGTGTGGATATGTTGAGACTCGTAAATTTCCTTACTATGCAAATGATACGGGTAGTGAAATTTACAGCGCATTCAATCAGAAGTAATTCAGGGCACTATTAAATAAAGAGCTTTCGTGTGAGCGAATATGAATAACTGCTACTTTGAAATTTATGAAGTCATAAATCGTCCCTTTGTAAACCCATTACGTTCACTCACCGAGAAATATTCCGCCAATAAACTTCGTTTTCAATCAATTTACCTACTTATTAAAAGTAATCGCTGTGATCAATATGCATTTCGGAGTTTTAGATCATAGAATAATACAACGCTAAAAGTCCCTAGTGATTAAAATGTCTTTTCTTGGAAAACTATCAACTAACTTATAACGTTAATATATAATTCTAACTGACAAGACGCGCAATAATTGATACTCCTTTGTGTGTTCAACGACTAATACTGAAATGTCTTTATCTTGATGAATTTCCTACCATTCAGCTAAACATATCTGTAGTTCTGTGAATTCACTTTTACTGCGTAATTATTCGAACATTGTTAGAAAGTCACTATGAAGATTACCCTGATTAGAGTTTAAATAAATCAGAATTCTTATGACGGTTGCTTTGTTGCTATATCATTGTTCCATATGAAGTTAACAAGTTCGATGTAGATGTAATTACTTCTAATATTTAGAAAATTTTCAGATATATCTTTTTGCTTTTATTTGTAAATGTTTAGAATGTTTTCAGATATATCTTTTTGCTTTTACTTTTTAAAAAGTTACAATTTTTTTATTTGCATTGTTTTAATTTTCATAATTCATTTTTTTTTTGTAAAATCCAAGCAATAGGTCGTAAATAATATTTAACATGTGCTAATTATAGATGAAGTAATAACCAAATGGAGCCTAAACACAAGAATAAAATTAGAAATTATATATGTAAAAAGAAATTGATGCAACCGGTTGTGTAAGATCGAAACCGGTTGCATTTCTTTTTAAATGTATAATTTCTAATTTTATTCTTGTGTTTAGGCTCCATCTTTTTATTACTTCCCCAAGTAATATGATTGATAAGATTTTATTTTTACACATTTGAGTATGGCAGGCAGCACTTTTACTGATACAAAAACATCAAATAAAATCTACCTCCAATACTTCTTCTTCTTCACGTGCCATCTCCATGCAGGAGGTCCTTTAATTTCATGAAAGTCTGGATATTTTATATCCAATATTGAGTTTAATTGTCTTCGAAACCAACATTCCAGGAAACTGTAATGTACATGTGTTTTTTTAAATATTACAAACTTGATATAATTCGTTGTTTGTTACCAATGTTTTGTTAAAGCTTTTTTATTTTTTTGCCTAATCTTGGTTTTAAAATTTGAAAAACAGTTGTAGTTTATTGGCATTGGTAAGTCTTCTTGCTTGAAAAAAAAGTTCTTACAAACTGAATAGCATATATTAAGTATTTTTTAATCAAAGAATTATGGTATCCGGTTTGTTAAAAACTACTGATAAAGGCTTGTTCGCACTATAGCGTTTTGCTGCGTCAAACGTTAAGTTTATGTAAGATAATTGCTTTTACGTCTCAGTTTAAGGCCAAACGCTTATGTTGAAATGAGCGAACATAAGCGTCTCCTCAGACGTAAGACCAGCCAATCAGATCTTGTGTGTGAGCAACATCCAATCACAGAGCACTGACGTATTCCTACAACTTTTGAAGATCGAAAGCAAGTTTTCTGACGCCATTTTGTTCACCGCTTCGTTGGGATCGAAGGTTATTACGAATTAAATATCACATTGAGGAGATTAATTTTCGAAAATAAACAATATTTTTACTGAAATAAATTAATGCTATGCGTCAGAATGTGCAGATCTCACCTTTGTAAAGAGATTTAGCATGTAAATCAACATCAAAGGTAGCGTTAGCCAATCGGAGTGTGTGTGTTAAGCAACAGCCAATCCGAGAGCATTGATACAAATTTTGCCGGGAAAACGGAATATTGGCAATTGTGATCGCCATCCATTTGACCGTCGTTCGTCTCCAGTAGTTTTTTTTGACAAAATTTGTTTTTAATATCTGTACATCGTTTTTTTGTTTCATATACTTCTTTATGAAAGAAATAATCGCTTGTAAATATTCATAAATGTAGGTTTTTAAACAAAATATACATTACAATTTCGAATGTTGCATGAATTTATTAAAAGATGAAGGTTAGTATGTCATAACAGAATTGTGATCAGCCACTGCATAATACTGAAGTACTCCAATCCCTAAGAAAAGTATGATAAATTTTCATAAATAATATCAGTAGCCTAAGTGAACAAGTGACTAAAATCATAAATTAAAATAAGGCTAGGAAAATTTTACTGTTCCAATGATAAAGCACAACATGAATATGTGGTTTCAGTATCCCTCCTGAATGAATTTACTGCTTCACTAAATATAATATATTTGTTTCTAATTTTTCTTAAATTCCCATAAACATTTGCTAATGTTTTCTTTTTTATATATGACTGCTATGTTGTTTGATATTGGGTGTTACATTACAAAAAAAAAAGAAGAAATTTCACTAAAGTTTTGGTTTATATGATTGAAGTGCAGAAATTGTTTTGGAATCTTATAAGTTTCTTTATTATGATTTCTGATAAAAAAAAAAAAAAATAAGCATCATTATGTTTGGTTGATTCTCATTACAATAAAGAACTGAAATTACTTAGTTTCATTATCTTCATAATTCATATGTGTTTTTATATTGTCTCTTAAAAGATTATAGTTGTAGGGTCAGTAAGCTTCTGTTAGTAGGTGATGTGTTATTTACCTTGAATACAATAAATTATTGGCAGTCAATTTTCTGCAATTCAATTTCATATTTTTTTATTCTACTCAATAAATATTTGTTGACAAGTACAATGAATTTAAAATAGAAAACAAAATAACAGGGTTCTCCAGAGAAGTAATTATAATCCCTCAGCAAAATATGGAAACATGAAAAGTACAAAGTATGAAACAGGGTTTTCAATGTACGTATTCATATAGTAAATATACTCATGGACAAAAAAATTAGCGCACCAAGAAATAATTGCGGGATCGTAACGAAACTTGCAGTGAAGGTATATGTCGGGGAGATATGCAAATGATTAGAAATGCAGCGTGATTGCGCATTACGTATAGCCGGTAGAGGGCGTTGAACATCGTACTCTGTGGAGTATAAAACAGGTAACCAAAGCTTGTTTGAGTGTGCTGAATCATTTACAAAGGAAGAGCTGAGGTAGACATGCCATTACGCCGTGTTCGAAGACAGTATACGCAGTTGTCGCAGTTTGAGAGAGGGAGAATCGTCGGGATGATGGAAGCTGGGTGGTCAGCTAGGCGAGTAGCTCGTCAATTAGGCCGCTCTGATTGTGTTGTGAGGAGGTTTTGGGACCAGTGGACCCGAGAGATGTCATGTACACGAAGACCAGGCTCAGGACGCCCTCGACAGACCAGTCGTCGAGAAGACCGCCACATAGTCAGAAATGCACACGTACAGCCAACTGCTTCATCGGCCGCCATCCAGGCACAGGTATCACCTTCACTAGGGGCCGCTGTGTCTTCTCGAACCATACGAAGGCGCCTGGCTGAAGGACAGTTGGTATCGCGGCGCCCATTACGTGTGCTGCCCTTGACGCCCACCCATCGACGCCTCCGTTTGGAGTTTTGCCGCGCACGAGGAAACTGGACTGCAGCGGAATGGAACCAGGTCGTCTTTAGCGACGAATCCAGATTCAATCTCGCCTGTGATGACAATCGTGTTCGTGTGTGTAGAGCCCGTGGTGAACGCTTCAATCATGCCTTTGCTGTACAGCGACACACCGCTCCCACAGCTGGTGTGATGGTATGGGGTGCCATTGCCTACAATACACGGTCACCCCTAGTATTGTTCCGTGGCACCATGACAGCCCAGCGGTATGTTCATGAAATCCTGCAACCACATGTGTTGCCACTCATGCAACGGCTCCCAGGAGCCATTTTTCAACAAGACAATGCTCGGCCTCATACGGCAAGGGTGTCACAAGACTGTCTCCGCACTGTTACTACCCTTCCTTGGCCTGCCCGATCCCCAGATTTGTCTCCAATCGAGCATATCTGGGATCATTTGGGACGACGAGTTGGGCATCCCACGAGTTTGAACGAACTAGAGGCAAGGTTACAGCAAATATGGAACGAAATGTCTCAAGACATCATACAGAACTTGTATGATTCAATGCCCGATCGTATCGCATCGTGCATTCGCGCTAGAGGGGGTGCAACGCAGTATTAACTCCTCCGTTCTTTTGCCTTTTACTCTGAAATAAATTATCCTTTTTCTTTGATTTTCTAATCATTTACTTATATCAAAGTAGTCATTACGTATGTAAATTTTCGTTTCATTTTGACGACTCCTTCTTGGTGCGCTAATTTTTTTGTCCATGAGTGTATAATGCAAAAAAAATATTATGGAAACGTGGTTGAAATAAAACAGATGCAGTAAAGCAAAATAAATTACACAAAAAAAATACTCATAAATTAAAATAACGCTAGGAAAATGGTACTTTTCCAATGAATAGGCAACATATCTAAATCACAATATAAGCAGTTTCCGCTTGCCGTTAACTTGCGAACGCAAGTTAACGTTAAAGTGCGCTCTGATTTTGCCGCTGACGGTTACACGACTTTTACGCAAACACAACGCTGACGCTATAGTGCGAACAAGCCTTAATTCCTCAAAATCAAGTCTTCAGTATGTCTTAAACTTTGAAAATCTTAAATCTTAATTTTAAGGTAAAATTATAAAGAAAGCCTTTGAGAAAAACTTAGAGACTGTTTTCCTTAAGTTACGATTTATTTTCTTCATTTCCAATTATAAAACAAAAAGAGTACTTGATTTTGTTAAATTATGTTAACCAGCGAATAATAAACTATATTCAGATTTATTATTGTTCCTAATCGATAAAATTAGTTGTAATCAAATCACAGAAGGTGCCAAATGTGTGAAGTATTATTATGTTGGACATCCATAGAAACTGATAGTTGCCATTAATGATAGTTAATTGTTGTTTTCCAAAGAGAATTTTCAAATGAAAATCGAATGTTGTCCATAGCCATGCAGGCCAAATTTAAAAAAGTTAGTAGAGGAAAACCATGGACATAAATAACTCACACATAATTCTCTGTTTCCTTCCAAAAACAAAATATAGGAATTTTTTTTTTTTTTAAGATTGTTAAAAGCGAGCCATCTTCCTTTGACATTCTTCCTTTATAAGAACATTGTTTGGAATAATAGCGATTGTAAATCTTTTTTTTGACGTAGAAATTTCGTAATCACATGACTCCTTAAAAAAATGTTTGTTTTTAAGAATTACGCAAATGTAAGAGATATTAACGCTAAGAAGCACTAGATGATTACTGTAATTGTTTCGGAACCGGAAGGTTGATTTATATCCATTAACTTTGATTAGTTGCAAACGCAATCTAAGATCGGACCCTGACATTCGAATTGTAAGATCTTTTTCTGACATTTATCTTCAGTTAAGATGGATTAACCCAGAACAAAATGAGCATCGGCTCCTGAAATTAAGATGAACGCCTTAGAATTTGATTTCTACTTCATTCTTGGGAAACTAGAAAGACCAAAATAACCAAGTTACAACATCACTGTAGCATAAAGCGGAAATGGAAGAAAATTTTTCGTTTCCGTAAAAAATATTACATTAAAACTAACATATAGCTATAATGATTTTTTTTCATTGACTTTAATATATATAAATTAAACTTTTCATTAAAATTTGAGTTTTTTTTTCTTATTTTTTGTTTAAAAAAATAGTTAAAACAAATACAATGTTCGTGTTTTTATAAGCTATGTGAATATAATGTATCATGTATAATGTACAGTGGTGGTCAAAATTATAAGGACAAGGGAAAAAATCGCCAAAAACTTGGTTACAGTTGGCTGGAAAATTATGCAAATTTTATGGCTGGAAACCAACGATAAATGCAGCATTTTTTATTAGTTTTTATGGAAATATATGGGAAATTCACATTCATAAAATGCATCTTGGATTTAGACAGCACTGTGATATGGACAAAATTATAAGGACAATGCTATTTGTGTGTTCTAAAAAGCAAAATTTGCATGTTTTTTGTTCAGCACACGGCACTCCCAGACGATATAAATGCATAGTAAGAGATTGCGAACGTCATATTCTATTTTTTTCAGTCATGCCACTAGGTACGAAACTTTCGGAGTTTTAGAAAGGGAAAGTGGTTGCTTTTAAAAGTTCAGGACTTACTGTACATCAAATTTCGACAAAGCTGAATAGATCGAGAACGGTTATTTATAATTTTCTTAAAAATCCCGAAAAATATGGACGGCAAAGACATATAGGTAGTCCATCTTCTGTTTCTGTGCCTGTGAAAAGAATGATAATAGGGCGAGCTTGCTCCAAAAAACAAACATCAACGGAAATTAAACGGGAATTAAACTTACGATGCAGTGTTCGAACTGTTCGACATGTTTTACAAAAAAGAAAAAAAGGTTCGTTAGGAAAACTTAGGTCACGACCACCTCTTACAAAAGTTCATAAGAGACTGAGGATGGAGTTTGTCAAAAAATGCATTACTATGGAAAAAGAAGTGCGATGATGTTATCTTTTCTGATGAGAAAAAGTTTAATTTGGATGGACCAGATGGTTTTCGCTACTTCTGGTATGATCTCCGTAAAGAAAAAGAAATTTTCGCAAACCATAGATTTAGAGGTGGCTCAGTGGCTGGTCTGAAGAGGTTTCGCAACTGGCGGAACCACTGCAATAGTTTTTGTGCAGGGCAAAATGAAGTCTGAGAGTTATATTTACATATTGGGCAATAATCTTTTATCAGAAGCACCGTCAATTACAAGTGGAAACTTTTTGTTCCAGCAGGACAATGCCTCAGTACATGTTTCTCAAACTTCGAAAGCATGGTTTGATGCTAATTTCGTGAAATTACTTGATTGGCCGGCCAGAAGTCCAGATCTAAATCCAATGGAAAAACCTGTGGGGTATTCTGGCACACGAAGTATACAAAAATGGTGTTCAATATCAAAATAAGCAAGAACTCCTGTCCTCCATCGAAAAAGCCTGGAAAAAAATTTCTAAAAACGTTCTTAAGGAACTGTCAAACTATGACATCAAGACTGATGAAAGTGATTGAGAAGAAGGGGGAGATTATTAATTATTAGTATGTTTTAGGCCAAAAACATTCATTGTCCTTATAATTTTGGCCAGTTTTTACAATGACATTTTTTGTTTAATACGGCAAATCATTCATATTTTGCATTTTCCAATGTTTTGCATTCTACAATGATTTCTAGCATAAAAAAGCATTTTATGTATACATTTCACTTTATTTACTTCAGAAATAAATTTTTTCTGTGAAATTTTCAGTTGTCCTTATAATTCTGACCACCACTGTATCAATGAATATAAATTTTATCATCAAATTTTTTCATTTGTGAAACATTAACTAAATCCTCAGCTACTTATGTCGATCCAATCAAATTAATGTAGCATTTTGAGCGCCACCCGACGGCCGTTCGTCGTACTATTTCTGACTTATTGGGCCGTACGACGACCGGTATGATTTTTAGTTCCAAGCGTTTAAAATTATCATGGCCCTTTACTTATATGTGTTATATGTTAGTGATGCCTACTGTAAATGTTTTTAGCGCAGAATACGACGACTGGCGGTCGTAATGGCCTTTTTTGAATTAAAAAAAAATGTTCATTGCATTTAGGTTTTTTTTTTTCAGTAGTAAACAAGGTCGGGATAGCGATTAGTAAACCATTCATAACGCTTCGCAACGGCTTCGTGTAAGAAAATATAATTGATATTGCTTTAATTTCCTTATTAATAATGAATATTAATATTATATTAAATTATATAATATATTATATATAAGTTCCATTGATATAAACAGTTCATAAAATTTTATTGGATTATCATTTGGACTTAAGTTTATATTTTTTGCACCCTTTGTGAACGTTTGAGAAAACACTTGTTGTTATATAGGCGATATATTATTGTCTAAAATTTTCCATTCATCATTTGAAGAAATAGCATTATCATAAGTATTGTCTTCTGTTTCGGGAAATTCATCTTCAAAATCCAATAGTTCTTGATAGATTGATTCACTTGACGATTCATAGTCGATCTCATCTTCAGAAAAATTTGGGTCTTGTCTTGAATCGTCGCTATCAAAATCCCCATCATCACTTGAATCATTACTGTAAACAGATTTTGGTGAAACTTTCCTCAAGTTCGACAATTTAGGATTATTTTTTAATCCTAATACTATATTGCGGCGAATTGGAACAACCGCTAATGTCACAGCGGCAAAAAAACTGTTAAATTATTATTTATTTATTTATTTATTTATTTATTTATTTATTTATTTATTTATTTATTTTTAATAACGATGCACAGTGAAGCACAATGATAAAAAACCAATGTCCATCAAGTAAAAGGTCAGCTACTGTCGTATTTTGGTATTTTCGTGTGAGGACATCACACGACTAATCACGTGAACAATTGACTCCGGAAACAATTATTGCGCAATATTTGCAACAGGTGCAAAACACCTGCAAAGCACGTGCTCCAGAGTTGTCGAATTTGGTAATCGTTGTTTCGTACCAGGCCAAACGACGGCCGGCAGTCGTATTAATATTTTTATTGAAATTTATTAAATTAAATATTATGTATGAAACCTTGTACAGCGGAACCCCGCTATTCGTACACAATCCGTTCCAGGAGGCAGTTCGAATGGCGATTTGTACGAATGGCGAATCATTTTTTCACCTATGATATAATGTAAATTGGATTAATCCGTTCCAGAACCCAGAGATGATTGCTTATTTAAACCTTTAAGCGTAAAATACATAAAAACTATGAAAACAATAAATATATAGGCCTCTCTTATAGGCCCGGATTTAAAGACCCAGGGCCCCTAGGCCCCACTTACATTGGGCCCTTCCCCCAGCCCCGGACTGAAACACCCAGGGCCCCTAGACACTTGATATTTGCCCCCCCCCCCAATCCCGAAAATCTACAACCAAAAAAATACGGAATCTCCCTTTCAACAATCAAAAAAAAACGAAACGAAATCTCCAATTCAACAACCAAAAAAAATCCAATACGGCGGGGCCCCTCGGCTGGCTGGGCCCCTAGGCCCGGGTCTTCTAAGCCTAGGCGGAAATCCGGGACTGCTCTCTTATTATGTCTGTCTTTTTCAGTATAGACGATATGGTTGATTTCGCCATGCCGTACTCAGTTGCCAGGTCAGAGACACGAGTTCCACTTTCAAACTTCGCAACGAGTTCTTTTTTCAATTCAATTGTCGTTCTCACTGCTTTCCTTTTAGGCTTGGTTGAATCAGTAATCTTTTTTGGACTGCACTATTTTTAATAAAAATAACATAAAATAGCACAAAGTTTCATGAAGCTTGCGTGGATGATGCGTAGCGTACGGAAGCTAGCACGAGACTGAACTGAAGCGACCGCGTGGCGCGGCCAGTAACAAGGTCCCGCTGTCCGAATCGCGAGCAAGCGTACGAATGGCGAGTTGAATTTTACTTGAAAAAGTTGGACGAATAACGAGTTGTACGAATAGCGAGGTGGACGAATGGCGGGGTTCCACTGTATGTATATTTTTTTAAAATAATAAATGATCAAGTTGTTAACTTTGGCCACCAGGTTTTACTGCTGTCAATTATGCATTTCGCTCAAAGCGTTAATGATACCAAAGCACACGCAAATGGATTATTAAAGGGATTAATATGCATTGTTAAATATCCATAGAAATATTTTATTTAGATTTTCTCCATTGGAGACATTTGTCACCTTCAGGCAAACCTTTACATTCAGTAAAAAAATGCTGAATATCTTTTAGTGATATTACGAAATCAATATTTTCGATAAAAATCATATATATTTATTTAGTTATTTTAGGCATTCTATGTTAGAAAGATAAATAGGGGTATTTATAGAAGTTAGTTATAATTAGCAAGAGAAAAGTATTCATCGTACTTTACATGTTATTATTATTGTATAATTATTATTATTTTTAATATTTTTAATTTACTTGTTTATAGAGCAAATAAGGAACGTTAAGACAGATTAACATAAAACAGATTATTAATATTAGGTTTGAATTCAGCTGTCGTCTCAGTTCATTAATGACTACTTCATTTCATTGCTGCATTTTAATTAGTGACATTTCATTGTTGCGGTGACCTATCGGAAGAAAGTATACATCAATGTCTAATGATGGCAGTGACGTATACTTTCTTCCAATATACATCAATGTCATCATTAGACAGATTAATCACGAAATCTGAGATGCAGTAATGTATAATTCATCTCAAGTTGCTACAAAATTGAAGAACCAATTCTGGACAAACAAGAAACAAGAAAAAATATTTCATGTAACAACAATAGTATTTGTATCAAAAAAATACATAATGAATCATTGATGATGTTTGTTGCTTTAAATGTAAAATGAAAAATTAAAAACACATCATTTTAGATATTTGACCTATTGCGTGGAGTTGAAAACATTCTTGTATTTTTCTTTTAGTAAATAGTTGGTAATGAAAGCAGATGTGAAGGTGTTGTTTCTATTTCTATACAATGTTTACATTTAAGCAACTGTTAAAAATATTTTAAACGAATCTTCTTCTTGGTGTTGCAGCCGGTAAGCCTTGAGCTCTTCCAGAAGATTCTTCTATTCCTGTCGTAAGCACCAATTGCCTACTCTAAAATTGAATTGGTCTTTTATTGGGTTCGGATTATGGTCTTCTTTCAAAGAATGATCTGCCCAATAGAAATGTTCCGCTTTTTCCTTTTCATGCTGCTATATATTCTTGTACTCTTTCCCTTAGGGTTCTGCCCGTGCATCCATAATAAATTTTCCTGCAATTTCTTGATGTTTAACTATATACAACTCCCATTGTATTAATAACTCATTTTCGTTTTCTGTATACTCCTTTTTCTTCCTGTTAATTATTTTTTTTCCTATTTGTGCTTAGAATTTTAACTTCGTTTTTATGGTACCTTTCTTTTATCTCTTTACTTAATTTTACACCGTTTGGCACTTTGATTACTCTATTGCAATTTTTTTCATTTTCCTCCTTTTTGGTTCTTTTTCTTTACATTTGAAAAAAATCCCTAATACATTTATTTATCAATCTCAATGGTTATTCATTAATGCTTAGTTTTATTAATAAGTTCTGTATTTTTTTCAATAAATAAATCTTTGTTCATAGTGTTATTTGTTATTCTTCTCATATTGAAATTTTTTATTTTACTTGTTGTTTTTACGAAAATGTAAGAAGAAGGTTTCGAAAACATAACCTGAAGAAGTTCTGAATTATGATCGAAATATTATTAATAAAGAAATTCTCAAAGAAGGAATATAACGATTAATTATACGGTAGTGGGAAATATAGGTTTGACATGTAAATATCAAATAACTTAGTTTAATTATATGGTATAAATAAGTGCCGAATCTAAATTTAATTCTTATAGTTATATAAATACAAACAAAGTTATTTAACTTGAAAAGTTCATATCATTGTAACAATCCAGCAAATAAAATAAATAAATAAAATAAATAAATTCAATAAATATATTCCACAAAAAAAAAACATAAAAAATGGTTCTAATCCTATACCTTTCTTTCCATCCGATTCTTAAAACACTTTTTTATTTTTATTTTTACCCCCCCCCCCCCCAAAGAAAATCAGGAGAAGGGTAATTTTTACAAAATCTTTCACAATCTTCATTTAGTGATCTAACAAATATTTGTGAAATGCTATAAATTAGCCAAAATATTGGCTTTTAGCTAACGATAAACTTTCCGGCCGAAACTGGTTTCCGGATAAAAATATAACAACAGAAATTCGGAAATTCTCTTTACAAATTTTGACCTCAGTCATTTTGGATTCGTGGCCTCAAACTCATTTTATTGTATTTTATTTTACGGACAGGATGGGGTTGAAGTCTTTAAGCAAAATTCACTATTACAAGAGCTAAAGTGATAGAACACTAAATTTGATTATTTTTTTTAAATAAAAACAAAATGACTTCATTTCATCATTTCAGAAAATTTTATTAAATTAAATACAGATTTTTTGTATTCATTTTCTTTATGACTGTGTTTTTTATTTCCATTAAATCTTACGATACTTGATTAATGAAAAAGAATATCAATTAAACCATGTACCGTTCATTACCTTTTCCCTAGCTCTGTCGTTCTTTCTTTCTTGCTTTTCTTTTTTTAAGGATTTAGATTTAAATCTAATTTGCTCCACCCGTCCTTCCCTGCACTCATTCTGTCAATTAAAACAGCTGGGTAATCCTGGGTCTTGTTGAAAGTTAAATTGACTTGAAGAAATCATGTTGTAAATAACGATTCCAATTGATCTTAAATAGCGGTTTCCTCTATTTTCCATCATTCTACTTATCTTTTCTTCCATAAAATGATCTTCCTTTTCTTTTTATAATTTCACTAGCTGTATCCGACATGCGTTGCAATGCCACTCAAAGAAAGAAAGTATTTGTGTTTTAATTCTGTTTATTGAAGTACTTTTGGATTCATAATTTTTTTTGTTTTTCCGCTGGTGCATACACGATTAAATCAGAAGGTTTTCCGACGCGTGAGCAGGCCACATACAGCTGTCCATGTATGAAGCGTGGATTTTCCAAATTTAGTCCATACACTTGTAGCGATTGTCCCTGTGCTTTGTTGATGGTCATTGCAAATGCGAGTCGCACCGGAAACGGCAAAAGTTGATACCGGAAATGCACTCAATTATTGATACGCCTCGCGCACCAGATATTGTAAAATGGTTCTACTAATTCCGAAACCTTCGCGGGCGTGCGCACAACAACTCAGCAAAGTTTCATCGCAATCTGATGAATGGTATAGAAACGCATACGGGACAAACAAACAAAGAAACATTCATTTTTATATATTAAGATTTTGCTTAACATTTTGTTTGAATCCCTCTAACTAAGCAACATATTCAACGTATTCAAGAGGGGGTCTCGTATTTCAGCGCAGATTATAAATCAGAGAACATTTTGCAGTAAATTTTCAAAATGAAATTAACTTATTAATTACTAGCTTCGTGCTGTTTTACTAAATACGAAATAATGATTTTGCAGCTCGTTCCTTTAATTCTTTTTCGCAAGCTCTTATTTCATTAGAAAGTTTCGTATTTCAGTTCAAAATATATTCTAATGTTTCGTAGAAAATGAGGTCAGAGAAATAAAATGTTTCTATCTATTACTTATATATCCAAGAAAGACCTGAGTAATGTTAAGAGTTAAAATAGTTTTTACTATTAAATTTTGCTAAATTCAAATGAAAATATCTGTTTATAACGCCTGTGAAACAGATATCTGTTTGAAACAGTGAATGGCGATTTACGTTTTATACTTAAAATTTCTCTGCATTGATCCCTTGGAGATACATGCGCATAAAGATGACCAAAACTTCAAAGAAATATATAATAGCTGCATAGCTAACGGAAAACTATAAAATTCAAAAAGGTAATAACGCATTATATAATCCAGTTTAAAGTTGAGTTGCTCTGATTTGATTAAAATAAATTGGATTTACTCCCACTTGAAAACGACTTAAAATATGAAACTGTTGACCATCTCTTGTCCTTCCTTATACAGACCAAGTTTCAAGACCATTCATCCAAGGGATTCAGAAATTATTAAGGGCGCACACACACGGGATTCATGTGATGAGCTCACTTCCTAGGAATGTTAGGTTAAAAAAGAGCAAACACTCAGCTGAGAAAGACTAAAAAATCATTAAGTAATATTCAGCTCAGAAGAAAGAAAAAAAATAACAATGTTCCTGACATTGGTTCATGAAGGTATACACTGTCCGGCACTTTATAAGATACACCTACCTAGTAGGTCCCTTTAGCCCTCAAAATAGCCTGAATTCGTTGAGGCGTGGATTCCACAAGATGCTGAAAACGTTGTTGAGGTATTGTGTACCATGCAGACATGAGTGTGCCACGCAGTTTCTGAAGATTTGATGGAGGTTTAGGCCTGGAGCGAACAAGTTCAGCTCATCCCACAAATTTTCAATCGGGCTCAGATCCGGGGACTGAGCGGACCACTGCAGCAAGGAAACCATCATATTGTGATGCGGGCTTTATGCACCGGCGCATTATCCTGCTTGAAGTAGCCATCTGCATGAGGATAAACTGTTAACATGTACGGTTGCAGTTGGTCAAGTACGATGTTTAGGCGTGCCTTCAGAGGTATCAATGGACCCAACTTGTGCCATCCCCCACACCATGACACTGCCCGCACCGGCTTGAAGAGTTGTTGTGAGACACAGCATTTGTGCCCACAGCAGTGGTGTACCTTATAAAGTGGTCGGACAGTGTATATCTATAGATATATATCTATATAACATCTTTAACATCTTGTATTTCTAACTTCCTTCGAACTTTTCATTCTTTTAATGGAATGTGTTCTTTATTTTTTCTAATATTACTGCTAACAGATATTTAGGTTACTTTTTAGTAATTTCTGTTTATCTGTCATTTAGAATCTCATGTAAGTATGACTCAAAAAAAATCTGATTTAAATTAAACTTCAAATTTTAATAGAATCTTAGTAACTAGACCTCAATTTATGGATCATTTACGTAAGAACCGAAGTTTAAATAACACAAAAATGTAGATCAAACATCTTATCTACGTCAAATTTCACAATTAAGAGTTTAATTACATTCAAGCCCTATTTTTAACCCTATTTTTTATGTGCTTTTGCTAAAAAAATCATAATCTTTCTTCGGCATTAAATTTCATTGTATAAGTTTGTACGCAGTATGAATAGATGTTTAATGAAGTTACAACAACTTAAAAAAGCAAATGAGTTATTTGACTTAAAAGCCTAAAATATATAATTAAAATAACTGAAACATTATGTTCCTAAATAGCTTAAAATTATTATAAAGAACATTTGAAGAAAAGAAAAAACTAAAATAAAAGTTAAAGAGAAAAAAAATGATCGAACACAAAAAATTATTATGTACTGTACGAAAGAAAACGAAAATGTTCGGGAATCTTCCCTCTCCTTGCAGGCACCACGACAACCAGAGCTAACAGGTTTGTTTATTTAGAAGTTCTCAAGCTTTCCTTTTTGAAGTGAATATTTCCGGTATTTTTTTGCAATAAATTTACGAAGAACCTGTAGGAAATGATTATTGGTGGTAGTTCTGCCAACATATTATTTACAGTTCAAATCTTTTAACGGAACTAGGACCCAATGGATAGTAACGTATTATTGATAGCATCTAAATTTCGTTTAAATTGAGAAGGTGTTTTTATTTCTGAAATTTAGTAATCTGTTTAAGAAATTTTAGAACAGCTAAACGCACTATATATTCGTTAACGATATACAGTGCGTTATTTCTGCTTTTCGTAAGTCCATAAGTTTGGGTCAAAATGCAGTTTGCAAGCTGAATAGAGTGTACTTCGCTATTCGATGCTTTTCGCTAATCGTCGGTGCTCTGTTCCTTAAGCTGTCGGACAGGCGGGAGTGTGCTGTCCTGTTTTTCTTAAATAGTGTTTTTCTTATTATATTATTTCATAATCGCTTATATTACTTCAGAATATCTTTTATTTAAAAATAAAAACTAGATTTTACTTAATAAGTTGTAGTTTTTTATATCCTGCAATTCTTATGCATTTATAAGGTTTTTTTATAATAATAAATGCATTGATTAATTAATTCTGCACTATTCATTGAAAATACTGTCAGAAAGATCAAATGGCTACTTAAATGATTAGAAGGATTAGTTTTCAAATATTTACTGCATTTAAATCTTTAAATTTAAATTTATTATTCTTTTAATATCTAAAAAGGACGAAACAGCTGTTGCGGATTCCCAACGATGATGGCTCAGTACTTAGAAAGCATACTTATGTACTCTGATAAGATTCTTTTTTGGTTTAAAATACATTATTACCTTTGCCATTATTATATCATATGTATGTTAAAAACTTATTTTCTTTACGATTAAGAATATTTTTGAAATCCATCAAAACGATAAAAATGAATAAGAAAAAAAAGCTCAAAAATTCCTCACAGCTGGTGAAGATTGTTCCTAAATCGCGAAAAAGTGCAACCACAAAAATTTGTTAAATCGAGGATATAAAGTAATTTGGATGATACTTGTTAAATAGTATTAACATCAAAAGCTTTATTAAGTAAACTGTGTGAATTTCATTTGCAAAATTCAACCCTCGACCACTGCCTCCTTGATTTATAATCTTAGTTCCTTAATTGAGACTTTTGGTGACAGGCTTGAAGACAACAAATCAACTACGACGTAGATATTAATAAACCCTTAACCACTTTTAATTTATTGCTTGATTTCGGTTGGCTCTGGCGTAACTTTCAAAATGTGTTGTAATCTGTCTTGGGTCGCTGATTGGTTGAACTCTAATCAATCTAAATGAGTAAGACTTAATCAACTTTCCACTGCCAAAATGTCCAGCCCATAAATTTCTCAGGCGAAATGTTGACGAGGTAGCGTTCAGTGATTTTCCTTTTATTACTCATTAATTTCAATCCGCTCCATAACTAAAGTAGGAAAATCGAGGGTGGAGGTTGAAAAGCATTTGCGGTCTGGGGAAGAGGACGAGTTTATTTCTGCATGGAAGCTATCAACATTGAATGTGATCATAACGCTCAGATATGATGTGGGCATTAAATGAGACCAGGTGCACCTTCTTACAGGGACTGATTTATGAAGGAGATCTTGATTAATTAATTGAAGATATTGGTATTTCAATTTTATTTACAAGTACAGAAGCACAATTTGAAGTTCTAGAAAAGTGTGGTCTAGGGACCTTCGCAGTGTTCTAGAAATAGACGCATATTAACAGCTGTGACAAATGACCACCAAAGGACTGCTCTGAATTCACCTTGACTTCAGGGAAGTGGAAGCATATTAATCAATTAAAAATTTATAGCTGTTCAAGCATAGTCAAATGGTTAAAGCAGTTAGTTAGGCCCGATTAGCGGTTGACACCTGTATCTGTTTTCCGGAGCTAACTTGAATGCTTGTCTTTCCTCTTCTCTGTTCATTTCTTGTAGATTTTTTTTTTAAATACCATTTAGACTCCAATGGTGACTTAATTCGTCAAAATAGTCTACAGTTACGAACCATTATTAAAGTGAATGCTTACATACAAGAAACCATACCTAAACAATATTTTTCTTGTAGTTTCGGTTTAGTTTTGGTTTATTAGAAGTAAATCATAATTGGAAAGCTAGTTTTCAGTTCGAAATGATCCCCTTCGATTCCATTGCAGTACTATTAAAATAAAAATTTTAATCCAAAATTTGTCTACCTGTTTGGGCATAGGAGTTTGACTGGTTTCTTGAATATAAAAAAAACAAACCTAAATCCAGAGAAATTTCTAGGCAAACTTCAACATCTAACTTAAAATCTTTAAATGCTTTCTAAATTAATTTTTATGTATTAATCTTAAATATTTTTAAAATTAATTAAAATGGATATTAAACTTTGATCTTGGACAACATTTAGTTTGCCGAAAAGGATTACGGATTGTTGTTTAAAAAAAAAATAAATTAAAATTCGACAAGATAAAATAAAATCTTAAGATTTTTCAAGTTAGTTCGTTAAAGTTAAATTTCTATCCAAAATTCATGAAGAAAAGGAAACCTGTGTGATGGTTTTTGATGCTACACATGAGCACTCAGTACATAATCGATTATCCAGCATTTCCGTTCTTTGTTCTTCTGTTGTGAAGTGAATAATTAAAAATATTGAAAAGATGTTTTTTAGTATTAGTATTCCTTTTGATAACCCGGAAGTAGTTTGAGCAAGAACATAAAATTGTAAAATATTACATTTGAAAGAAAAAAAATAAAATACCTAAGATCTGTTTTCTGTCGGCATAACTTTAGTTATAATCCTTTTTAAATGCTTCTTTTTATTCACAATTTGACGCTTACAGGAATTTGAATGGTATTTGTCATTGAGAGACTGAGAACATCTAAAGAGGTAAGTTGAAGCCGTCAACACCTTTGTTCCAATGAAAGCTAATTTATTCAACCATTCGGCAACAACATCTTGTTATTGATGGAATTCGTGAATTGAAGATCACTTTGAAAACGAGGAGAGAAATAAACTAATAAAATACAGAACTTTGCACCCATCACCCATCTCCTGGCAAATATCAACTTGAAAGAATTTAAAACGCCACTGACCTTCGACCTTTCCCTCTTGAACCTTGAACTCTCTCTCTCTTATCGCGCCAATGAAACTGTTGAAGGTCGACCAGATAGAGCTGTGGCTGCTATCTCGGTTTTCTCTCTTTCCGAAGCAGTTGTGAGTGTTTTATATTTGTATTTACGATTTGGCCATAATATCCGTGGCCCTAACGTAAATTTACAACATCCAAGGTGAAGAAAATTGTTTATTTTTCCTCTCTCCCACACAACTCTTCACTTCGCCATTTTTTTTATGACACTATCTGTTCAGATTTATCCACGGTACTCCACTTAAATCCTGTGTGAATTTTGCGATTTCACAAGCTATTTTATACATATCTGGATTAAATAATGTTGACCAGTACTTATTTGTTTTTACTTGCTCGTTTGATACAAAATGGCACTGCCAGAATTTTTTGATGAATATTAATGAACAATTTACTTAAAGCTGACATTTGTTAAGATACTAGAATGATTTAGTGATTTGTTTTTCTTTTTCTTTTTCGGTTTACTTAAAAAAAAAAAAAAAAATATAAACTACAACTGCAAGATAAGTAAGTAACGTGTGTCTCGTAACTGTTTTCGTAATAATTTAGTCACCCACTCACACACACAAATGATATTAAGTTAATGACAACAAAAATTTTATTTCATTCAGAATAAAACATTTATGATGGTTTGGATCTTACGATCAAAGTCCTTTTCAAATGCAGCTGTATTGAAATAGTTTTTTCTCTTCATGCATATTTTGCTCTGAATATGTATAATTTGTAAATTGATTACAGAACAATCCTATATAACTCACTACGATGAATAAGCTTGATATTTTTAAACTCGCATATACGCATATACAAGATAACAATGAGATGACTTTTATTTTAGGAAAAGTAATGCCCATCATATAGCCTATATGAAGGATAGAAAATTAAAATGAATGCATTGCTAGGAACATAAATGAATTTGTTTATTGGAATACTTGATTATAAGTGAAAATTCGGGCATCGTTTAGCAAATGACTTTGACCGTCGGTTTTTTTTTTTTATGAGTACTTTGATGTTGTCTCTGTTTCGTGAACGTGGCAATGAAACATAAAGCTCTAAAAGCATCAAAAAAACCTCTAACAATTGAGAATGCGGGCATGGTTGCATTACACACAGATAGAGCTGCGCTGTATTCAATGTGAGATTTGCAGGGCAACTGTCTCGCGTTACACCCAGAGGATATATACAAGACGTTATATATAAGGCGGACACACAGAACTGGAAAACTTATATATGATGTTGTTAGAAGCTTCACTTTTGTAATAAGAATCTATTATTATTGCGAGTTAAAGTCTAATGTTAAGAGAATAAACTACTTTATTTAAACAGAATCATAATGTACTGTTTTATTACTTTGAGTTAACGAAATTCAGGATTAATTTTTTTTTTTTTTAGATGTTGGCATTACTTTTTTTTATTCAAAGACATCGAAATCTTTTAATGAATCACAGCATTCTGGATTTCTTAAACAAAGACAATATTTTAGGTGGGTTTTTTTTTTTTCATTTAAAGCCACCGTAATGCATTGCGGGAAATTTCCCAAATGATCGTAGTTGAAAAGTCCATAGATACTATTTCAAAACATCCATTTATCATTTTAAAATCATGAAAGGAAATGAAGCAAAATTTAGTTTAAGGAAGCCACTCTAAACAGAAAGATGCGATAAACTTCGCCTTATTGATATGTTTTGATTTGTTGTCATTATATAATGTCTGTGGTACCGAATTCTGTGTTGAACTAAATGTTGCTGAAAGTAAATATTCATACACATAAACGAAGATACTTGATCAAGAGAGAAAGTATGAGAAATGGTCTTTATTTAAATTCCTGTCTCAATTATGATAAATTGCTTCAACCTTTGACTCACTTATTGAGAGATGACTTCACAGAGACTGAAGCCATTGAAATTTTTCGTTTATTCTATGCTTCACATTTGCTTGATATTCTTTATTGATGAGCCTAGATCCAAAACTAGGCGCACACAAATATAATATTATTTTTGTTTATCATAATTCTTTTGTTTTTCAAAAGAGCGAAATCCGTGTTTTTAATAAATACGAAATAAATGTGATTATAAATAAGATAAAACTTGAAGCAAAAACTATCATTTGAGAAATTTTAGTTGCTTCTCAGTTAGTCAATTTTGTATTGTTGAACCATCAGTACGGTTTAGTTTTCTCTTTGGAGAAAATAAGTTTACGAATTCTGCTAGAAGATAATCTACGTTAAGTCATGAACTTCAGCATTTTCACCAAAGTTTTAAAAACTTATAGTAATTTTATTTTCTCCGAAATTTTTTTTTTCTTCATTCGCATTTCCCTCAATCGGTCGTTGCGCAGACACGGGATTCATGGCAATAATTAGGCGGACCTTACTAGGATACGCTTGTTCCCTTGGCAACAGAAAAGCATCAACATCATCTCCATGACGACAGCAACGAGATGCGGCTTGTTGAGGTCAAAGGTACCAAAAGTCCCAAAATCTAGTTAAATTGAGAGATGGAAGATCTGTCCACGTCAGAACCATTCCCTCTTTACCTCCACCCTCATTTTCGTCTTCCGTCTTTTTTTATCCGCTGTTCCGTTGTACTTCCGTTCGCCAAAAGCCGCTCTTGTGACAGAAAATTGAATTTCTTAAGCTGAGAGCCCCTAAGAGTCCTCTACTTACGGTGGAAAATTTTCTTTATCCGTAGGAAATAATATTAAATGTCTTTTTCCATTTCATTTTCACAAGTCCTTAGTTTGTTAAATGGTCTTTCTTTTTTTTTTTTTTAAGTTAGGTTTATTTAAATTTTGTATTTCATCCTTGCACGGAGAAGGTGATTTTTTTTTATGTTTTTCTTTCATTTATTTTTGGAATTAATCTTGAAGATGGAACATTTCATTTCAATGATTCACCCAAGTGTAAAATAACATCCTTATTAAAAGTAAAGATGAATTTATCTTAAAAAAATAGCAGTTGCATGAAAAACTTCACTGATTATCTACAGTCATTTACTATTTCTTCAGATATACATTAGAGGGTAACATTATATGACATTAGAATTTTTTTTCAAGATATATGAAATCTTTTTAATCCACTTCAATATTTTTCTTCACTATTGTCCATTTGTCTGTTTTCTGCTTGTAAATGCATCACGTTAAAACGGGTGGACAGATTTCTCTAAAATTTTGAATGTTGTTTATTTCGAACTTAACACACACACAGCTTATTTATTTTGATCTCCATTCATCCCCAGTCCTCAATTCGATCGCTTCCCTACGCTACCTGATTAGAGTCTACTAGACGACGGATAGCTGATATAGATTACATGGTGATGTTAATTTAAGTTTTCCTCTGGTAGATCATCATAATAATGAATTTTTCGTATTAATAAGTAAGAAAAGTATATTTTTTAAGATTAAGCAATACAAGGAAAAATTTATTTCTGTTGCATTGTTAATTATTCACCAATAGTGTTGTGGTGTTTTAAAGGTGGTGGTAATCATAGTAGCATAGTTTCGTATTAGTAAAACGAATAGTAACAATTTATATCAATATGTTCTAATAATGCCATTTATCAATATTTTATTATAGTAAATGAAAGAATATATCTTAATTATTAGAAAATTGAAACTACTTCATTGCGGCAATAAAACGGGTTTAAAATATTACGTAATTTTCCAAAAGATTAAACTTTCATTTTATTGCATTAGAATAATAAATGAGTTTATGTATTAGCGAATATTAATTTATATATTTAATCGATTTATCCGTTGTAAGAGTTATAATTTCAGTTAAACCATTGTTGGATGATTGTAGAAATGATAGTCAATTTTGAGGGACTTAGTGCAGTGGAGACTAAAATATAAACGTGCTCATATTTAAAGTTAGTAATACCATAAATTAGTATATATAAGTAAGTAACATACCATCTTCTATACAATCTACTTAGTCGTTTTAGCACGATGTTCATACACAAAACAAAAATGGAATAAGTTCAAGTGATACATGAAGGCTTTGCATGAACGGTCAACTATTCGTTAGTAAGGGACCTAACAGAAAGGAAGCACACGTCAGCATCATACTAATGATCTCAAGAAATCTAAAACTAACTGTAATAAAAGAGAAAGTCATACATACGTACATAAAGCAGACAGAACAAACAGTAGGAGGAAATATTTAGGTCATATGAGACGAAATCTGGAGAAACCGAGACCGGATAACACAATATCTATTACTTTGCTATATCAAAAAACTACGATCAAAATGAAGACTCTATGGTTGCATCCGATCAAATGATCGATAGAGTTGATTGTTTGGAAAATTTTCTCAACGCCTTAAACACCTGAATACAGACTTAAATGTAATTCAAACCACAGGATGGGTGACTAATACGCTGGGTCAATATATATATATATATATTTGCAAAATTTATAATGTTCAGCAGAGCATTCATTGAAATTATTTTAATTTTAGTTCTTTGATTGAACAAAAATGTTAGATTAGAAGACATAGTGTGTGGGTAAAGTAATAAAGTGAATGTAGGAATCTGTTTAAGAGATTCATACATTCATATTTCGTTTGAACTGCTGGTAAAGATATTGTTTCTTACATTAACAACTCTTTTCAGAAGCTTTTTTCAATAAAAATTGGATGGAATTTTGCGTTCATTTACTATTGACGGTATCTTCTCAATATTATCAAAAAAAATTACAAAACTTCCGGTAAATAAACTACCGAACCCTTTCTTCTTCCGGGCAGAAAAACTTCCATTTGTGTGCCAGAAAAAACTCCGATCGCTGACTTTTTCATTGATTTAATTTTAGGGTTTAGCGCATTTCAAGAAGATAAGGTTAACTTAAAAAAAACAAAAAAACATTACTTACATTGAAGGTAGGTTTGCAATTAATTTCCACATTTATCATTCGTTGTTACAAAAAACAAATAACCCATAAAAAACAAAGGAAGGAACACGTTAAATTCCAATTTAAATGAAAACTGAGACTCGAAGAGAAGGAAGAAAATGGGAGTTTCTTTTCTTTATTTTCATTCCCGAAAGGAAATTGCTATTTCTCTGTTTTCCAGTTCGGTTAAGAAAATTAATCCGTTGTTCGTTTTGGAAAATAGCGCGGAAATCTACGGGACTTTTGTTGAATTTTACATCATTTTCAATTACGACAAAGTGTAATTAATATCTCAGGGAATTTCGTGAATTCAATCCCGGAAATGATATAATGACCAATTTGCATTTCAAGAGGCTGAAAAGAAATGTGTTGAAACCGGAAAATAGGCCGTTATTTTTGATGACAAAGTAAATTAAGGAGATCTCGATTGAAATGTATGCTAATTTGCGCCCTCAAACGACCATTAATAAAAGCTTTAATCTCGGCAAATTCATTGGAAAAATTGGAAACAGATGTTTGTAATTTTCCGTAATAAGATTCGATTGATGGCGAAATTATGAGAGAAATATTGTTTCCATACCATTTTATAATATATGTATTTTTTTTAATTATATTTCGATGGAAACATTTCCAGACCTTGACAAAATCTTAAAGATTGAAATTAACGCTATTAATAAGAAGTTCTTGAAGACTTTGCAGCTTATTTCTTAATACTTTGCCCTTTCTAAAGTTTTCCTTTTTTTTTATAATCTGGAAAACAAAACAAATGAAAAAAAAAGAAAAATTTCTTTCTTTGAAACACTAGTTTAAACCATATTATTGACTTAAGCTGTCGAATTAATTTTAATCATAATAAAGCACGAGCACGAGGATTAATAAACGGATAAACATTGTTAATCATAGAAGTACAAGCGAATTCACTGCTTTTCTTTTAACATTTTTCTTTGTGAATTTTTATTAAATTCATGCGCAAATTTCTAGATAAGAATTCACAAGAAAAATTTTATGTATTTCATTTTTTTTTTTCAAAATAAAAAGTCGTTAGTGGTGGTATTTCTATAATGTTACTTTCGTTTGCTTTCTACAAGCAGTGATTTTGTTTCGTAAGCCTGAATCAGCTGATTGCTTTGTTTTCGTTCAATCTTAATTTAGACGATAATTCAATCAAATACTTAAACCAGGACTTCTATTTCTTCCAAACGATTAACGAATGACCTTTGACGTTTTTTCTTTTGTCATGATTTCAACTATTTGATGACCCTATCAGAATGGAAATAATTCCTTATCCTCTTGTCTTAATTTTCAATTAAATCTCTCTCCATTCCAGTGTCCTCTCAATGGAATTGCTTTCGCGCCAACTGAACCGACAACGATTATCATCTCGGGCGGACGCTGGTGTTCGAAAGATTGGAGAAGAAAAAAAAAAAATCAACCTCTTCGCTAAGTTCAACATAAGGCCTTTCCAATCCCTGAGATTTCAATTAAATCACCGTCGCAAAATTAATTGTAGCCCTTTCACTAATCCTGCCTTTATTCGAAAGTTTAGGGTCTCCTATGACAAAGATCAATAAGTTTTTATTGCATTTAAACCAGACCAATCGTCCTTCAAAGTGATGAGAAAACGAAAACGAGATTAAGTAGTGATGAAAGACTCTGCTATTAAGTCCCAAACCTTCCAGGCTTCAAGTAATTAGCATGAGAGTTTTTCTAACGAGTTGGTCCTGAGCTTTTTGCCATCTGAGCTCATTCTAATTAACTTACTCTCCTACCACAAATCAGTAAACATTGTAATATTAAGATTAATTTTTTCATTAAAAAATGCCATTCCGAAACGTTTGTATTTTAGTCGCCTTTTTTCAATCTCTTTCTCCTTTTATAATTTGTTTGAAAAGTTTTTCTCCACACCACTTACAGATGGATCAAATGTTTGTCTGAATCTTTCATTTGAATTCTTCTTTTTAACAAACTGTAATAGGAAAATTAAAAAAATGATTATTTCTTACCCTTTTTAAAATTTTACTGTCGCCTTCTTGTTGGGTAATAGGTAACAGTCCCCTGTTCCCCAATATCTGTTTTTTTTTGGTTAGCACGATATATGTATGTATGTATGGTCACAGAATATTTTAAAAAAATCCTGGATATTTTATCCACATAAACAGTTACCTTAATTTGTCTGAAGCCGATTAGTTCCTCAAATGGCCGACAGGACGCCGAATACACAGGAACAAATGGACAATGAGAGAAGAAACAGATTCTTTACAAATACAGATTCTTGAGAAATAAACAAAGTTATTTATCAAAAATTCTTTCATTTAATTTTATATAGTGGAGCAATAAATTGATTGAGAACTCCTTTCCGCTGTGAAAACAACACTGTCACCTGAAGATCGTTATATATTAATAATAAAAAAAGTAGCTAAGACGTTTTTAATACAAGTGTTAATAACTAGAAAGACAAGAAAAATAATAACACAATTATTATTATTGTGTAATTATTATTATTTCAACATAAGCACTTCATCCAAATAAGTCTTACTATTAATCTTAAAAAATTAAATAGATAAATTAATAGCTTTTGTTGACTCAACAATAAACTACGGCATAACTAACTGGATACATGCTAACAAGAACGAATTAGACTTAATAGACAAATCAATAGATAACATACTAAATCTAATCTTCCCTAAATTCAAGCAAATGTCACGCTCTGAAAAACTTGATATCCTAAAAAAGCACAAAATATTATATCCACGACAAAAAATAATATACACAATTACACTAAAGAATTATTTTACTCTTCTAAAGAACACCGAATGCACAACGCACTATCCAACCAGAAACAACTTCTATAATAAACCAAAATTTGAACAACCCAGAAATAACTACGGATTAAGATTAAAAAGTAAAACAATAGTAAACATATTTAATCAATTTGACAAAAATCTAACCAACCTAACAAATTTTAAAGACTTAAAAAGAAAACTCTTTAATTACATCACAGAAAACAAGATAAAATGGCTCAAATAAGTACATATCTTTAAAATCCAAACTCCAGAAAATATCTCGCTTTGGTACAGAACTTCTCTAAAACTTCCTTAAAAGTACCTACCTAACCAACTATAGCATTGATTATAAAAAAACAAAAACAAACAAACAAACAAAAAACAAACAGGAAGTTGTAGCGAGGAGAAATACTAAAATACTTATCCTCGTATTCTTGAACTTTTATAATATTAATATATATCCATTCCATACGTAACTATTTTAATTCACATTTAAATACCTATCCTCTTATTCTTGAACTTTTGTAATATTAATGTATATCTGTACTATATGTAGATATTTAAATTACATTTAAATATATATCCTCTTATTCTTGAAATTTTATAATTTTAATGTATATCTGTAATATATATAAGTCTGAACATGCACATATGTGTATTTACGCTCCTGTGTCTGTATATTACACATAACACACAGACATATACACATGTCTGCATCTTCATATTAGAGTGAATGTTCCTAAATGTTTACATTTTATTGATTGTTCTGTGTAGATATGTAGATTACATGTACATTGCATCATATTATCAACCATAAATTAATCAGATTGTAACTATTAAACTCCAGAACCTACTGACAGGGAAATTTCCTTAGTAGGACTGTAAAAAACTCAAATTATATAAATAAATAAAAAAAAAAAAAAGAAAAAAAAAAAAGAAAAGAAAACAATCCTATCATAAATATTATATTTGGTTTATCTTATGTCTATCTAGGCTTAGCATTGTTCATGTAAGTCAGTAATGTTATAAATTATAAATATAGTAATTTGTTGGTAAAACGGAAATTAAAATTCGATTGACGTTGGAGAGTTGTTGTTTATAGAGAACTATCAAACGTGAAGTTAGAGGCATTTTTATTCATCGTACGTACTTCAAATGTATATGGATTTTTTTTCTGATATATCAGGCTTAAGGATTTACAAAAAATTGAAAAACTTGTTTACAAGGCATAAATTACTTTAGAAATGTTATTATTTTCAATTTTTTTTTTGCAGGTGAAAGTTTTTCCAAGATTTTCTAATCCCTTTTAGAACTAACTAATAACTTTTTTCTATTCAATCCAATGAATTGTGCAAAAAGCAATTGAGCTAAAATGCAAACTCCTGTATAATTCTGAGACACCCTGTAAAAGTACATTTTCGAATTCTCGTGTCTATTCGACAATCGAAACGATAATAACAAACAGAATAACACAATTGCAACAAGGCGAGTTCCATAATGACCAAGTAACTGAGGAAATGTTCCGATCCTCTGATCTAATTTCTTATCTTTGATGAGGAAGTCACAGTTCAATTGAACAATAAGTCAATTGGACTTTGTACTGTCCTTAGGGGTTCTTGATTGAGCCAAAGTTATATAGTAGCGAAGTATGATACAATTAAAAGTTATGGCAACAATGATGTTATAAAGATACGATTCAACAGTCAATATAGTATCAACAGACGATGAGGATCTACATAATTCAAAAGTTGGATAATCTAAAGGCTCTGTTCCAAACTTTCTGGCAACCTTTATATAATTCGTTTTAACTATTTGGAAGCTATTGTTAAGCCTAACAGTAAGCAAGATGTAGGCTTATTTTTATTATATCAGTATTGTATTATTATTGTATTAAATCCTTGACATCATGGCTTCAATACTTTGCTACTCAATATTAGATACTGATATAAAACTAAGTTTATATCTGGAATTGGAGTTAAATCAATAGGACGGATAGGAATACATGATTAGATTAAATTTCTTTTCAGATAACAGTAAGTATGAAAATTTACGTTTCTCCTTCTGAAATAAACTTCATTGACCACTTTTAAAAAATATATTTATTTCTCCAATTTATTTCTTATTTGTTTATATATTTATTACACGTATTGAACATTGAGCACAATTAGAGTTTCTTTAAAGTATTTTACTTAGAAATAAGTCAGAAACTTGATTATCAAGTTTCTTAAAGACTAAACTAAGAAAATGTTTGGCAAGATATAAAGATAAGCAGGCAAGACAAATCTAAGATTATACTAAGGAAAAGGGAACGCCCATGTGATCTTTATTCTTTCAGAGACACAAACATAATTTAAAAAAAAAAAAACTTCTATTTAATTTCTAGTTTCTAATAATTTCATTATATGCTTTTTTTTCTAAAATCAAGTCGATAAACTAACATTTGAAGAAGTTGATTTGGTTTATTAAGGAGAGCATATTCAAAAAATTTAGAGTTTCTGAAGCACTGAAGCTATTTCATCCAACGGAGAATGAAAAGAATTCCAAGATTTAACCTGTTTGTTATTTTACATCAAAAAAAATCAGTTCAAAATTATGTTTCTCTCCGGCTTCTGTTTTGAAATCTTTTAGGATGAACGCAATATTCTGCTTTATTTATCCAATATAGAAAATTGAAACCTTCCAAAAATAATCAACATTAATTGAAATATTTCATGGAATTGATGTATGAAGTCATTTCATTAAACTTTTAAAGTAATGAAATTAAGATGTTAGAGTGCTGAATAAGTGATGATGGATATAGTTCATTTTAAATATTTTTTCAGACTTTTGAAGGTGACTAGATCTTTCTTTCTATTTCCTCACGTGTTTAATAAAATTTAAATAAACGTTGAATTATCATAGTAATTTAACACTAGAAATGTTTTAACTTACTAAAGTATCTCAAAATATTTTTAAAAATTAGTCAATAATTTCATTTAAAGAAATTAAAATTATAAATATATTTAATATGTATTGACAGTACTTTGCCATACATCTGCTTAAATATTACTAATGCCTATTGATTTAACTCCAATATTATAGTTGTTTGAAAATTTATGAAAATATAGGCATACGAGCGGCAATCGAAAAGTAATTCAGTAATTTTTTATTCATGAAAACTTTTAATCATTAAACAGATGTAAAGATGTACACTTGAAAGTGCATCTAATTGATTAATTTTTACGTAATTTCCATTTAGGTTAATGCACTTGTCCCAACGTGAAATTAGTTTCCGTATGTCTGAGTAATAAAAATTGTCGAACAGTTTTCTGCAAATCTTAATCACTTTTGAGGTGGTGCCAGCTGCTTCTTCATTGGGCCGAACAAGTGGAATCAATTGGCACCAAGTCAGGACTACAGGCAGGATGTTTGAAAACTTCCCATTGCCAGGTGTGGAGTTTGCTAGTCACAGCTGCAGCAGCATGAGGACGGGCGTTGTCGTGGAGTAACAACACATCGGAAATGGACCTCTTTGGGTTTACGGCGAATGGTAGCTCTGAGTCAATTCAATGTATGCTACAGCATTGACACTTTGTCCTTCACGGAAGAAATCAATAAACAGAACACCTTGACTGCTGAAAAAACAGTAATCATTACCTTTCCGGCAGACTGTATAGCTTTAAGCTTTTTTGGTGCTTCCAAACCATACTTTCTTGCTTTCTTTCAGGTGAAAACGATACGGTCAAGGAAGCTGTTTCCTTCACATTGGTCACGCAACAAATTTTTAAGGCTGCTTGACCAATGTGTAACCGACTCTGTTCTCTATGTGCAGTGGCGTTAGCTATCTGGATACCCATCTGGCTACAATCTAGCGATTCGTGGATAATGTCAAAAACAGTTCCATACGAAATGTATAATCCCTGCGATATGTCTTTGATTTTTACCCGTTCATCCTCTTTAATCATTCACGTTCACAGAATCGATGTTGGAATCTGTGTTTGATATTCATCGTCTGTCATCTTCATTGAATACGCTTGTGCGTCCAATTGTGAACTTTGCACACTAGTTGCATTTACGTTCGCCATCTCTGTATTGAACACATTTCACGACAGATTTTAGCAGGTTTTCTTTCCTTCACCACAAGAAATCGGATGACGCTTCGGATCGCAATCTCATTGAATGTCTTTATCACAGCTGTCATTTTGAAACAGCTGTGACATACACTACGGACAATACACATGCATGTCATCTTACGAGGAAAATAGAAAAACTACATGCCGTTTCAAGTGTAATCAAAGTTTTCATGAAAAAAAATAATTCAATTTTTTTCGATCGCCCCTCGTATTTTACATGTCATAATAATTAAGTTACTGATAAAATATATCAACCTAAAGCTCTTTTTTAATTATTGTGATAGAAACTTTAACACTATATTCCTAAAATTTACCATTCTTCAGTCAATATTCTTTCCCGATGGCAATTGAATGATTAAAATTTACTTTGTTTCGTAGATAGCGAAGCTAACCAAACATGTAAAAAACACGTAATTTACTCTTGTCCCTATTTTTCTGTGGTCTCGCAATTGTGGTTTACTTTTTCGTGCTTGATATTCATTTATTTGTAATTCATTTTATTTCCTGCTTCTTTGCTATTTTGATTTATTTTCTTGGCGATTTTTTAATGGAATTTGAATGAAGCTCTTAAACAGAGAAAAGTCCAAAGCTCTGGTAAAGGCAATGTCATGGTAACAGTTTTGTTTAGATGCGGAGGGAGTTTGGCTTATTGATTTTCTCCAGAGAGGGTCTCCTAAAGCCCCCAGTGACTTTCACTTGCTCGAAAACTGAATGAACTTAGAAGAGGGAATTTCTAGTGACCATCGCATGATGTCTGCCATGAATACCAGTTGAGGCTTTCCAGAAAGAAGAGGTTTCAAGAATTTCTAAGTAGGATCCAAGTGTAGGTGATCGTTCTTCAAATGTACAGTATATCAAGTCAAGTGATCAATATAAAACAGTATTTATAAAAGGAACATTTGATACCGGTACTAAAAATCTTTCTAATAAAAGTATTAGCTTTTCAGTGACTTCTGAATTATCGTTGGCTTTTTGAATGCAGTCATAGCAACCGAGCGTAAAAAATACCTGAGGTTTTTTTTCTCTGGGGAAAAAGAACACCTGTCAGCTATTTCACCTTCATATATTTGTAATCTAGACGAACCTGCTGAATGATTCATTAATGCTAATATTTAAGGAAATACAGGGTTCAAATCAATTAAGTGAAGCTTATTAATCGATTGGAGGTTTGGAGTTTCTTCAACTATCAGATAAAAGAACAGAAACATGAATTTGTAACATTTGATTTAGCATTTAAATGTTAAAAACACTCTGAAAGTAGAACGAGATGATTTGAGATGAAGTGCAACTTCAAAAATTTATTAGTTTGAATTACGGCGGAGTGCACCAAACTTCATTAACTTTGATGACTGCAGTTTGGACGGAGCTAAAATTAGTGGGGGGGTGCTGCTCTAGAAAAATTTTAGCCTTTGTTTAAACATTTGTGAAAGGAAACAAACATGTATAAAAAGAAATTTATCAAGTTTCTGAATAAATTTTATTTTTATACATGTTTGCTTCCTTTCACACAATTTTAAAACAAAGGCTAAAATTTTTCTGGAGCAGCACCCCCCCCCCACTAATTTTAGCTCCGTTCAAACTGCAGTCATCAAAGTTAACTGAAGTTTGGTGCACTCCGCCATTAGTCTTTTAACACCGAGACGGAATTTATCTATCTTAAGATGAAAGTTAACTTTTACTACCTACAATAAAATAGTTTAGAATTTCAGTGATCGCTTAAATAACATTTCCAGATGTAAAGTGTCATTCTTTTCAAAATCAAAATACTTAACAAAGAAATTTCGTTGATTGCGCAGGTCCTCAGCGCAAGTGATTTCAAAATAACAGTTAAGTAACTTATTGGTTTCGTTGACAAAGAAAACTACGTAAATTAATATTAATTTTTAATAACCATTCATTTCAATTAACTCTTATTGGAATTTCACGCCACAGTAACAGAAAAGAAAAATTGCTGTTTTAGTTTGACTTTTTTTCTTAAGCCATTGGTGTTTGTAACCAGTATAGATGATAACCTTTACCTCACCGAAGGACTCAGTGTTTTTTTAATCCTATCTCTTGGCACCGCATCCTTTAAGACAAGGAAAGTACTATCAGAAAAAAAAATGGAAAAGTTCAGTGAGTGTAACGCTTTCTCGTAAAACCTTCGTCCAGACGTAAATCAGCATTTTTAGCCCAAGTTTGATAGTGTTTTCTTTTATTCATGGCCTCGGTGTCCTCAATAGTGCTGATCAAAATCCGATCAAGGGTAGTTTTTACCTTGGTGGCTTTCCAAGAAAGCAGCCGTTTGTTTTATCGTTAACTTTATCCTCATTGGTCAGAGAAAGGCAGATTAACTGAAAAACAAAAAAAGATTGTAAAACTAATCTAATCTACTCTGGGATTTAGCTTTAACTACTGGAATGGGGTAAAATTCAAAGGCTTATCTTTACTTTCTGTTTTGAATGACTTACGTGACTAGCAAGATTAAACCTACTTCTGCCTTCTAGGTATCAAGAATAAGATTAAACTCAGCTTTCTTTTTTATTTTTGAATTGAATAAAGTATTGGTAAATAAAGCTTAATTTACTAATAGATGCAATAAATATCACTTTTGTTTTTAATTAGACTTAGAAAGAAGGAAAATTTTAATTCAAGCAAAGTATTTTATGTATTGTATACATTCAAGCTTTGTATTCCACTTAAATTATTGAAGAATACTTACTTAAGAATAATGGCTACGTATAAGTTTGTATTTAATCTAAGTAAATCATTTACGAAGATGGAACCTTAGATTTCAAATTTTTTTTCAGAAAAAAGTAGAAATTGTATTTTTTTTCTGAAGTTCATTTGATTAAATTCTTTTATTTACGAAGGCTCATTTTAAATTTTTAATTTTAATTTTCCTGTGTTTACTTATTGCTGCTGTTTCTTTGAAAAATTAAGAGGGACAAGGTAATGAAATTTAAGTTTAAGAATTATTTAAGTTTAAGAATTAAGTTTAATCGAATTAAATCTTGTAACTGAGTAACTAATGAATTATTTATTTATGGGGGATAAAAAAAGCTTTCTTTTAGAAAAGCTTTTAATTAGATACGTTTTAAGTTATTTGGAGAAAATAAAGTGAACATGCAGATATTGTGATTTTTAACAAGCAATATTACGAAAGCTACAAACCAATGCATCTATGTGAATACTAACCATGGTATCCGGCGTTGACTAGGAAACGTCAAATTCTTGTTCCTTGTTCGCCATATATCACTCGCATTATTGATTTCGGGCGAAAAGGATAAAAAATTACAAAAGCAAAACTAAGTATGTAGTATAAATACTCTTGATACCTAGTCGATTACTATACAAAATAAGTTAAAGGGTCTGGGGTCTTTGAGATAAGCAAAATTCATTTTTGAAGAAACTACTATGATTAATTCCAAGAAGAGATAGATTATGATTTACAGTTGATAGTTAATAAAAAAAAAAAGGTTTTACAATTTAGTGATGTTAATGATACACTAACAACCCGGGAAAAGTAGATTCTCCCAACGTGCAACTGCTTTCTCACAACTACCCGATAAAAGTAGATTCTCCCAACCCACGACTGCTTTTATAACCAGCGAGTGCGTCTGTGACATATTTTTATTTTTTGTAAACATTATAGAGATTATAAAAAAATCCCCTTGGCTTAATAGATAAGACGTCTAACTTCGGATCAGAAGTTTGCCGGTTCGATTCTCTTAGCGAATTTGTAGAAATTATTTCTATTTTCACAAATCACAACAATTGCTCCGGACAGACTGACAATGAAATAAAATACTGTAGTAATATCGATTGAAATTGAATTATAAAACATGTTTAACATTTTTTTTGTAATATTCGTATTTATGGCTTTGAGAACTATCTCGAATAAATAAGCTCGGTATTTTATAGATATACGGCAAGATATACCATTTATTGAAAGGCTTCTTTTTAGTTGGAAAAGCAACCTTAGGAACTTGAGGTGTCATTTTGATCATTACTTCGTAGACCTAGGTTCCCCCAAAGAAACCCATCTACCTATGACCTATCTATGTTATAGACTTGGTTAAGTTACATCCTGACATGCATCGGGGAGAAAAATTGTTTTAATATTAAAAATATATATATATAATTTTAAAAGCAAAATTACATGCAGGTCTATCTAGCCATGTATCGGTCTATCGTTAAAATAACCTGTTATTTTTGCTATATCTTAGATCGAAAGATATAATCAAACATTGCAAAAATACATTGGCGTTTATTTCCAATATCATCGTATCTCAAAAAATAAATAAATAAATAAATAAATAAATAAATAAATAAATAAATAAATAAATAAATAAATAAATAAATAAAAACTTGAAAGTTCGCTTCCTGAAAACTCACTGATCATAAATCTACTATTTCTTCTTCTTTCTTCTCAATTTTCGATAACCTTCAAATAACTTATTACGTTCCTGTTCTTTTTTATTTTGTTTTGTTTTTATTTATTTTATGTGCAATTCCTTAATTTCTTCAAATTACAGGTATCATTAAAATATAATTAAGTATCTTTATAAAAACGAAGCAAAGTAAAATGAATTTTTATAAAAATTGGTTCAGTTGTCTTTGACGTATCAAACAAAACATATTCAAGCGCAAATACCTTTTAAGGCTAACACGGATGTTTTGCAACCTACTTTAATTCTCAGCCACGCCACTGTTCCTTCGAAACGCCTTAATATCTTCCAATATTTTTCAATTAGATTTATAAAGAAGGGAAATGACATAAAATTTCTATACGAATTGAATAAAAAACTTTTAATCGCTTCCTGTAATACTGGAAGGACAGTTTATAATTGCTGTTTTCATGGTCTATTTCGCAATATCTATTAATACTTTCTCACGAATGGCATTTCTGTGGCATCGCGTGAAGCAATAGCAGCCATTTGTAGCGATGGTTGCAGCGATTACGCTGTTAAGGTCGCCGTGGCTCCTCGCTCTGTCAAACGTCATTAAGAAAGCGGCCCCCAAAGCAAGCTTTGCTGTCGAACAATATAGCAATACAGGGAAGCCGCAGTATCGGGGGCAGCTTCAATTCAACGTGTGTGGATTTTGATAGGTTATGCGTGATACGAATCCACTTAAAGCCAGGAAAACTATTAGACTTCATCCGTTTTTTGTGGCGATGGCTGCGTATTTCAAAGGTCGACGTAGAGAAACGTGTAAGTAAAATTTATCACTTTTGCTTCTTAACAGAATATTTATTAGAAACATTAATGTTTGAATTGAAAAACTTGATAAAGGTCAGACATTAAGAAGTGTACTTGTAAAAAGTTTTATATAAATTTCGATTTTACGGAAAGCTTTAATTTTAACTTGTATTATCTGAGATCTTTCTTTGTTTTTTTTTTCCATTTATATTTAGTTTTTGGCTTGAGTCTGTTGCTTGCTTTAGTAATTTATGTCTTGAGTTTTAAGTAAATAGACGTACTTTTTAAAGAACTGTTTGAAATTTTTGAAATTAAAATTGAAGTTTTGGTGTTCGACGACCATCTCCGTCGATTCACATTAATCAAGATTCTAACAATCTTGGTTTTATTTATGGCGATGCAGTTTTTAGCGACCCATTTCGGAGCTACTGCGATAGCGATCAAAATCGGTAGCTATTGCGTTTGTCCTGTCCATCCGTGTCCGTCCCTTCCTAACAATTCCCGAACGGAAGGTCGGATCGACAAACCATCGTACTCAGAGGCCAAACACCGTATGAATAGGGTATTTTCAGGGGCCAATGCCCTACCTCCCCCTTCTAGATATTTGGCATTGTTTTCATTGGATTTCCACTATTAGCTTAAATGTTAGAAATGCAACCATCTCATTTCAGTTCTCAATTATAGCTTGATGGTTAAGGTCTTGAGCTGATATAATGAAGATTGTCTGTTCGAATCCGTATAACTACGTTTTTTTCCTCAATGTCCGCCTAGGTTTTTTTTTCTTTCTTATTTTCGTAACTTTTTTTATTTTTCCTAACTTATAATGTACTTCCTTTTTTTTTTTTTTAATATTATGGGTCGCCTTTAAATTTATGCTTTAGTACAAATTCACTTGTCTATTTCAGTTCAATAATCATCAGTTGCGAATAATGACCGAACTTCCTGCTTTGTTGTTTTATTGTTGGGACATATGGATTTATTATTAAATTGTGAGTTTATTTGAAAATTCAGATCCAACTTAAGTTTAAAATAAAAAAAAAATATCAGATAATTTTTACATGCGTTACGAATTAATCACAAGTTTGATTAACTGCATTTGATACCAATTACAAAAGTTAGCGCAAGGTTTTACTGGCTACTTTTCAGCGGGAAATAACAGTTGTCTTTAAACTTATACTTTTTATTGAATTCTACAACCAGGACAAAATATCTTTATGCTTTAAAACTGAATAAGGAAAAATCACCTGGTAGCATTACATGTTCATTTACATTCGTACTCTTAAAGAAGTTAGAAGTTTTTAAGTTTCTGAAGTTGTTGGTTACTAATAAACTTATAAACCCGTCAATTTAGTGATCAGAAATAACAAATGGTTTCCTATTAACTAGAATAAAATTTTGAAGATTATGAAATTTTAGAAGATTAAGTGATTGAATCCTTGGAAAAAAATTTTTAAAAAATCTTTTAAAAATACAATATATAATATTTTTATTATCTTCATTCTATTTTTATTTGAAAAAGATTACTAGGTTTCAAATGCTAAAACTGGTTCGAGGATATTTCAGTAATTTAAGGATTTATCCAACTGTAATAAAGAATATTATAAATAAAAAGTTTTAGTAAGGCGGTGAATAAGAGGGAATTTTTGTAAACTTGAATATTTTTAAAATTTAATTCACTTCCTTATTGGATTGTAATCAGTGACAGATTGTCATTATCCTTGAAGGTTAAGGGGTAATTTTAACAGTTAAAACTTCAAACACTGTTTCATTTCATTCAATTTGTTTTCGTTTCTTCAAGAACATTTCGAAAATATTCCACATTCAAAATCTTTACTTATACTTTTGAATAGTAAATAACATTGAAAAGGAAATGGAAGTATATTTAAACTTAAGGCATTAATAAATGCAGTTCTTGATATATTTAATACACACTTAACTTTATCCATTACATTACACTTGCAAATTGAAAGATATTCGTAATCTGTAGGTTTTCGCCAAATAGTTCTGCAAACAGTATCAAATAAGTACCGTTCTTATCTAAGTTTGAAAAAAAAAAGCAAAATTTGAAAATATCTTCATAATAATAAAAAATAGTACGTAAAAACAAAGTTTCCTTATCCTATGATAATATTTTTTTTTCTCTAATTACGATTATTTATAGTTTTTGAAAGATTTCTTTTCGGTTTTTCTTTGCTTAACAAAACCAAATTTCCAGTCCTAACAGTATTCGCATGTTCATAAAATACGTTTTAAAATTTAGCAAAAAAACATTTTATAAAAAGCTAGGTTTTTTAAGCAGCTAAGTTTATACCTTACTGTACACTATATGTAAGCAATGATGTTGCATCACAGTGTTATCATCTTTTGATGCGTTTCAAAGTGTTCATCACTTAGACGTTCTCTAAGAACGTTTCTGAGATAAGCACATTTTGTAAAGATTATCTTAAGGTTTTTCTTTTTTCATCAATTTAGCGAAGAGGTTACATTTAATGTGAAGGATTACAGCAAAAGCTTATTTGAGTTTCTTTTTTTACTTGTGAGTCCATTAGCCAAGTGGTAAAGCACTTGACTGCGGCCTGGAGGATTCAGCTCCAGTCCCCGTCCTCGTCGGAGGTAGAGGATTTTCTGCTCTGAATTCTCCTTCACATGGATCCACCCAGCCCTATGTTAAATGAGTATCGGGTTTCTTTAAGGAATTAGAGGCTGATCACCCGAATTCAATTTAGTCCATTTGGTCAGGAAACGGCAAGAGCCTTTCTTACCGCAACCTCAAAGGTCTATCGCAATACATAGGATCTGCATTGCATATTTTTACCTTAACTGACTCTTTAAGAAAAGATGATAAAATTTTCAGGGAATTCAAATATTTTTAAATATCTGAGGAGTGAATTAATTGAGTAGAATATTATAATGATGGACGAAGATTTGAGCCTTGCAGTAAACTAATATTCGAAATTTATTTTTGGAATTGGTAGAAATTTGGCAGAAATACCTGCTCTTAATCAGTAGATATTTTGTAAGTACAGTATATATTTTTAAAAACTAGTAGAATTTATAAGCGTTTATTACTTCAATGTTAGATACCTTGACCAGAGGAAATAGAAATTATTAAAATAAGTTCTTCACATATTTAATACTATGTACTAAAGCTTTATTTTCAGTAACTGTAACCTCCACATTATACACACAAACATTGAAATATTTACTCAGGAATGTTTGAAATAACTTTATTCAGAAGAGTTAAAAAGAAGAGATTAAAAAGTTATAAAACAAAATATTCCAGCAAAAAATAATCTTTTAACTCATATTTTACACAAAGTTGAAAAATACAACTCCTTGTAAGTTTTGGAAATTATTTTTGCCACTGCAAAGATAAGAACCAAAAATTTTTCATTCACCTGAATATACTTTCGAAACTTATCAAAATTTTCTTAAAGATAGAAAATTTGCTAAAACTTTTTTGCCAAAATTTAGAGAATCAGGGTATCAGCGGTCGGATAAATGCGCTGTCTTCTTTGTAAATTATATTGTACTAGATGAAAAGCTCGTTCTTGGTACGGGTTATAAAAAAGATTTTCGTGTGTGATGAGAAAGCAATTGAAATTATGAGATAACTTCGAAACTTCCCAGTCCGTACAAAAATTACGTTGCATTGAGATCGGCGAATGTATGACTGCCCACCCCTTTCGCCCCTTCTCCACAACCCTATCACATCAAACCGTCCCCATAATCACATGATCAGTATAAAAATTAATGTTACATTCTTATTGTGTAACCCGAAAACCTTGTAGAAGTTTTGATTCAACCCACTGTTCAGCAATATTTGCCTATCCCTTCACACTCCTCCCCCGTTTACATCCCTTAGGGTTCGATATCAATGAGGATCTTTTCAATTTTGACAAAGAACACTCATGACAGCTTTCGTGTTTCCACCTCAAGCGGTTTTGAAGATATGCAAACCCTTCAAAACAGGTTGCCTCCCCCCGTTTACACCCATTTGGATCTGAACGTCAAAAATTCGTCTAATATGTATCGTTTCGATTTTGATAAAGAATATTCATATCAAATTTCATATTCACTATGGAGAGGATGAGGAAGAGATTTAGGCACAAAAATAGTTTAGTCCTAGTTTTTGCCACCTGGTTATGTACTTTTATGTACTGATAAATGTATAGATTTCGCACCTTATCTGCTCTTTTTTAAAATACAAATGCTGTTCGTTTGTTTGTTTGTTTGTTTGTTTGTTTGTTTGTTTGTTTGTTTGTTTTGACTTAAAACTTAACTGTCTTACCTGATTATGGAATATCTTTAAATGGTTTTAATATTCACAGAATCCAGCTTCAAATGCATTTATTGATGCCAGATTGTTTAAAATTTGGTAAACAAAAGATATTACAGAGGGATTGAGAATATGACAATGATTATAATTAATGTATTGTAATCTTCATTTTTTTTTATCAGGAAAACATGGATGTAATTTTACAAGAACCTTTTGAAATCAATGTTCGAGGATGATGACAATTAAATATGTATTTAACAATATTATCGAGGCATAACTTCACAAGTAAAAATTATATAGTATAATAATAAGTATAATTTAATATTATTATTAATATAAAAGCTTACGTAAAGTTAGATATGTAATTTTCATCATAACCTATGCGATCCAACATACTTTTATCAGATCGTTGTGAAGATCGTGATCAACCGTTTGAGAAACACTGCTTTAAAAAATAAACAGAACTGAGTTCTACTTAAAATAATATTCTCGATAGTGATGGGTAAATCATCAACAGTCATAAAAATATGATGTTGTTTAAAATCGTAAGAGAATGGCGTTAAATGAATCTAATTTTTATTGAAGTACAAATTTTTGTAAAACATTGTTTAAAACACAAAATAAATTCTAGATTTCGTATTTCAATAATTCTTTGTTTTTAAATTGCCGAGGATTTTTAAGAATCTTGTTTTAATATTTCTTTAGGAAATTACGTTTGTTATTCGAATCTGTACTCGAGTAACTCTTGGAACTTAATGGTTACAGTTTCTGATTAAGTAGCCTTATTTCTCCAAATAATATAATATTATAAATAATACTTTATATCGAAGCTGAAGGAAGCGGGGATTGATGCCAACAACTTTACAGAAATGATTCAACATACTGCATTTGACATAGCTCCACAGAACCAACAGAGAAAGCACAGATGGTGGAATAATAAATGTGAAGAAGCTCTTAGACAAAAGAAAAAATCTTGGAACAATTGGTATAGCAGGAAAACAAGTAGTAAGTGGAATAGCTATCAGTCTGACAAGAAACAAGCGGATAAAACTATTAGGGCACAAAAGAGGTGGTTTGAAAAGGAACAACTTGTATCTATAGAAGAACATTTTAAAAAATATAATACAAGGGATTACTACAAAACATTTAATAATTGTATGTCTGGGTACGTTTCGCAATCTCTATGCTTCAGGAAAGAAAATGGAAAACTAGCACTTAATAATGACGAAAACTGTAAGCTATTAGCAGAATATTTTGAAAAGTTACTGAATTGTGAAAAACCGACCAAAAAACTGGAATTTCATGATAGCATCTCTAATAAAGATTCAGAACCACCAAGTCTTGATATGATTAAAAAATACATCCAACAACTAAAAAACAACAAAGCCCCAGGTGAAGATGGCATCACAGCAGAGATTCTAAAAGCTAGTGGAGATTTAGGTGCCACAATTATAAAAGAAAAAATGGACAAGATCTGGGACACCGAAACAATTCCAGAAAATTGGAAGGTTGCATTAATTCACCCACTTCATAAGAAAGGGAATAAAACAGACATTAATAATTACAGAGGAATCTCATTATTACCTGTAGAATACAAAATCTTATCCAAAGCTTTTTTGGACATACTAAATCCTCAACTGGATAAACATATTGGAGAATATCAAGCTGGGTTTAGGAGTAGTAGATCCTGTCCAGAACAAATTCTAAACCTTAAACAAATAATTAGATACTTGAAAATATCAAATAAGAAGATAGTGCTAATATTTGTTGATTTTAAAAAGGCCTATGATTCGATTGACAGAGATTCTCTTTTTAAAACCCTAAAAGAATTTTCAGTAGATAAGAAAACTCTGGAATTAATTAAACAAACTTTGACAAACACGGTGTCTAAAGTTAAATTCCATGGAACAATTTCTAGTCCTTTCCAAATTGAATCAGGAGTCAGACAAGGAGATGGTTTGTCCCCACTCCTATTTAATTGCGTGTTGGAAAAAGTTACAAGAGAATGGATAAGTGAGGAGGAAAAACTAAAACTTAATAAATACATTATGTTGGGTAGATCTAAAGTATCAATCAACTGCTTGGCCTTCGCGGATGATCTAGTAATATTAGATGGAAACATAGAAAATGCAAAAAGAAGACTGGAACTCCTAAAGGAGACAGCAGAAAAAGTAGGTTTACAAATATCTTTTGAAAAAACAAAATACATGACCAATGAAGGCAATTCACCAGGAATTCTTAAAACTAAGTACGGCAACATTGATAAAATGGATAACTTTATATATTTGGGTGAAAATATAAATCTTAAAAGTGAAAAAGAAGCAATTAAAATTAGAATTGAAAAAATGAAAAGAGCATACATGAAAGTAAGAAATTTGTATAATAAAAAATGTTTATCTAAAGCCGTTAAATTGAGACATTATAATACAGTTGTAAAACCTGAAGTGCTTTATGGGTCAGAAACACTATTACTAACTGGATGCAAAATGGCACTAGAAGATTTGGAAAAGAAAGAAAGAAGAATCTTGCGAAAAATATTAGGTCCAATCAAGAATAAAGATGGCGATTGGGTTTTGAGACCAAATAGAGAAATTTACTTGCAATGCCCTAAAATAACGGATGAGATCAGGAAAAGACGTGTTACCCTTTATGGGCACTTAGAGAGAATGAATGAAGATAGATTAACAAAGAAAATCCATACTTTCTTCCAAAACAGGAAAACAGACAAAAAAAATGGGTGGAGTGGGAAAGCAATAAAGGACTTAGCAGAAATGCAGATTGATCGGGAGACCCTACTCAGCAGAGACAAATTCAGACTAAAAGTTAAGAAGTTCAAAGGTTTTCAGGAAGACACAGGGAAAAGGAAAACAACTGGAGCCAAATGGTCGGATGAAAGGAAAAGAGTCCATTCGGAAAGGATGAAGGAGTTTTGGAGAAAGAGGAAGGAAGAGAGAAGAAAATAGTTATCTTAATGTGGTCCTTAGTTGGCCTGAAACGATTATAAAAAAAAAAAATACTTTATATCTTTGACAAGAAAGACAATTTTTCGTTTAAATAATGAACAACGTTGTATTACTTTTTAATATGCAGTTACATTATTGTAATAATTTCAATTGTTATTTTACTTTCCTTCAAAATTGTTGTGGTTGTAGTTCTCGTTAATGCTGTTTTCTATTTGTTGTGTATTCTTATATTTTCTTTTCTGTTTTTGGCATTTTTATTTTGAGTTTTTTGCTTGATAAAGAAGTCGCCGTAAAGACTTCGAAAATTTCCCTTTGTAATATTGTATTATTTGGTGAAGTTACATTTTTCTGATTGTAACCTTGTTTTATAGGCTATCATAACTACTGGACTGAATATACGGAATATGATCTAGGACTCCCATTCGTTATAAACTGTTCTTTTAAATGACCTTTTGGTCATATAAAATGAGATCACCAGTGAAACCTGCAATTGTCTCTCGTTAAGACGGGAGGAGGATAGGGATTGGGGATGGGAGGAATTGATGAACAGCTTTGAAATCCAATCCGTGTCCTTGATTTAGACGTGGCCCTGGCTCGGCTTTCGGTAATAAAAATAATAGAGAGGTCGTAAAGCTTTCGATATTAAAGGGCACGATGATGGTCCGGTAATGCGCTGCCTGCTGATGGCGTTGTCTTCGTAACGGGGAATTCGGCGCACGACACTGCGTCGCCGCTACGACGATGATGAAGTGCTTGCCGTGAAGGTGATGTCGTCCAACTTGACCGACATTCAGTCTACAGCACACCTGCGGTCGTGGTCTGTAATTAAAGCGAACAGTTTCCTGCTAAGTAAGCATCATCAGGGGAAAAGGATGCCGAAAATATATCGTTCGTGGGCGAGGAATAATGCGCCGTTATGGAATTCTTTAATCAGAAGCTTTGATCTCCGACCCCTTTTGCCACGTTAGTGAGATCTCCAACAGTGATGTTGCGTAAATCAAAAAGCGAAGCCACACGACGAGAAAATTAGCTACAATCATCTCTCTGTAATGTGTTGCCATCAAATTTTGACAACTCCATTAAAAATTACAACTTCTGTGATAAAGTGAGACAGTCAAAGCGTTTATATTTCGAAAAAGAGTTCTTATACTTAAATACCGTATCAATAACCACATTATCCGCTCTTTGAAGTAATTTTTGTATCATGTCGACAAAAGCGCAATAAAAGCTTCTCTTCTGCCCTACTTTTTTTATCTGTGGATGATTAATGGCTCCTTTTACTTCTTTACTTTTTGACATGTTATTTCTTTTCTTTTCCACTTTATATCTGCCTCAGAAAGAAAATTAGACTTGACTACTTTTTTTAATCTAATGGTCAAGGCAATCTTCTACTTCTTTTAAATTTATTTTGTTTTGATTTCTTTCTGTTTTTGTCTTGAAATGGATTATTATTAATTCCGACTTATTGTTTTTTGCATTTTCTTGTAAAGTGCCAAACGATTTTTTTTTGTAAATAAAGATCTCATCAAGCAAGAGAATCTGGGAAATTGGTTGTTTCTTACTTTATTTAGCTTCTTTTTGCAACAAACAAACCATTGTGGAAGATTTCTGATAACTAGAAGAACATTGCAAATATGACGGTGGCTTTTTTTTTTATTTCGTGACTATTTTTACTTTAATAACATAAATAATTCGTATTATGAACCATTAAAATTTTAAAAGTGATAGTTAGAAGAAAGCATAGACAATTTTAAGAAAAATCAACATTTCCATGAAATTACAATAACAAAAGTATTAAGCCATCTTTATTTACTTGGCGCGATATATAAATTGAACTGAAAGATAAGATTATGTTAATCAATAAAATAATAAAATGTACGTAGTTACATATATATGGGATGCAGCTCATTGTTGAGACACTGGACTGGTGGAGATGGATTCTGGGTAGTGGGAATTTTCTTTCTTTCTTTCTCTTCCAGAAAGGTCTTTAAGATTCATCCAACCTCTGGTGTGAAAATAGGATTATTTTTCTTTCCAGGGAGTTAAAGACGGGCGGATGCTGTGCTGACCGTCAGATTTCAACTTATTCCCGTTTTCCAGGAACCCCTCCATCCCATTTCGCTCTTGTGATTGGTTTTGGATTTTTTTAATTACACATATACTAGTAATTTAATACTCCTATCTGGCGCTCAGTCATGTAGTCCTGAGTTATTACTCTTAATTGAAACGATGTTTTCGCTATCAAAACATTTGTAGTAATGATTTCAGAGGGTTAATCGTGATTTTTGTTTAATTACTTTCTGAAATAACACAGAACAGGAAATATATCTATGAAATAAAATTCAGAATGCAAATAAGCATTAGCAGAAATCCAGAAATCGTGTATTTTGTATTCTGGACTTGAACTTTAACACAAATATGTTTCATTATCTTTACACTGCATTAACTTCACTTCATTAGTAGCCTCTTCTAATAATACAGAACAAAGAAAAAAATGGTTTCATATTGTATACAAAATCATTATGACCCTGCATGTATTATTTTCGAGTCACTGGACTGCAGACCGGCATTCCTATTTTCCCCACCATAAAGATTCCAATAAGGTATTACTTTTCTCTGTCCGACTTATAGTTTGTCTCTAAAACTGTCTCTTAAGACTTATAGTTTGGGCTTAAGGGATGGATGGAAGGACAGATGATGATCGCTGAAAATACAAAACTAAAAATGCCAGTCCGATAACTGCTGCACACTCGTTCAATCACTAGTAAATACTTCAGAAGATAACCTCCGAAAATTCCAAAAGCAGATCAATTCGCTTTCCTGAATTTAAACTGATCTCATTAGTTATTTGTATCTTGTTATAATTCTGTTTGTGTATTTAAAAGTCATAGTAAAAAAAAAACATTTTACAATACGGTTTTTAGTTATTTATTTACTTTTACAATAATTTTCTACTAAAATTATTGCACTAACATTATTGTTTAAAACTGAATAAGAATGAAAGTTATCAAAACCTTTTTTAGTACTTGATTTTGCAACGTCTTATTGGCTACAATCACAAACTTTTGTATTTTTTTCTAGCTTCCGTTGACGTTTCTTAGCTATTCTATTTATTTTTCAAATTCTTTCAACAGCTTTAACGGTTTCATTATAAATATTTCACATGCAAGCGTCGCTCCAATTACAATAAATAGATCTATGATTTGAATCTTTCAGGTCTTCGACTCCAGTGATGCCTACAATATTTCCGTTTGTCTCATTCCGATTTATATTTCATTGTGTGTTTCCGAATATTATCATAGAGTGACATTTACAATTTAACTAAAAGTTATAATAGATTTGCGTTTTTTATAATAGTAGACAATTCCCTCATCTCTCAATAAAGTTGAAATAAACAGACGAATTTAGATTTTTTAAACTTATTTTGTCGTTCAACTGAACTTGAAATAATAAGGAGAAAAACATTATTTAAAGATTATCCTTTGATTATCTTACATTTTAGAAAGTGTGTAAATTTATCTGATTTTCTACAAAGCTTCTATTATTTAAAAATTATTAGGACATTTTCATTAGAAATGATCGAAAATAATTGCAGTTTTTAGCCAAAGTTTGGTTATTCTATTAATCAATCGGAATTTTATTTCAGTGCGCAATTTAGAAACAGAATTAGAAGAGGATTAGAATAGAAAGGGACATCTAGCTTTTTTTTACAATCTGATTGAGAGTTTATTGTATTGGAATAATTCGGAAAGAGCGTCTTTTAGAACATTAATTACTAATTCGTCTTTATTTATTTTGAATTTGAATTTTTGTAAATATAAATTTATATTTGATGTAATGTTGTACCCACAAGTAAAATGGAAGGACTGTTTGCTGGACAAGGGATAAATGATGCATATCTTCGGGGTTGATTTACGACAGTGCTACCTTATTATTCAATTCTCTGATATTTAAGATTTCAGCTAAGTAGTTATAGTTATTCCTACGAATAAAAGTTTGCCAAGTAAAAACAATATAAGAAAACCACCATAACATTTAATCAAGCCAGAAAGCCCGAATGACATCAATTTCTTCAATTTCAAATTAATAGAGAAATTAATACTTAAAAAAAACAAGTTGCCATTTGAATTTACAATAATAAATAATAATATAAATACACTATAAATAGATTTACAGTAGTAAATAACATGGCATTATTGTGTAAATCATTTGCGAACACTTTACAGCAGTTGAGTTTTTCAGTTACAAATGTCATTTAGATCTCTGATAAGTTCTGATCTCTTACTAATTGCCTTGCCGCCTACAATTTTTTGTGAAGTCACGTTACAACTGAAATTAAATAGCTTACATGACTCACTAAGTAGTTCTTTATTACGTAGAGTATAAAATAAAATCAATTAGATTTAGAAAAAGATTTAGAAAATCAGTTCGCTTTTGGGGTAAGGAATTGAGTTCTATTCTTTCTACATCCGGGACTTCGCTTGCTAGGATCTACTCCGACCATCCCTTGTTCTTTTCTTGGTATCAGTATTTACCAATCGGCAAATTTTACTGAGTCGTTAATGAGTTTTTCGTAAAGAAATTTAGAAAGAATTCTACTGAGATACATAGCTGTAATTTAATGACTATGTATAGTTCGTGAGATACAGGAATATTTTCTTCGTATTTATACGTCATGTCAGGTTCTATTTTATTTCAAAGAATCACATCGTCTTAAATCAGGTTTCCCTGCAATCTCTGTTCCTGTTCTCATCCTACATTGATGAAAAAGCAAAGAATCACGACTCAACAAAGAAAAAAATTGGGCAGCCAGACAGACGAAGCCTCTGATCTATTTCTCTGGATAAAAAAAGCAGGGTAGAGGGTTGAAAAATGTCCATGGCTTCTCTGTCTCCTTCACCTTGTCACCTTCATCTTCTCTGATGTCGTAATTCACAGTTCGACAGAATTCCCAATGAGAATGTATGTAGTTGGTAAATCGATATGATTTTAAAATCTTTTTCTTCTATGCTACAATCATCTGCAAAGTTTATACTATTTTAAGAAAGTTAAAATAAGATGTTTAGATTATTAAAAATGTTAGGCCATATATGTATATACTTCTTCAATTTATTATATGGTTAAGATAGAATTGTAGTTGAGTAAAGTTGTAGGTTCATTTCGGTGATTATAAAGAAAACAATATACAAATTCATTTTTTCCCAATTCTTATAAAAATATTAAATTCCAGGTTTACTGTTATTCTTAAAATGTTTCCTATTTAACGAAATAGAACCATTGATCACTGAGCATTTTGTACAAACAATTATAATTGTATAAGAAATTTAACTTAATTTTTTTTAAAAATGATAAATTCCCTCAATCTCAAAAGACTTGTTTTTGTAGGTATTTCTTATTGTTCTTCTATTATGTAAATTGCATCCCCTGAACCACCATCTGTGCGTGAGAGGGAGACAGCATTAAAATCATTAAAATCATTTAATAACTTGTTTTAATATTGTGTAAATGCTGAGTCGAGTATTAAAGCCTAAGAGAATGATCTGATAACTATATTAATGATCAAAAAAGCAATAATGAGATTAAAAAGCAGTAACTTATCCTTTAATTTAATAGTGTCTGAAATCTGTGATTTTGTTCGAATAATCATCTACAAATCTTGAGTAATTATTTACAAAGCACTGAAATGTTTTCAAATTTCTCCTCAAGCAAAAAAATATAACTTCACTGAAGTTAGTTGATATTTAGTAATACGTCCAATAGAAGCATCCATGAGCGCTCTCCTGAACGATTTCTTGTATATTATATGCGAAATATATAATACGTATTAGTTTAATTACGTATTGTCTTATATATCAGGTTCTCTGAAACCACAATCTATCTTGTTCCATCAAATAAAAAATGTGTGTTGCATGTCACTATCAAAACAGAGTGAAAGTAGTCATTTTACATTATCTTGCTACTTCTTCAGAGTTCTACTGCATGTAGCATGTTCAGAAGACTCTAGAATTCCAATTGTGGCGCAACTCTAGAAGGATCCTTTTAATATCCCGGAAAAGATACTGGGATGGGTTTTCCGCTTGCCTTCCTCAGGAAGCCATTACGGAATGACTTCAGAACTGAAGGGAAGAAGCAGACAGGAAAGGAAATAAGCATCCACGCAGACTCCGGGATTTGAACCCAGATTCCAACAGTTTTGCAAAGGCCGTCGCCTTACCACAAGGTTATGCCAGAACGTCCATCCTACTATTGCTGACTTTTACTTTCGAAACCAAGTAAAAGTAACCGTCTGAAAATTTCAAGAGGATTTTTTTTTTCCGAATTTTCGTGATGTTTTTGAATAAAACATCCAAAGTTCAGAACCATAAAGATTGACTTTGTCAACAGTTCTTGAACGACGATCCAAAGGCCAGTCCGACGTCCGTCCATCTTTAAGCGTGGAAAGAACTAAGTCCCCATTGGAAAGGAGGTTTGCTAAACCACAAGATCTTCAAAAAGATCTCACAAACACATCCCGATCTCTGTCCTTGATCACAACTGGCACCTCGCTTCTTAGACCGTAATCACTGCAGCCACACGCGATTTGTCTCGAATGAAACATCTGACAATCTTTTCTAACTCTGTTTCACAAAATACTTTTGTGATAAGTGGCAAACTTCTCTTTCATGTCCGAGGCGTCAAGAAGCAATGCCTTCTCACTTTGCTCTGTTTAATTTGAATTTCATTTCGACTGATATAGCATTAAAACCTTAACTTTATTTCATCAGAGATATTTTTAACAATTACCAAATACGATAGAAACTGAATGCTGAAGGATGTTGACTCGAACGTTCACGTATTCAAATAATATGACATTAAAAAGATATCTTAATAACTTTACATCTAAATCAAATAAAATTGATATTAACCCGAGCAAATATTTAACTACAACCAAAGTATGTCTTGATACAGATCTCATCTTGAAAATATAGACGTTTTCTTCTTGTTTGCTTTATCATCTCTGGGGTTAGAGGAATTTTTTTTTTCCTCTTTCCGAACTTTGTTGATACTTAATCTTATACCGCATCCGACGCCTCAGGCAACTTTTAAAAGAAAAAAAATGATTTCGAGTACCACCATGCCTTAGTCTCTCTTGAGACAAACAGCGAGGCTTTTATAAGTTGTCCCCTTACTGCGCATGCGCAAAATGACTTCTTAACTTTCATTTAGAGACAAATTATTAGGGTATCGTTAATATTTAGACTAAGCGAGTATTTTATTAGGAATAAACGAGAACTCTATCCGCCCACTAAATCTCAAAGAGCACAATTATTCAGAACCATAATTTATAATTCCTTTTAATTATGATATGTTGCCTAATAGAAAATGTGAAATTTGCTGTAGTATTATGTAATTTAGAGATTTGACAAAGAATCGTTCCGACTGTTAAATGTTGAAAAGACAATGGGTAAGTGGCCCCACCTGGTGGTTTTAAAACTCAAACTTTTCTTTTATTAATCTTGTAAATTCGGAGGTTTAAATCCATGTTTTGTTTCTTTATCGTTATATGTTAATCCTTTGAATTGATTTTTAAGAAGTCATTATAAAATTGATTTACATTATTATATATATTTTTAAATTACTAGTACAGAATAATATAAATTTGTTTTAAAGCTTATAACGCCACTGAATCAAAGAGAAGAAAAGAATAAAAGTGGTTTTTGCTTTTCTATTTCCAATCTTTGAGTCCTGATTCCTCAAATCTATTCATTTATGATAAAGATAATTCAAAAACTTTACGTCATAGGAAGCTGAAATTTTAAAACTATATAGGTAGAAAATCGGTAGTCCTAGGATCCAGGAAAGATCTGGGATTTCCATTTGACTACAACGCGATTCCTCCAAACCATTCGTATCTGTCTTAGTTATGGTTCCTCCCTATTTTGCAGAAAGTTTGGTCAGAAAATTAATTTCGAGCCATTCCGCCACCGGAAACCTGATCAACAAAGAACAGATACATAATCTAAATTTCATAAACAAAAAAGTAATAACTGAAGTTAAATTTAGAGAAATAAATTTTATTTCAGAATTACCCACTGATATTCATTTATTAACTAATAAATAAGTAAATTTTACTTATTTCTTCAAAGTAAGATAAAGTAACTTTATCATGTAAATTGAGTGTGAAAATTTATTCAGAACTAGATAATCTTAACACAAAATTTCATTTCTTTAAATATTCATCTCCGAAGCTTCTGGAAAATACATTATTTTCTCGTTTCTAATTGCAGGTTTAAAATTAAAATTATCAAAACTTTTATGTACTTTACGAAAAGTTGGACTAAACAATTCCGAGCAACAATTGTATCTGAGAAAGGATTATGGAATTTAAGTTTAAATAGAACCACTTAATTAAACCATTGTCTTAAGCAATTATTTTTGATTTAGCCACGATTAAGGCTTTACTATAATCATTTTTCTGGCGTAAATTGCCTCCAAGCTTTGCGCAACAGCTTAAAGTGAAACTAGAAAATTTTGTCTTTGTCTTTATAGGACGAAGAGAGAGATGCCATTTGGCTGTTGGGAGCTGTAATTGTCTGAAGCTGCTTTCTTTATCGCTGTCTATTAAAGGAGATGGAATTGAAGAATTAAGCTTCTGTCACCTCCTTCTTCTTGAGGTATTCAAATAATGACGTGAAGAATTAATTATGAAAGATTTTGGTTTTCAAAATGCGAACTAATTTAAAAATATATAATCATCATTTCATTAAGTAAATTATTTCCTTTTGTTTTTCGTCACTGAGTAACGAATAGAGGTTTAACATTTAACAACAGGAAAACAAGACTGTTGTATTGAGACAATAACATTTCCCAATAAGTAAATTATGATAATATACAGGGTGATTCAAAATTCAAAGGTGATTCAAACTTTAAATGTAGGTTAGGAATACAAAAACAAACAATGTTCATAGTGGAACGTATTTCCGGAAACATCATGCGAATATGCTTGAAAGTACACTAAGAAATAAAGAATAACAAGTTAGATAAATGATAACAAGTTAGGTAGACAAAATGTTTATTAGCCTTTGTTTACAATATGAGAGTAAGGTGTACAGTTACAGGTTAACAGTAGGTGCTCAAAGTTCCTTTCAGTAACAGTAATACACGCCTTTTGACAGGGAGAGCATTGTTATTCGCAATAGCTCATATACTTATACGTGGATTGCGCACGATCTCTTCTTTCGTGCATGTCTGCGTCTCGATCTTTGCGGACCACAATCACGCCTGTTTCCTTTTAATGATCGGCACATGTGGATGGCGCTTGCGGGCATACGTTCCACTATGAATAAGCTTTGTTTATGCTGATAATTTTTAATTTATCCTATATAATAAAATATTATGTAATAATATATAATATTATATTAAAATTTGAGACCAATGTTCACCTGACACCTCAAGACAAGCCTGTTTCATGCTTATTAGGCGATCATCAGTTGAGGGTAAGCAGAATGAACATTGCAGGTCGCATAACGCTTATAATAAGTTTATAACAGTAAAGGAACTAAAAACTGGCCCTATGACCAAAATGAGTGTTCGAAAAATGATCCCAAAATTTGAAGAGACAGTTTCCTTACAGGTGAAGCCTGGAAGAGGAGAACTTGGCCAGCACGTTTGACGGATCTCAACTCCTGCAACTTTTGGCTGTGAGGGCTTCTCAAAGTCTTTGTCTATCGTTAACATCTAGCTAACTTAGGGGATTTGAACTTCAGGTCCGTAAGCCATAATCACAACATTTACGAGTGACACTATGTGCTGTGGTTGAGCATGCGATGTTGCAATTTCAGTACATTGGTGATACCACATCGAACATGTCCTTGTGTAACACGCAACGAATAATGTGTAGCCACCAGAGTATAGCCAAACCGGCCGCCTTCGGAAGTATTTTCTTTTTTTGTGCCAAACAAAATTCCATCGCCACGGATATCCAATGTGAAATATGAAGTTCACATTGGTTCGCTGATTGGTTCACCAGTTACAATCTTTCGAAATGTGAACATTAATTATGAACACCTTGTATAATGCAATGATAATATAAATATAATGCAATATAACGCAGCAAAACCATTTACAGTAGAACGTCGATTAACCGCTGTTGTCGGGGCCGGACCTCCGTCGGTAACTCGAAAATTCCCCATAAGAGAGAGCACAAGGGGAATGGAGGGGAAGAAATTGTTTCTTTACCAAAAAAAAATTAACCGACGTCGGTTAAACGAGGGTCCGGTGAAAACAGTGTCGGATAATCGAGATGCTACTGTATTCAGAGTCGAACTTCTTTGAAATGATACCAAAACACTCTCGAAGTTCAGTAAAAAGTTCATGTTTTGGTATTTTACTTATGTTTCCTTCATTTTCAGTTTTAATATTTGAAATATCTTCTCAGTAGGCTTTTATAAATATAATGAAATTATTAAAAATTGAAAGAAATGATAAAAAAGAAAAATTATTGAATGTTTGTGTATAAAAAAATTCATAAAAATTCATGCTTAACCAGGATTTAGAGTGTTGAAATAGATCGTTTCTAATTCCATCTGGCTAAAAAGTCAAATACAAAAAATAAAAAAAAAAGCTACAAAATTTGACTATTTAAGCAATATTTCCATTCTTGTAAGATTGTTATTATCAATAATGAAGAAACATGTATAAAAAGCAATAATAATATTACAAAGCTATCACAATATTATAAAGAAAATTTTAATATTGTAGAGAAATTTCTAACTTTCTTTCTATTGTAGTTTAAAATTGAGGTTAATACAACTACAAGTAGATGATAATTTTCGTACAATCTACACGAAATTTCAAGTCGTTAAATGCGAATTTAATTAAGAAGTGGAAGGGTGTTAAATTGAAGAGATTACACTAAAACACGTGACTAGATTTCGGTGATCTTAAAACTATCATCTGCAAGAGATGCTTTATTTTAAAAAAGATCTTTTTAAAACTTATTTCGTTTTTGTTAACTGTTAATTTCATATAAAAAACTTTGTGCAGCGAGCAATATTTTGTCGTTATTTTTGTTTTTATAAAAAGGGTTAAAAATACCAATTTGTTTTCAGCTGCAGATACTCAGAAACTGAAAGGGAATTCTCCTTTCTTTTTTTAACCAGAAAAACAGATTTCTAGGCTTTTTTGCACCGAATGTCGACTTGCATAAAAATCGCAGTTAGATAAAAAAAGAAAAGAAATATTCCTTTTTTCTCTTTTCTTCAAGAGTACATCAGACACCTATCCATTCCACATTATGCGAACTTCAATTCCGTTTTTTTTTCCTTTCTTCTTTTCCCTTTCTTTTTAATCTCGATGACAAATTGCAACTTCTTAAGAGCGGGAGAGATTTTTCCTCTTATCTAGCAACAGAATCCAATGACTTCTTCAGCCTTCATTTTTAATACACCTTTCCGTACGTTCTGAAGTATTCTTTTCATTCTTCAACGTAAACTAAGCACAATCATCATCCATCATTCATTCCGTTTTTCCCGCCTCCTTTTATTGATACGATTCGGAAATGGGATTTCTTTTTTGCCGCTTAATAAAAGTGGAAAAGACTTTGTGAAAGTGTGAATTGTATTAAGATGATCATCATTAGTAGCAACTGAAGCCTAACTTTTTTAATTTTTCTTTAATTTTCTTGAACTGAAATCGCATTATTAACTTTTACTTTTTAAGAGTTAGTTTTTCTAATCATTGTTAATTCATTAAAAATAAAATTAACGTGCATGTATTTGATCTACGAAAAAAACTCAAAAAAATCTACCAATTTAAATTTTAAAAAATATTTAATTTGATTCATTTTTCTAAAACAAAATTTTCTTAGATTGTTAATTCATGTCAAGAGGTTTTACGTGTGTATTTAAGTGTAAATGAAAAAGCCAATAACACAATGAGACACACAGACTAAGATTGCTAAAAAACTTATATATATTTACACACGTTTCATCCATTACATATGGACTTTTCTCAATGTTCATTATATAAAAACTAATGTGTGTTCGTAATAGCAAAATCTTACGCATCATACATGTATAACAAGAAAAATAAGCATAAAAGCGCACACACTTACAGATTCACTGAACTATTTTTGGAAATTAAATACCGGGAATCCAAGATGGTACTGGGTTTCGAGGTTACTTAGCCATCGTCAGTTGGATTCGCCCAGTACTCACAGCTCAGTGGAATCAAAAGAAACAAAATAAACAAAGGACAAAAATAAACAAAACAATGATCCTTGAGTTAAAAAAACATCAAAAAACAAATGAACATTAAGAAGGGCAATAAATTACTCCCCGCCTCAAAGTGTGTTCGTTTTGTTTAAAGGATTAGAAAAAGTTGGAACTTGAGTGAGCTATTTTATAACTTTTAGGCAACTGTACATTACGAAAATTCTAATTACAAATCCTTGTACCTCTCCACCAATGGTAGTTTTTCATGAATTATAATTATTATTGCAAGGACAAACTTAATTCACAACTCAAGGGTTCACAACTTAACTAAATTATCATGTAATGTGCAAATATGAATCTTTAAGTTTTCAAGTATTAAGTGTTTTTCTGATAAAAAATGCGCTAAGTTTCTTGCCAATGCGGAGACAAACAATAATAACAAAATTTAAATAGACAAATAACAACTGGGAGTTTATAAGGAAATAAAAGGTTGGGTCATGAAAATATTTAACAGAACTTCATCTTTTAAAAATTTATATGTGGTAAATTTCATCTAAACTACAAAAACTGGTTTAAATATTATTATGTTATTTAGATCTTTTATTTAGGGTTCAGTGTTAGCTCACGCCATTATTTTTACACAGGATGTTCAAGACCACCCGTATTCCTCTGTTTTTTTCTCGAAAACCACAGGGTATTGGTTGTTCGCGTGAAAATTTACATTTCCAAATGGTATCCAAAGAATCGAATGGTGGCATTGTTGATGTCCGGTAGAAACCGAAAGTGGGAAAATCGGGGTCAACTTTGTAATTTCAAATTAGAACATAAGTCATGTAATGTTTCGTTGGATAGATCTTTTTAAAAGAAACAACTTTTACTAAAACGTTTTTTCTCTAAAGCAGGGCGAACACGAAGCAGCTTTGTGCAAAGTTGTATGTGCAACTTTGCTGTTTTAGCGCTTTTCAAGCTGCTTGAGCACAGTTGTAACCGGAGTTGTATGCAGCAAAAGCTGTCAAGACCAGAGGATGCAACTCGAAAAGCTGTACAGCACCCAATCAAAGCGCAGCGTTGAACACATCCCGCATGACGTCACGCCCATGAAAAAACATGGCGCCCAAACAGATTGCCGTCGCTTCAAATTGACGGACAGAGATTACAGAAAGAATACCAGATACTTTCGAAATTTATTTCACGCAGTAATAAAGTTTATCTGTAAATGCATTAATTTAATGCGTTAGAAATTTAAAGAGCGCGAGCGTTTGAAAAACCTTAATATTTGCAATTTTTCACTGCAACAAACAAAACAACAATTGCTGCCACTTTGCCAATTTTTGAACAAAGCCACGGGATGTCATTGTTGACAATTCCCACTATAATAATAGTGGCTGTTGATCATTGTTCTTCGTGTAGCGCATTATTGCCATCCCCTGCGATTACAGATCGGCTAATAATAGTATCGCAATATTTCTGTTTTGTTGGCGTTAATTGCAGTTCCTGTGTTGCAGGCCAGCACCGCCATTTCCGTGACGTCTTGTTACCTGACGTCATTGTAATTCGTCCTGTGCTTCGTCTGTTTTTCGCACGGCGGCGCCCACCAAGCTGCATCGTTTTCGCCGAAACCTGTCGTTTGCAACTTTCCTGCGTCCAACTTTTTCACCGAGTTGTACAGCAAAAGCTGCTTCGTGTTCCCATTGCTTAACTTCCTTGTTTAGTCACAATTGCAGCTATTGGCAATTATGAAATTGACAATGGTTAAATCAATGTTCAAAACATAAATGCAGAGTAAATGTTGAAAGGAAACACAACTATTGACAATGTCGTTGTTATCAATAGCTACAATTGGTCCGATGAGTATCGTTATGACAAACTCCATCATTTTCCTTGCTGAATTGTGACTAAACAAGGAACTTTAGTGAAAAATAAAATTTTTGTAAAAATTGATTCTTTTCAAAAGATCTATCAAACGATACCATATAAGGCCAATGTTCCAATTTGAAATTTAGAAGTTCACTCCGATAACCCAAACTTCCGTTTCTAATGGACATCCACAATGTCACCATTCGATTCTTTGGGTACTATTTATTCAAAGAAAATTTTTCACGCGAACAACTTGTACCCTGTGGTTTTCGAGAAAAACAGGGGATACGAGTGTTCTTAAACTCCCTGTACATTCAACAACTTAAAATTCTTTAAATTTGGACTCAGTAATGCTTTTCAGTATCTACTGCATTTCATCTAATGGAATACAGATACTAAGGAATGAGAGTCATATTTCTTGATTTTTCCTGAATTATCATTTTTGAAATCGCTATCAGTAACATAGAGAAACGAAACTCAACCCACTAACTTAATTTCCGTTTTAAATGAAATTCTGTTTCTCAGAATTTTATCTCGCACAAGTAAACAAAATTATACTAACAAATTTCTGCCATTTGAAGACGTGGGAGTTATCAGATTCAATACCAAATAGCAAGATTTCCCAAAAATATTATTTCTGGGAAGTTGTATTTCTCGTTGCGGAGTGCCTTCAGCTTCTTTCAGCTTTTCACTCTGACATTGAGTTTGTATCTGATCGATTATTGCTCTTTGCTCAGGACAGCAAAAGAAGTAAAAATCTGAATAGAAATAACGAAATATCTTCCGGCGGATACAATATTGTTCTCGTTTCAGTATCGGTTTTTATTAGGATTGAACTTTTCTGAATTGTAATGCAGTTAGTCGGAGATGTCTTTGATACACGAATTTTTTTTTTTATTGATCGAGTTTATTTTTTGTTGTATTTCGACTCGCTTTCTTTTTTTTTTTGAGTATTGATGGGGAGCAGTTTTATTTCTGTCTGTGACAAGACTGTCGAATGATGGGTTTCTTATAAGTTTAGCTTTCGCGTTCGTAAAAGATGATGTTTTTTTTCCCGTTCTTTGTACTGGAATGTTGATGGTCGATTGGTTTATATCTTCATTGTTCTTTGATTGCTGTTGATGCATGCTTTTCACAACAATTGGAAGTTGAAATGAACTGTTTATTGTTGTGAACGTTGCAAACAATCATTGCAAACAATCCCCTCATTTGAATATTCAGTTTAATGAATTCAGTCGTTGAAACTACACATTTCAAAAACTTTTATCTTTTATTTAAAAACAAATATAGTCAAATTAATAATTTCAGTTGTTTATTGGTACTTAAACTTAAGGGCTAGGACAAATCAAAACATTTTAATTATTTGGGTAAGGACAAATCAAAACATATTTTTAGAAAAACATCATTAAACTTCGTGGAATGTAAGAAAAATTATTACTGGAATTTGTTTCAATCTTTTAAATTGAACTTGGAAAAGATTCAAATTTTTCGTGATATTTGAAAAAATATTTTCACAACAGGGAAGAGTGGTACATGTAAGGTTTAATACAAAGGTCACTCTAAAGAAAACGAGCCAAAGGACTTCTAAAGAAGACACGTTTCAGCTCCTGCAATGATTCTATCGATGAAAGGGTGACCTTTATTTTGATATTGGAGCAAATGGACTTTAAAGACCCATGCGAATGTCTTTCTGCACAGAATCCAAGTTGTGTAACACTCAATCTTCCGTATAACAGACGATCCTTGAAAATGGTGTGCATACTTCCAACACTTACTCCATTGTTTTCACCAAACACTATCACTGTTACTCTTCTGTTTTTCTCGAATGAGACTGTCAACTTCGCTATGGAAGCATCGTTGATCGCACGGTTTGTTTTACCTGGCATCGAATCATCAGTCAACGATGACCGTCCCTATCAGTACATTTACTCCATTCTTTAGCATGTAGCAAAGACGTGCGCTTTTGAAACGTTACTTAGGTGGCGACAGAAGTACTAACGACGACCTCTTCCGCTGTTAAAAAACGGATAACGGCTCACTGTTCAACGTTCTTTGCTTCAATCTTGATTGTTTGGACGGTACACTAGCATGAAATTCTGTACAAAAGTAGACTCCTTCTCTCGTCGAATCATCGCTGCGCCACCTGTCACTGCGTCATAACACTACAGTGCAAAACATTTTTAAGTATCTTCATTATTTTAAGTGTCGGATGATCGCATGTATTTTGAAACAACATATGCATAAGAAATAAGCGATAGAATATTTGGAAAAGTTGAATACGATTAATCGAAAAATAATTCAAAAGATGGGCTATAAGCATAATTTTATGTAATTTAATATAATCCAGATACATGTTTCGGATGTGATTTACATACATTTTCCAATCTGGAACACAAATTCAAATCTGAATACGATAAACAATTAATACATATCATACAGTTCCAATAAGTTAAAAAAACAAGCACATTTTATAATAATTGAATATTCAACAAATTTGTTACATTTGGAATCTCATGTTTTTTATTAATTAATTGTTTCTACATTTTTGAATTAACAATACCTGTGTTATTTTCAATCTGTAATAGTTAGCATCTTCTTTCAAATTACTTATGAGTAGGATTCTGCATTAAATGATCTTGCATTGCAGATGTCTTCAATTTATGCTGTTTCATCCTTCTAATCAACAACTGTTGGGACATTCCAATGTATTTCTATTTACATGTTTCACATTCTAACTGATATACTATATCAATCGAATGTACTTTGGGAATCTCATCTTTGATGTGTGATAAACTATTTAGTAATTAATAAAAACAATTAATTAACAGAAAACATGAGATTCCAACAAATTTGTTGAATATTCAATTGTTAAAAAATGTTTTAAACTTTACTGGAAAAATATATCTATTAATTGTTTATAGGTTTTAATTTTCTGTTCGTCAGATTTGACAATGGATGTAAATCATCCGAAACATGTATCTCATTATATTAAATTATATAAAATTATGTTTATAGCCCATCTTTTGAATTATTTTGGATTAATTAGAACAATGGATTTCTTTAGTCATTAGAACACGATTCTTTGAACGATTTGTTATCATTTTGAAACCATGTTCCTGGTGCAATTTAGCCTCTGTCGCTTTTACGTCATTAGAATCGTGCACTGAAATGCATGTGCGATCACAGAAACAAACAAACTAGAATGCGTTTGTTCCTGTTTACTTCAAACGCCGTATTTTAATGAACGGAGATTTCCAGTTTCATAAATTCTCAAAAGGTTAATTGGGCTGGACAGCATTAACTTGACTGATACCAACGACCTATTCATCTGCGATAATGATTACTTAATTTCATAGGCTATTGAACTTCATTTCTTGTATTAGTATTATTAAAAAAAAATTTTGGCTTTTATTTTAAATTGGAGAGAAGCTAAAAATAGCCCTTTTTTCCTTTTTTCTGTGAAAACCTTTTTCCTGCCGTGAAATGCTAGGCTATATTTACCATCTTTGCTATATTGATTGTCATCGGCTTTCCTCATTCTCGATTTGAGCTATGGTTGCTGACATTGGAGAAAGATTCCCAACATTGCTTTTGTCTGAAAATTGGATGAGACGTCTGTTTGTGGCACCAATTGAACGATTTTTATGTCTTCGAATTCTTTATTTCTTTGGCATCTGCATAAGAAAAAGAAATGATTCCAGAAAACTTTGGAATGAACTTTCTCAAATTCAGGAAAACCAGCGAAAACTGTCTGGATATGTCAGCGCTTTAAGAAAAAAGAAACTTTATTTGTTGCTCTTGAAAAGTTATTTTTTTTCAAAATCAAAAGAAAAGGTGGAAAAATATAGAATTACAGAAATGTTTTTATCAAATAATTGTTGTACTTTGAGAAAAGTTGGAGACTTGCAAGTAAATTATAAGCTCAAATTTGTTAAGTCTAATTTGGCATTTCTTTAAATCCGTTTTATTTATTAGACTTAGTAGTTATTATGTAATTTGTTTACTTTGAAAGAGATAACCGTAAATAAAAACTTCCTATATTTAGACAATCGTGACATTTTATATTTCTTCTTTCTGCCTTAAGTAGAAATCAAACTCTTAATTTTATTGTAAACCATTTTATACAGCGTTGTTTAACTTGTTAATTTTATCATTTAGGATATGAAGAGTAAAATGATTTAATTGATTTAAAGCCGGAAAGAACATGAACATTAAGTGACTTGTGTAGTCTTTGCATTCAATGTGGTCTTGCTCAAAATTTTTTGCCAAAATTTCTAGTCTTCAAGATTTGAATATCTTTTTCCTTTCTTGGAAAATTGGCTAAAAATATTATAAGGTTTAACGTGTACAAGTAAAATTTAAATTCAAAATCATAATAACTAAAAGCACAAAAAAAAAGCTAAAAATAAGAAAAAGGCTTGACTACCTAGTTTCAAGCCCTTTGCGGTGCCCTTTCTCAAACACTACCAAGGATCAGGAGGAAATGTATCAGCTTACAAAGGATAAAAGACCAATCAAAACCATTAAAGTGGTCAATCGATTGTGATAAAGGCAGTGTAGGTTGAATCCTGTCAAAGGGTTTAGTCAAACTGCAATACGAGTGCGGGGGTGGGAAAAAACAACAACAAGGAATCGGTAAGATCCATAAGATCGACTCAAAACATTTACTGAAAAAAATATTAATCTTTTCTCTTTTTTTTATTTTAAGATTATATCTCATAAGCTTTAGCAAATTCTATTGATATTTGTTATTATAAGGTTTCGCCAATGATGTTAGAAGCGATTCCTTAAACTTGCACCAGTAATGGTTACTTTCTCTACCAAAACCAGAATTTCCTTCTTTTCTCTTTTGTCTTCACATCGTCGTGGGCTGAGGAAGGACATCCGTAAATGGGTGTCTGAAACATTAGCCTCATTTAAAATAATTTTGTGTATTGTGCGTTAGATGTTCATATATTTTTAGTGATTTTTCTTTTCACCTCCGAAAGTTAACATTAATTATTAAATGGTGTTTTCTGGTTTGATTTAAAAATTGTAGCTTTTCTTTAGATATTCTTCTATAAAAAAATTAGAATGGAAAAGGATTGCAATTTGATGTCGAAATCCTGTCAGTCGTGTACATATGTGATCGACGTCATTCAAAATTATATACATTTCTTTGAAATACTATCAAGTTGAAACTTGATTCTCTAGTAAAGTTAACTCAATTATTAATTTTAAGCAGCTAAAACATTTATGTAGATAGTGGTTTTTAATTTCATCTCCCTGTGATATCAATTCATACTAGTCTTAAAAGATGACGATCGAATGACCAAAATTCTCCATTACACACCCATTAATTAATTATCCTTTATGTCTATGTCATCAGTATAAATCAGCAGCTGTTCATCTAAAAAACTGAAAGATTCTGGTAGGTCTGCTAACTTCCCAAACAGACTGCTGCTGTAACAACTACACGCACTTAACGACCACTCGGCTTGCGACCAGCTCTCCAGCGTGTGGAATCCTTTTTTCATTCTTCTTAGACGTGTTTCACAGCCACGAAAATGCAAACAAGACGTGTTAAAACGCATTGACCAATGAACAATAACGAGAACCAAAAATCCCTCTGCTGGCTCATTGTACAGTTCAGTTCATGAAAGAAAAGCTTTTGATGACGTAATTTCCTTATGGATTGATGTTTCCAGGACGTAACAGCGCCATCTATTGCTACGATTTGTAACTGAAATCTTATAAACATTACGAAAACCCCCTGGTTTTTGTAGTTTCTACAATTACGAATACATTTCCATATTATTGTTATTATTCTTTTAATAATTTTACGGCTTTTTTTTAAGATTATTTTATTGAATTTTTTCTTATTAATTGTTGAGTTCACGTTGATGACGTCATGACTGGTGACGTTTATTCTAGACAAAATCGATCGCTACGTAATCCTTTCTTTTATGAAAACTACTATAGTACGATTTTGAAATGTTTACTCAAGTCTTCATGCCTAGCGACAGTAAGTATCATCCCGTTTTCAATTGTGGACCTGACTTCCACCTGAAACTGCATTTCGGAGTTTCTCTATGACCCGGTAGAGTGATTTCAAGTTTTAGAAATTGTTTATTGGTCAGACATTTTTCGTTCGCATTTTCGTGCTGTGAAACGAGCGAGTTTCCTTTAGACCTTCTCATTATTCACAATAAATAAAAATGATTAAGCACGTTTAAGAACGAACTAGTCGTAGGAACGGAACTCCGTCGTTAAGTGAGGAGTGCCTGTACTTTTTCATTGCATTTAAAAAGAAATATAGCAGGATAAATACTGTGAATTCTTATTATTTTACGTATCGTAGCTACTGAAACCTTTACATATTAATTTGACACAAAAGTAAATTAGAGGCCTATTGATTGATGGCTTATTTTTATACTTTATCATATGGATACTTAAAAATTGGGATGCCAAAATTAATAATTCTTTTCTGCTGGCGTAATGCTGGGTAAAGTAAGAAAATTTGAAATTAGACTTTCCGTAATGCAATTAAGAATAGAAGTTTGAAAGCGAGAGAGCGAAAGGCAGACGATCAATATTTTGGGGATTAACAGTAATCAATCAACTTACTATCAACAAGATTAAAACTAAAAAAAAAAGGGACTCAGCCAGATTATAAAAATGAAATTAAAAGTTTCAACTTAATTAAGTTTTTTTTTTAAGGTGTACCAGGATTTAACTACAGAGAACCACAGAATCAGAACAGAAAAAAGTTTTTATTTCACTGCATTTTTATAAAACTAAACATTCCAGAAATTATTTCTATGTTGTAATTAATATTCTATATATTAAACAAAAAATTGTGAAGTATTTGATTAATGAAGCACAAGCATAAAAGCAATCATGCACTCATTATTCTAGGCAAACCTGTACTTCTAATTGTACTTCTCAGTAAGGAGGATAATATTGAGAGAGCTGCAAGATTGGTGAAGTAGTACATCGTTTAGTATTTAACAACTTTTCATTAGACATGTTTTGTTTTAATTAGTAGAAAAAGTGGTAGTGAATACCTTGTAAATGTGGTATTACAGGCACCTGTCCAGTAAGCGAATTCCGATTTCCTAACATATTTATAATCTTTTCCTTTTACAATAAAAATATTAAATAATGTACTAGCTTTAATAGGTACAGCACTGAATTATTTTCGTCGTTAAGTCATTGCAGGATCTTTAATTCGTTACAAATAAGAAAAAGTAAATAGCAATGACCAAGTGTTGACAAAGTGACATCCTAGAACAGCTGTTTCGCACTAATATGGCAGTCATCAGCTAGGAGTAGTCAACAGTAAACAACGAGGTCTCGGTAATATCGCCGGAATCAATGTGAAGCCTCCAAAGATTAAATAAACAATAAAACAAGGTAGAGAAAGCGATTAGTAAACCAATCACAATGCATCGCAACGTCTCCTAATAAGAAAATATAATTGATATTGCTTTAATTTCCTTTTTAAATTAAATTCGGGGATTTTGCTACTCTGGAATTTTGGAATGGTTTTAAAAATACCATGTTCGTCCATCCGCATCAATAAAGCTAAGCTAAATTACAGGTTTAGGTTTATTAAACAGGCCCCCATGTAAATTTATTTTCACTCATATCGCTAAAGAAAATAGTGAAATATTTTATCCTGTTTAAGATCTAAACAAGGTAGGGATGGCGATTAGTAAACCAATCACAATGCTTCGCAACGTCTTCTGATACGTATAAGAAAATATAATTGATATTGCTTTAATTTCCTTATTATTATAAATGTGATTGCTGCGCATGCAAAGACGCAATTGTTGCGATTGTTGTGGTTGTTGTGCTTAATGATAATTAAATGAGATTTTAATGATACTTGTCTACGGGACAGACAAAACGGGAATATAAGTCTGCTGATCTTATCAGAAGACTAAGAAATTCACCTTAATAAATACTTGGTCTCACCCATTGTTAAGAAAAGGTAAACTTAACACTTTTTATCAACATTTATTAAAACGCTGTCACTATTTCATTTTTTCTATTTTTGGGAAACATTGTTTATTAGCTATTCTTATTGTTATTATAAAGGATGCTTTTATCACAGTTTATTTTCAACTGAGATGTTGGGTCCTAATAAGCTGTGGAATATCGAATTGGAACTAGCATTACTCCGCTACTCCCGCCACAAATTGCCAAAGATAATGAAAAATTCGGTCCGTCAATAATTTCCAGGCTAATGGCATCATTTGACTGTCAAAGCAGGCACATAAATATTCACGAGACTGTATATCGTAATCACAGGGGAATGTGGTGATTTCTTTTTTTTTTCTTTCTTTTAGACACATATTACTTAGCGCCTCTAGCTATCATTTCAGTTAGAAGAATGACAAGCGCTGAATTACCTTTGCTCAGTCAACCCTCATTCGCTTTGCTGCGTTGAAAAATGGACTCTATCAATTTATCAGATTTTTTTTTTTTTAGTAACTTAAGTTATTTTCCCCTAAAAGCCTCTCGTCAAATTCAGAATATCCTAAAAAGTTTGCAAAATAACACCCTGCGGCTACCTTCTGAGCAGCTGCGAATATTATAAATCTCTGTGCATTTGAGAGCTACATTTTAGCCAATTACGAATGGGATTTGGCAATTGTGCAGAGCTTGTTAAGATGCCCTGTCATATGGTGCTACATAGAGACAACCTACAAATTTACGTTTATATTTATTCATAAATATAAATTCATTAAGACTAATCAATAAACTTAACTAAAGCATAAAAATTAAATAAAGTGTCGCCATATCACAACAGAAAATAAAATCCAGTCATGTAGTCTTCATCAGTTCTTTAATGCAGCTGAGATCGTCTGTGACTTCAAATTAAAAATTAGATAATTTATAAGGCGTAAAAAAATAGCTTTTAATATAATTTTAATTTTAAATTAAAAAAATATGTACTTTATTGTTCACTTCATATTCATTGAGTTTATATTTATTTATTCTATACTTTAATTTATTATACTTTCAATCTTGTTTCACAAATGTCAAATTTATATAATAGATTAAATTAGCATAAAAAAGAAGATAATTTAAATTAGAGAATTAAATATTAATAATAAGAATTATATAGTAATATATTAAATATACTTCTTCAAATTCCATTACAACATCAAATTTCATATAACGATATTTCACAGACGCTATCGTTCTGCTTTTTCGAATTGCGCAAATTAAAATAACAGTAATATATATGCTAATAATAATATCAATAATGTATACACACTGAAGATATCATAATGACTTAAAGACAACAAATAATACTCTAAATTTTTTTGCTTTTAAAAAATACTCTAAATTCTTCAACATAAACAATTAAGAAAGATAGCAAGCACCTAAAATTTCAAATTTTAATGGAATAATGAGCAGTAAATTAACGCATTTCATTTGTTTTTATTAGCGCATGCTCTGGGGTAGGGAAATGTATACACCTATATACACAGTAAAATAAGATATCTTTAACAATGATTTCTAATTTCACCGCTACAAGATTTGAATCACCGATTGGTGCCTGCATCACTTAAATAGAAATTTTCACAAATTAACTTAGAAAACTGAAATACAGTAAGATGTACTCAAGTGAAAGTAAATAGATCTAAATTTTAAAAGTGCCAGTGATTGTAATTCACTGCACAAAACACAGCTTAACTTGCTGAAGAAAATCCCATAAAAAAATATATTTCACGTTTCCGCCATAGGACAAAATAGGGCTAGAGTTCAATATGATTGGCACTGTGAAATATTAAGCCTGATGATATTACAAAGTGCTGTGACTTACAAGCTGTTACTTTTAATCTACAAATAGATTAAAGAAAAAAAACAATCATGTTTACATCTCGATGCTCACAATTCTCGAGAAAAGTTAGGGGAAGTTATATCAAATTTTCTTTTTTGTTGTTGTTGAGAATCTTTTTTGAACTTTTTTAACCTAATTTCAAGATTTGTCGGTCTAAAAAGAAACCTAGGGACGGATTTAACTTTACTAAAGCTCTGCGCCATAATGGGTTTTGTTGCCTTTGATTCTGAGTAATAATTCACGTAACATTTGATGCCAAGACGGAAAAATGATTTTTCTCATTAAGAAAGAAACAAAAAGACTGCACATAAATAAACAAAACACGTCTTTCAATTTGTCAACAGAGGGAATCGGGAACGGCCGTTTCGTCCTTATTAGGGACTCATCAGCCCGATCCACCACCACCCCTTTTGTTTATTAACATGCAGTCTTTTGTTTCTTTTTTTAATAATTTTTTACGCGTAAAATTTAGTTCTTGTAATTAACGGGAAAAATTATGTTTCGAATTACTTTTTTGAAATAGTGATCTGAAAAACTGCGTAAAATATAAGCTGAAAGCTTAATAGATTATGTTAGGTTCGGTTATAAATAGCAATTTTTATAATCTTTCTTTATTTATTGCAGTGATTTTTTCTCAGAAATTTGATTAATTTTGCCACGCTCCAATAATTTAACCCCATTTTCAAATGAGGCACTGCTGGCTTCAAATAATGTTGTGAACGAAGTTTAATTATAATCATGTTAAGTTAACTATTCACTCCATTTAACATCTTTCAGTTTGTTTGCGGTGGATCCCAAAGGAAATTTGGTTTACAAATATTCTCGTTAAGTGGCTCTTTCGACAGTTAGGTGAACTACTTTAAGCTTTTCTGGACCCATTTCATTAATGAAATTTCTATCTTTATCTGTTAATCATTCTCCAGCATTAACGGTACGGTTTACGAGATATCGCAAAAAGGTCCCTCTCCTTAATATACGGTTTGAGCGTTAATATTTGTTAGGTTACGGACACCTCGGGAAGACTGTAAAAGTTGGCGATATCTTTTGATTCTCGAACGCTACTTGACATTTCTTGATGTAACAGATTACAATGCGACTCTAAGTAATCCTAACCGAAATAGAATCTTTGCAATTGAAGACATTGAAACTCAGAAGACAAATCACCAATAGTAATTCCGTAATAGCTTCAAACAAATAAGACAATCTTACATTAAAATTATAAGGTTGATTTTACAAGAAATTCCTAAATTCTATCTTAACTGAAAGTTAAGAATAATTTCTATCTCGCCTTTTACGGTATTTTTTTAACAATGTTTCATCAATTCTGAGATTGGACATTACTTTTTCCAAATTAATTTTTGTTCTTTTTCTCAAGTTTAACCCAACTCATTATTTCCTGAACAGAGAGAAAGAGAAATGGTTGAAGCTCGCTGCGTTGCGAGGGAGAATTGCTCTCTGCCGCCCACCGGTTGCCATTCGACCGCCCCCTCAACTTTCGTTGTAATCTTCTTTTCGGCGTGTTTCCTGTTTCCGCTTCGTTAATGAACTTGGCTATAGGTGTCGCTTTTCTCTTATCGGCATTTCCTTTCTTCAACTAATGAACGGTTCCTTCCGCTGTTTCACATGTTTCACCTGTTGATTGGAAGAACTTGATTTTCTTACGATTGACTGGCATTAATGCAATCGGAGCTGCGATTTTCGCAACACCATCATCTCATTGATCGTAACGCAGTTAGACAAACAGAAAGAAGAAAGAACACTAGGTCGATTTTGTTTACCGAAACTATTCGGTTGATTTTAGAAGAAAGGCAAAATTGACTTTCAAGGATTTGTTAAATTAGTGAAGATTTTCGTTTTTATTCACGTGAACTTTTATACTTTCTTGATCATTTGTAAGAGGTTTAAACTTAGCTTTAAAAGAATACTTCTTTTGTATTTGGATACATAAGCGACCAATAGAAAATGATCTAGATGTCGAAAAGTGTCGAAACGTTGCAGGCCATTTGTGATAACTCAAAAAGTATTGTCCTACGAAGCTGAATGTTTTGTAGAAGTTTCAGGTCTTTTTAAGATCCTGTTAATTCTGCAAAAATGTGAATCAGTAGGTAAAGCGAATAAATAACTTTAGTGAAGGAACAACTTTTTTATGTAATGAAGAGAATGAAACAGCCTCTCACATAATTTTCAACTAAGTTGATGCTTTAACCAGTTTTATGTATAAATTACTTGAGCTTATTGCACGAGGTGAGAGCTCTTATCAGCGAAAAACCTGGTGAAAAGGCTATTAAATCTAACGGAACTAACTTATTCATATAGAAATTAGGGAAAACACAATAAGCCCGAAGGCTTGCAGTACTTGGGCCCGAAAGGAACTGTTTCCCACATTTCTCTATAATCTAATACGTTTTATTACTTTACATTGTACAGTCAAACCCCGCTTTTACACTTCTCAAGGGGCTCTGGAAAAATGGTGAAATTGAAGGTAAGTGTAAATTATGAGAAATGGTTTCCTCATACATTAAGGATACATTGTTCAATACATAGAATGATTTGAAAATCAATACTTGGAACTTTTATAACACACAGGACTATATTAAATATTACAATTATTAAATATTTAATTTAGAATAGGAAAAGTATCGTACACATTATTTTAATCACTGTAAAATCTCCAAATATAAGGCGTACAAACACAAGGAGGTAACAAAATGAAGCCGAAACCGAACGAAGACATCGAGTATCGAGTTTGTGATGATCACTAAGTAGAGTTGTAATCACTAAGCAGTGTAATAAGTGGACGTTGGAGAGACTATATTTGGCTCTGAAAAGGTGCGCATTAGCTTCGAGTAAATACAGTATTTTGCCCTGATGTCATACAATCTGCAGAAATTGATCGCGAAAATTACGTTGGTAGTCGCCATTTTATGTTTAATTTTTCGCAAGGATGCCATCTTTGTTTTTTACTCCGTATACCGGAAACAACATAAATTGCGGGAAGTTTGATATTATGACAGCATAAATATAGTGGGGTGGGGGGCTATAATAATAGGAAAATTGAATAGATCGAGAAAAACTGTTGTAAATGACGGGAAAACGTTATTCACGGTAATGTAAAAGCGTGGTTCGACTGTATTTAAAATCCCTATGTTAAAAGATCAGTTTAAAGCAATGTTAGAGTTGCAAAATAACAGTTACACACTTAATAAATTAAGCAAATAGCATCATGCCAGCACTAACCAAACCTATTTCAAAATTAATGCCAAAAAAAAAATTACCAAGTAATGATTCACAGTAGTTGGTAAATCAACTGGACAAATACGTAAATATGAAGCAAACAGTACAGAACGTAGGACTTTTTTTATAAATAACAATTAAATTTCCTAAGAAAGACAGAAAAGACAGTTATCAGGATATTTGTTGTGAACTTCAGAAATTCTAATTAATAGAAAATATTTTAATTAGCTGGCGACAATATTTTTTTATATTACACCAGCAGTTGGTTTTCAATAACATACTTAAAAACAAAAAGTTAAATCCTTAATTTAATAATATCTCAAAATTTAATTTGTAACCTATATTTCAAAAAAAAAATATTCCATCGGGATAAGATTGTTCTTTCATTTTCAGTTATGTTTGCAAAAAATATAATTCTAAAATATGTTATTAATATTACTTTCATTATAGATAAAGGTGAAATTACATGTTTTAATTGTAACTCCTTGCTTACGACTCTGCGTATCATATACATCGTCAGCTTGCTTTCTAAGGTGTTATTTTGGTCTAAAGGTGATAAGTGTCCTTTGGACTCTTTTACTTTAAATCAGCTTATAGTTATTAACCGTTTAACTAAACACTTTAATCTGGTTTTCAATTAAGAGCCTAATTGATTTTCACAAACCAAACTCTAATCACGCGTAGACAATGTGTGTAAACTGTGAAATTTGATGCTAACCAATGCATTATTGTTTGATTGACTAAAGAGTATTTACAGTGAGTGTCCTTAAATAAAATAGTACTTAAAAATAATCGACATAACTCGAAATCTAATAAAAATAGCAACTAATACTTGAAAACGACCACAACTTTAAACCATTAGTAACCCATTTTTAAAATTTGGTACGACGTTACTGCACATGCTTGAATTTAATATTTTTAATATTTAATTAATATTGATTAATATTTTTTTCTGTGGTTAAATTCTTTTCAAACAGCAATTTTTATCACTTAGATTCTACTTCCTTCGCAAACTTTCATAGTTTCATCTAAAACGATGTAAACATTTTTAATTCCAAGAGTGGTCAAAGCAGTCTATATTTCTTCTTAATGTTGCGATGTAGTTTTTGATGCATATTCAAATCATAATGTTTCATGTTTCTATCTGTCATGGTTTGGCCGCCACAGAGCGTAAGAAGAATGCATTTATTCATTGAAATTTCTTAAGATGTTTTTACAAATCCTAATTACTACATTTAACTTCTTTGTTTATGAGGCTTGGCTCTAATGTTAATAAAATCTTGGAATTAACCTGTAAAAGAAATTTGCGCTTGATGTTTTAACGTAAATAAAGTAAATAATTAACTAAAGTATTTGTGGGTTTTAATTTATTAAGTGGATGATGATTCTTTTGTGTTAATCATTTACATACAGATCAGCTTTTAATCGAATGATACAGCGGGACATATTTTCATCAACACATATACGGTTTCAAAACATTAAAGCATATTTTAATAAAATAATAAAAAAGGCCAGTCCTCTCGAACGCATGCATTCTTAAACAAATGCATTAAGAGAACTGTGTAGTTGGCATTCCAACTTCGAATGTCTGCCTGGGTTTTAAGCCCCTACCTCTTTACCTGTGAGTCGTACTTGTACCAAAACCAACAGCAATCTAAACTCATCTCTAAAATTGAGCTTCCTAGGATATATATGTAGCTTTTCAGTTATCGTGATCACAAAATACGGTCATGATAATTTGGCATTGCATTATAAAATATTTTTATTCTAATCATTTTATGCAAAACATTAGAATAATGTAAAGCGCATTTAATTTAAAGCGTATTTTTTATCCTTTTATGCAAATTAAAGATCAGTCCCGTGTTACCAAGTGTAAAGATTTACTTGATTTATAAAAATAAATATAGTTTAACGTGCAGAGAATGAGATGGAAATAATCGGAAAATTCCCATCATGCACCAATGTAAGCAAAAACCTATTCATGCTCTAATTTTGGCATTGATGGGGAATCTGGAACAGTTGTTTCACCATTATTATGGATCTTCAGTCAGATTTACCTCTCAATGACAAAATAAGAAGCAAGAAAGGTTATGGAACTCACAACTGCTCCCAGCAATGGGCTCCAACAAAAAAAAAAAAAAAAAAAAAAAAAAAAAAGAAATTACCTGTACCCTAACAGGATTTCTAAAAAAAAAACCTCAAAGGATAGGGCACAAGTTGCTTTTTATTATAAAGAAAGTATCACAAATATATATGAATAATCATATTAAATGTAGTTTAACGTGCAGACAATTCAGAAGGAATTAATCGGGAAATTCCCATCATGCACCAATATGAATTTGTTCCAGATTTTCCCGTCAATGACAAAATTAGAGCACGAATAGGTTTTTGTTTATATTGGTGCAGGATGGGAGTTTTCCGATTACTTCCATTTGCTTGTTTCTATAAAGTTTCTATAAAGAAATTCGTAAACAATGAATGGAAAACTATTACAATTTTCCAATAATATTAAAAGATTCAAATAGTTATCAGAGTACGCTGAATTCCTTGGCAGCTGATAATCTATTTCTTTGCAGTGTCTGCAAATTCAGGGAAGATAGTCATCCCTGCTTCCTTGTTCCTTCGTTTATTTCCGTTTCCTTCTTCTTTTTTCATCTACTGAGCTTTTCTTTATCTACTGAAAACAACTAAATCCCAGGCAAAGAGCTTAAAATAGATGAATTCCCGTGAAACGAATTAACAAAGGCCAAGAAGCAAATCTCTCTCTCTTAAAATAGAACTGTGTTCGCTCAAAACCACAGTGAAGAAGCTGACGAAACAGAAGTAATTAGAAATTAAATTTACATTTTTTGCAGTACTTATTAGCAATTATGTTAAAAAAGGTTTTTCAGGATTTATCCATCTTAGTTGCGATTTATTCACCACGTAACCATTTAAGTTATCGACTCACAAGACTGAATAATTCCTTTTAAAACCTCACAAATTTTTTCTCTTTTCATTTCCTTAATGAGTGATCTCATGCACTTATTATATGCCATTTCATAATCCATACTTTTATCCATAAAAATAGATGGATAAAATACTTTACAAGAAAGTATTGCCAGATTCTTCACATAACTTTTTAAAACGTTAGAAAGAACGTCACTTTTGAAATGACAGAAAATAATAAAATTAATAAACGGTACTGGAACAGCATTGATTGTTAAATGAATAAGATTCAAATCATAGTAAATATAGATGTCTTTCATATAGAAATTAAATTTTATTGTCTTCCACATTTTGTAAACTGATGTGATTCTGTTTTAAAATAAGTTGCAATTTTAAAATATCCTTTATAATATATTTAACTCTTGTATTTTTGAAAATCCACAATAGCTTAAGTCAGCCAATTGCTATGTAACTGAGATTTAATCAGGTTTATTATTAAGTACCACATGAAATTTTATGTATTGTCATGAATCATATATGAATTTTGTAGTGTTTAGAGATTTTCATTCTAATATGTGTTCTGCTCATGCATTGACTGGATTACAAAATTCTATAGCGTTTTTGAATGGTATTCTATTGATCTTCCTCAGCTCTTTTAAGAGATAATATTTTAACAAGAAAAACCTTCTTAGGGATCGCATGGAAAAAGTTACCTAAGCTCTTATTGTCGAAGGAAAGATAGAAAAAACAAAAACATGGGAAAATCTTTTGCTTTGATGTCTGGCATTCCTAAGCAATTAATCCGTTTGTTGTTTCGGTGTTTAGTTTGAACGGATCTTTTTTCCGTGTTGGCGAATGCTAACAATTACCAGCGTGTTGTTCTTTAGTGTGATGGTTTCCCAAGTGCTTTGCCAGGAAGGCTCATCGGCAGCGGGATCAGTTGTTTGCCCGAGGCAGCCTCAACAGGTGGCGGCCACCTCCCTGCACCTCTCTCCTGACTCGCTATCGATCCGAGCACTGCCGAAAACGGCGAAGACGGTTTGGGTTTTCTCGATTTCAACGGGAGTTTTGCGTTTGACAAGCAGTTTCAAAACGGTAGAAGAAAGGCTTGTGCGTAGGAGTCTGGAAATCAGCCTATGAGTTTGAATTTATTTGAAAGCAGTACAGACTGTTCCCCAATCCTACAAGTGTACTAAAACAGACCAAAATCAAGCGAAAAAAGCCGAAAAATAACAGATTTTTGTTCATTCCACATTGTTTAGCTGATCGATTATCTGGGTGACAGCTTGAATCTTGTAGAAACCTTCAGAGAACCAAAGAAAAGCTATGTCTTTACATACCCATTAACATTTGTAAACATATTTTAGCATTGAACGATTTTGCGACCAGCACTAAGTTCTTTTGGATATAAATAATATTCATTCCTAAGGTTATATATTAAATTCTTCAAAGATATTTATCCCTATGAAAGTTCTAAATCATGATTTCGGCATAAGATAATTCTTATTGTACAAAATTATTTTGTTTATAAAACTTAGAGAAGTGAACATATAAGTATTGTGTTTACACACAACCTTGTATTCTTGAAAAGACTTCATACAGAATACTTGATAATGCTGGCAAAAAAATATATCAATCTCTTAGTAATTATGTGGAGAAGTAGGTAAGAGTTTTACAAGTTTTACGTTTTCTATTTGTAATTCCGTATGAGAAACTTTATCTTATTTTCTGAAACATCACCCTTATTGTTCCTTGAAAGTCCGTTGTTATTCCTGGCATTTTTCTCATATCTTGAAGACTTGAACTGAAATTCCCTTCTGTATTCAATAACTCGCTTGAAGAACGGTCATGTAGATCCGAGCCTGCCTTTGGACGACATCCCATCTGGCTCCAATGGCTTCTAACAGCGCTCGTCAGCTTGAATATCTGGAGAATCTGACGGACGCTTTTATTGCTTGGTTCTTATATCTTCTTAGTTTCATCGGATCTGCCGACTGCCGCCAGCAACTGGAATCCAAAGTCCGGTGACGCTTTTTCTCTTCAAGCGATGGCGACAACCACACACACTCAGCATTGAGTAACTGCTGGGCGCCAATTACTGATGCTCTCTGACCAATCGGATTACATCAGTGTTGAAACAGAGAAATACAGAAGGACGAATTCTATACTACAGTGGCGTCTACACCTAAAAATAATTCTTAAGGAGAAATTAATATTTATTCTTAATAAATGAATAAAAAAAATAATACAATACACAAATTGATATTTGAATAGATTATAATAGCTTTGAAAATAATGAAACAATGATGTTAAACTACATTATTTTGCATATAACCCCTATACACAATTTCTCAAAAAAAAAAAGAGAATAAAACCTAAGTATTGCCACTATGAAGATTTAAATAAAAGTTATAAACTAAAATACATAGTTAGAAGAACTAGAGTTTCAATCTGCCCTACAGAACGTAAGATTTATCATCATGAGAATTCCTTGAGAATGTCTTTTCCATAAAATATTGAAATGACCATCTCCTGAATTGTGATTTTTCGTAAAATAATTTTATGTTTTATGTTTATCAGTAATATTTGGAGCATTTTGTTTTGCGAGCCGTAATTATATACAGTTTAGTTGTAGTTTGTTTTATTTAATGTCCAAATTATTTTAGGTACCCTACTCCAATGTATTCAGATAGTATTTTACTCAGTCATCCAATTCTTTAGTTTTTAAAGCCCTTGGCCTATAATGGTTTAAAATTTATTGTGAATGATACTAGACATAATGGTCTCGTACATTACATTTAAAGAAAAACAATAAACATAATATATTAAAGTGTAAATTTGCATAAATCCCAAAATTTTCAAATGAGTATTTCAAAACTTAAAAAACAATTCTTAAGAAATAGTTATAAATTAATAAAGTAAAACTTACAGAAAATATTGAAATGATCATCTCCTGAATTGTGATTTTTCGTCAAGTAATTTTAGTTTGATTAATATTTTATGTATTTAATTTGTTTATCGGTAACATACGCTTTCTTTCTTTTAGATCATAGAAAGAATGAATTTCGCATTATTGTTGTAGTGACTTAATAAAAAAATATATTTCAGTGTCAGTTTTAAATATATAACAATGCTTCACTAAAATGTGAGAAAGACTACACTAGGGATAGGAATCTTTTGTTATTAGAAGGTCAAATGTTACACAGCGGAGTCATCATCTGACCGCAAATTGTAATGCGTGATAAAATATATCAACATTGAAATTTCTGAATGTTCTGTATTTGAATGTTATTAAAATATTCCCAATAGATCATCAAAGGCATGCATTTAGTTACTAGCAATCATATCCGCACTTTGCGAGGGTAACAAAAATAAGTTGTCCTCATATGGATGATGCAGAAATTGTAATTGTGTTATCACTTTGAAATTTTCCAGTTCGTAAAAAAGGCACGTAATTACAAATTATGTAACAACCTGCTACCGTTGTTGCATATGCAACGAAAAAACCATATATATATTGCTTGAATAAAAGCAAGTTATATCAAGTAAAATAATAACTCATAATAAGCTATTTAGGCCACGACACAAATATAATTAAAAACACATTTATACATATTAAAAATTTACTATGCACCTTAAATATTATTTTAACCTAAAGACTGACAATTAGAATTAAAAACACTCATGTTAAATTTTATGTTTACCACTCAAGCGGTTTCAGAGATACTTATACCCTTAAGGAAAGCCCCTTCCCCCCGTTTCCACCCCTTAGGATCCGAATATCGAAAATTCATCGAATTCGTATATTTTGGTAAAGATCCATTGAGAAATGGCGACGTTGTTTCAAGACAAACAAACGAACACTCGCGCTTATGATATAGATAAAGTAATAGACATCAATTTTCTAAGACCGTATCTGGAATTAGAATAATGGTAGATGGAAAATCGCTATTCATTTTACGAAAAATAAGTTTCAGAAGCTGTTTTCGAGGAACCTAATACTTTACTGAAATAGAAATATTTCGGCGACTTTATTTCCATCCATTTTGTGAATAGTCAGATAAAGAAGTTTTTTTAATTATCACCTTTGATTATTACCATTGTGTGTTTTGAATTTAAATAAATACAATCCCTTACAGTTCTTTTTGTAAGTTTTCTACTAAAACCATAGATAATTTTGAAATTGCTTGCGAAAGGCCTCATTGAGCATCTCCGGACTACTTTTCTTTTCTTTTTTTCTACTTATTTGAATTCTAAGTTTTTTTTTAACTTATTTTTTTAAAAAAAAAAATCTGATTTTCTTGTATCAAATTAAATCGTAACATTTCAATTGCTCTTAATTCAGATTCTTCAACGTAATGTTCTACGTTAGTTCTACGCTTATCCAATTCAATTGTGCATGAATGGAAAAGTAAATTGGAAAAGAAATTAATGTTATATAAGTCCTAATTATACAGGAATTGAATTAAAGCTTACAAAAAATATCGTTATGAAATTGCTACAGAATCCCAACTGGGCACGAATTTACACTTGAATATTACGCATCTTAATCAACAGAGAGGAACAAATTGCGCAGATTTTCCAAATGCCACCAACTGAGAGGCCAATGATCCGTTTATTCATTATATATAAAGGAGATATTCAGGACAATTATCTCCTATGCTTCAATGGACCAATCATTAGTCAACTGTTTGTGTCATTCGCTCATCCGCACAACTTCCCGATCTTTATAAATATCTAAAGTAAGTTTTTTTGTCTCGTTTATTATTTTATAGCTTTTCATTAAGTTCCTATAAAATGTAAACTATTAATGTACCATATCGAAATAGAAAAAATCTCTAGGTTTGTCCGTCCGCTTTGAAATCTGTAAAACGTTATCTTCAAGCAGTATAAAAATTAATGGGCATAAAATCTAAAAGCATTTTAACTTAGTTATTTTTTTATTCAGCTGCTTCATAATTTCATATTGTAAAAATATTTGGAATGCAATGCTATAATTGGGTTTAAAATGTAAAGGCATTGTAAGGTTATATTATTATTTATATATAAATTAAGCAAAACAAAGGAATAATGAATAGTCAGGAATTCCCTCACTGGAAAGAAAAATATTTTAATTCGCATTTCTCTTTAAAGAAAATGTTCCAGAAATTCTCAAAACTTTTTTGGAATTTATATTGTCATTCCATTTTTTAATAGTCAATACAGGTTTCATATACTGAAAACAAAAGTCGTTTGTGGATTTCTGTTAGTATCCTGTTATTGTTTGATAAAAATTTTATATTTTCATATCCATCTTGCTGAAGAAAAGCCCTTTTAATTCAGTTCGCAGACCGTATTTTTCAGTGATTAGGTTTTGACATTTTTAGAAATTTCCGAGTAAAAAGAAAAATATAATAGTGTGGAAGTAAAATTTCATTTGTGAAGATACGAAGATATGACTTGCCCTATCCATTACAAACAGTTTTGACAAGCACTGAAAATAACAGTTGTTATTCATGGATAAGTGATTGTCAGAAATAATAATAACGAGTACGGAATTGTTGTTTTTTTTTACACTCCAGGAGAGTGTATATGATATGTGACATCTCTGTAACTATTTCATTGTTTAGAAAAACTTGAAAAAGGAAAGAAGTAAAGACTTTCCGAAAATTTGTTGAATAAATATATTTTATAATATACTTTTGTGAAGATGATATGTATTTAATAACATGACAATAAGCACTAAAAATTATTGATGTGGCTCTAAACACTACACAAACAATCCTTATCTCTGCAAAAGAAAATAATGTTACATTATTCAGAGCTACAACAGGAACAGATCTTTACTACTTTTTTTTAAAATTTTTTGGTAAGGCTGCTTTTGAAACACAATGTCATATATATATATATATATATATATATATATATATATATATATATATAGGTAGGTCAGGAATACAAAAACAAACCATATTCATAGTGGAACGAATGTCCGCACATACCACCCGTCGTCATTTGAGACATTGACTTTGTACGAATAGGATGTATCGCTTCATTATTGCTGAGCGGGCAGATATACATCTAGCCTATGGGGCAGCGAACAGAAACGGACGAGTAGCTGCATGATTGTATCGTGAACGGTTCCCCAACATACGTGTGCCCAATCAGCAAACGTTTGCACCAGAGATTACGTGAAACTGGACCATTCGATTTTCAGCACTTACTGGGAATCTGTAAGTGTACCTTACTGTCATATTGTAAACAAATTTATTGTAAACAAAGGGTTAACAAACATGTTGTCTATCTTACTTGTTTCTTTTATTTCTGAACCTTAGTGTATCTTCTAGCACATTCGGGTGGCGTTTGCGGACATACGTTCCACTATGAATACGATTTGTTTTTGTATTACCAATCTACCTTCAAAGTGTCTGTAGGGAATTTTGAATCACCCTGTATACGACGCTTAATAGAATAAATAAAAGCAATACAGCGCAGTACACAAAGAAGTATGAAAAAATACAGGTTAGGAATGTCTATAATGTAGTTTATTTCGTGAAATATCTGTAATCATCACTCGACAATTCTCTAGTTGGGATACCGAAAGCGTATTTATCCGTTTGATTTGCAGTTAGATGCAGCTTTTAATAATTATTTAGTTGTTCGTCTTATTGGAGTTCGTAAAATAAAGGTTTGCTGTATCAACATTTGCTGCTAAAGAAATCTTTATGAGTTCCATCTAATTATAACTAGAATACTGTAAATGCGATGAGGTTGCTTTTCAAGTGTCAATTTTACTTCGAAAAAAGATGAAAACAATTTTTTCGTTCTTCTTCCTTGATCTTTTCTTCTTGGAACTTAATTTTCCAATTGCTTAACGGAAAACTCTTGGTTCTCTCAAAGGAAAACGAACGCAATGAAATGGTTGTTGCTCGACTGAACCTGAAACTAACGAGGTTCGTTCGTATTCCCTTTGCCAGTCGATCTCGTCTTCCGCACTGGATATACATTGGCTTTAATCTTACTTAGACGCTCTTGTTCTCAACTGACTGCATTCGAAGATGAACTACTCTGGCCACAAGATAATGAGTCAGACTTTATAGATCTGTCTATGGTATAGTAATGAGTCATTTGCTTCAGAATCCTGAATAGTTTTACGATGAATATCATTGAGTTATTTATGAAAATGTAAGCTGCTAATTGTTTGTTTACCTCATCTTCTGCAGATATTTGTTGCAAGTCTCAATTCCGACAGCTTCATATTAAAGATTACCCATTTCTGTAAGGGAAAAAAAACCTAGAAGCAAAATGAAGATTTTACCATACAACGTAAGGTCCATTCCAACAAACCTACAGTATTTTGATGTGGAATCTAATGATAATGGAAGTTTTCATCGATAAAGGATGAAATAAGTCAATGATGATATTCCGCAATCCCATGCGTCATTATTAGATAAAAGCTTAACGTGTGTTAAAAATTGTATTTAATAGAATAAGAAATCACCAAAACATCAAAAATTGTTAAAAAATCTTTATAATAAAAAATGTTTAAAAATATATTACGGAAAACCAAAAGGAGAGCTTTCGGAATCTTGTGCGATTCCCTTATCAATCCTTATTGTGTAAGTTACGCGTCGTTATTGGGTAAGTTACCCCTTAATTTGCCCATTCTAAAATTTTAAAAATCTAATCACCGTATTAGAATTGTTATATGATTTGTATTCTGGTAGAAGGTTTGATTGTTTTTGGAGACAAATAGAGATAATTAATGGGAAAAAAAATTTAAAAAAATACTTATCGCCTTTCTTTCGATTTTCTTGGAGATATACTGTTACCGAGTTTGCGATAATACATTTCTGAAAGCAATTTTGAAATATTGGAAAACTTACATAACTCGACGATATGCTGAAGTGTGGTGAATGCGGGTGACAGGAAAGCCGAGCACCGTGATTTGTTGGTCTGTTGTGCTATCCTCAAGGAAAGAAGGACAGATGGAGAGAAAGACTGAGAAAGAATGATGGAAGTAGTGCAGGGGAAACGGGAGAACTCGGAGAAAACCTGCCCAGCTCGGGTCGTCCACCACCACAAGACCTACATGAGAATCGAACCCCGGTCCTCAGAGTAAGTATTTGTAAGGAGACCTCGGTGGATCCAAGGCGCTCTCTGGAAGAGAAGTAATCTGGGAGGGAAAAACCCTATCTCCGCCGGATCAATTACAACAGAGAAAAAGTAGATAAAGGATAACGGATAATAAATGGATAATCTGATGGCTATGTCAGAGAACACACTGGAAAAGAAAGCCGATAAGAGATTTCATTCATTTATTAATGTTTTAATATATCTTCGTAAATACCAAAAGGTACACAGCTAATTCCGAAAGATTAGAATGCAAAGAAATTTAAACCTTCTGAAACAGGTGTTATTTTAATCCAAAATCTTTTACCTGTACTATCCATAATATAAATTCAACAATAAAGCCGGTACATCTGTTTAATTCATTATCCCGTTTTTTGCACAACACAAAGTACTTAAAGCTAAATCATCTATTTCATTGTTTACAATAGAGACCGATTCAACAATTCTTCCAGTTGTTTACATCAGCACCAATGCTGCTGCTTCCACTTAAGCAAAAAAATGTTATCTTAGTTTATCTTAGCAACAACTCATTCACTCGAAAATGCCTTATCAATTTTTAGTAGAAACCTGATCTTGTAAATATTGTAATTTGTTTACTTGTGAATTAAACAGATGTTCCGGCTTTATTATTGAATTGACAGGTGTTATTTTGTAGGTATTACAATTTAAATATCTGTAAATTATTGTAAATCTCTTCAATGAAATTTTACTTTTTATATATGTTTTTATTTTATATATGAGTCTAAGTATCAGATTTTAAATATAAGGTAGGCCTACAACTTACATTTCGGAAATTCCCTGATAGGAATATTTATTTTATTTCTGCAATAAAAAACAGAAACGTCTTTTTTCTTAAATACTGAAATAAGAATAAGCAGAATTTATTAATAATGACCTTTGGTATTTGTAGTTTTCTGTTATTTAAAGGAAAAACGACTGTGGACTTAGAAGAATCCTAATGATGTTCTTTATTGGTGAACCCATTGACATGGTTAAGGATTAGTGTTAATACGGTTTCCAGTCTTTTAGTCACACCCACTAATCATCCAAATCCCTTCGTGCGCCTAAAGATCAAGTTCTTGGTCAGCCATTAATCCTACCATTAGTTGAATATCCCACTGTGGAACTTAATTGAGTATTATCTAAAAGAGAATACTTCTTCCCCAATACAAACAACAACTGCTGCCACCTTCATTAGTTTCTAGGAATTACTCTATTCCAGGGCAGAAGGTTTCCCAATTCGAAGGAACAGGACTTGATTAGTTTTAGGCGAACCTAGATAAGCGTGAATAGATGGAAAGGACTTAGCAGTTGCAAGGCACTGAGGTGCATTTCCTTAATGCATCCGATAAGTAAAAGTAAATTTAATAAAATAACTTTGTGCTTCTCATGGTGAAAAATCGTGAAATTTAGGAAGTGAACTATCTAATTGTACAGGCTACTTCAATTTAATAAAAAAACATTTCATAGCATTTCTTTTCGGATTTTGCTGCAAAATGCTATTCCTAAAGATTACGCTTTTTTTAATTATTTCAGATTCCAAAATAACAGTTACAATTTCAAATTTACAATTTTTTTTTTTTTGACAAATTTGATCAATATGATATACGATACAGGTATTTGGCCTGAAGAACTGCTTAAAACTATTTTGGTTCCGTTACCAAAGAAATGTAATGCCAAAGATTGTAAAGATTACAGGACAGTTAGTTTTATATGCCATACTACAAAAGCAATAACAAGGATTATATTGAAAAGAATTGAAAGGAAGATTGAGGAAAATTTGGGAGAAGATCAATTCGGTTTTAGAAAAGGAAAAGGAACTAGAGATGCCATAGGATGTTTGAGAATGATGGGAGAAAGAATGTTAGAAGTGAATAAAGACTTATTTGTTTGTTTTATTGATTGGGAAAAGGCATTCGATAAGGTTAATTGGTATATACTACTGAGGATTTTAAAAGAAATTGGCATTGATTGGAAGGATAGAAGACTAATAAAGCAGATGTATTGTAGGCAGGCGGTGACTGTAAAAGTAGGAGATGATGAAACTGAAGAGATGGGTATTGGAAGAGGAGTTAGACAAGGGTGTTGTCTTTCCCCAGTGCTTTTTAATGTATACGAAGAACAACTCACTGCGAAAGCTTTAGAGGAAGCAAGAGGTGTTGTGATAGGAGGAGAGAGATTGAAAACCATTAAATATGCAGATGATCAAGCAGTGTTGGCAGAATCAGAAGAAGAGTTACAGAAAATGATGGACAGTATAGTAACAGTTGGGAAAGACTTTGGAATGAACTTAAATGTGGGAAAAACCAAGGTGATGAGAATAAGCAGGCAAGAAGGTAGTGTGAATATCTCCTTAGAGGGAAAGATTATACAGCAAGTAAAGGCTTTTAAATATTTGGGAAGTCTGGTAAGATGGGATGGAAGTTGTACCGAAGAAATAAGAAGTAGAATAGCAATGGGTAAAGGAGCATTTGAAAAGGTAAAAGCACTGTTGACAGCACAAGGCATTTCAATAGAATTAAGGAAAAGGTTTGCTAAATGTTTTGTATGGAGTGTGATGTTATATGGTAGTGAATCATGGACTATTAAAAAAAAGGAAGAAAGATTTCTAGAAAGTTTTGAAATTTGGCTCTGGAGAAGAATGTTAAAAGTGAAATGGTCAGATAGATTAAGGAATGAGGACGTTTTAACAAGAATAGGTGAAAAAAGGAAATTGTTAGAAACCATACGCAAGAGAAAAACATCTTGGTTAGGACATGTGCTACGAAGAAATTGCCTACAACAAAGAATAATAGAAGGAAAAGTAGAAGGAAAGAGAGGAAGAGGAAGAAGAAGGATTGGAATGCTGGATGATGATAAAAGGGAAAGAAAGTATGAACAATTGAAGAAAGATGCACAGGATAGAAGAAAATGGAGAACGTCCAATTGAAACCTGTCGTAAAGACAGTTTACACCAGAGAGAGAGAGAGTAAAAAAAAAACGGAATGATTATGTAAGTCAAGCTTTAATTTGTGATGTACTTAGAACAATGTAGAAAGTTGGTTATCGTTCCGCAGTCTAAAATTCAGCATTTGTATTACAATAATTGTAAACAAATTTTGCATGCCGCAGAAAGTAATCGATTGATTATTTGTATTGATGGTTTGCTATGAAAAGTGTCCTTTTTTTCTATTAGAAAATTTTATTTGTTTACATAATTCAGTTCTATTAGGCTTCATTTTGTTAGGAATTACCACCATCCTTTATAAATGAGTAGCTTTTGTTTGTAAGTAAGATTTTTGTTGACTCGTCAGCAAATTTATTGGTTCATGCAAGTTTCATATATTTTAATTTTCTTTAAATGTAGAACCTCTGAGTGCATAGAATTTCAATGGAGATTCAGAAAGAATAGAACCATAATAATAATAGGCTGAGAATAAGGACAATCATGTCTATAAAGGGCAAATGTACCCGACGCCTAGTAGTCACCTAAGCCAATTCGATTGCACAAAGGAAACTCCTCCATCTTGAAATGGAGACCATTAAGCTACAATTACGCCAATAATTAATCCAGAAAGCCAAGTTAATGATTTCTGTTATACTGATTCGACTAAAACAATCAATTAATTTGAAACATATATTCTTCGTAAATTAAATAAAGGAAGTCATATAGAAACTGCTTGAATAGTTTATTATCTGTAAACGATAATTAGTGGATCAATTTGTATGCGGAAATCACATTAAAATAATTGATCAGATTCATCAACAAAATTAATATTTATATTGCGATGAATCTGATATTAAATTCAAACGAATTCTCTTTGTAGGGATTAACATATTCAACATTTGGTTTCACAATATTGAGTCAGCTTCATTTTGCATGTTCAGAAGGATTGTCTGAATTCACTGGAATCCTATTAGGGATGAATGCAAAGTTTGTGAAATTGTTAAGAATTCTTTTTACATTCAGGAACTGTAGGCGCGAGGTAAGATATAGGGGCTGGCATCAATGTTTGGTTAAAGTTACCATGAAGAGGAGATCGAATGCCAATAATACGCTCGCCCTCCTTTTAGTCTGATGAAAGAATCTAGGTTCCTTTTAAATTGTAAATCTAAGGTACTAAATGAATGCGGAAAGTCCTAAAAAATACAGACCTACATCTTCCAAACTTATCCAAATGTCAAGGACCCTTAGTCTATCTAGGTAAATATGTAGACACAACGGAAAGAATTGTAATAAACAACTCTTAAGAACTTAAAATCATCCAAGAGCTTAAATTTCTAAACAGGAGGCAAAATTACCAATTGAGTTCCAAAATTGGTACGGTTTTCTATACTACGCAGAAACATTACTTTTTAATATAAAGCTACCTAACCAACTGAATTTTCCTTATTGAAATGTATTCATTGATTTTTCAATAACAATTTGGACGTTTTGGGTTTTCCCATAATTTTGACAGATACCGATCAGTCAAATACCGATTTTCATTTTTGTGGCTACAAAACTTGAATTTATGGATATAAAAATTTAAAAATTTCATTAGAAATTTGTAGAAGAAGTTAGTTTGTTACATAGAGAAAGACGCATTCTAAAAGATAATCGAAATAGAATAAAATGAAATGGACAGAAAATTCTCGAATGCACTAAATCGAGATTTCTGTACATTGTGAAATAATACCTACATCCCTGAAATTGGGAATTGGGGAATTATGAAAAAAAAAATTTATAAAAAATGTAAAGTATTATATTTACAATGATTATAATTATATAGTTTCTGCTTTACATGTTTTTAAGGAGTTTTAAAAGGTTTGTATTTTAAGACTTGCTTTGACTTTCTTGCGCATGTCCCAATGAGCGTTAGGATTTACTTCCGGTGATATATTGCCCTTGATCTCCACCGAAGTAATGAAGAGGACCATTTTGGGCGTCGATAGGCTGAGGTGCTGCGCTGACCTTTCTCGCGCTAACATCAAGTGATGCATCTCTCTTTTAAACCTCTCTTATCTCCACCGACTGATCCGAGCACTGCTCACAGCCACAAGAAATGGCTTTGGAGAAAGAACGTCGCCGTGATTCCTGTATTTTTCCAAAAATACGCCTTAAATCTACCATTAAAATCTCTCAGTTTTCCTGAATCAGTTTAGGAGTTGTCAGAAGATAAAAGTAATAGAAATTAATGATCTAAACGACATCTCAAAGTTCATTGATGTAGGTGACAGTATCTCTTCCTACATTATTAATGATAAAACCGTGATCATTTTCAAAATAGTAAATTGCCTCTAATCATATACTCCAAATCATCGAGTAAAAAAAAAAGAGTCGATCGTTCGCTCGCCAATACTTGCATTTTGTGACGATGTAAATAACAGTTTCATTCAATTAAATTTAAGCGTTTTACGCCACAACTATTTTAAAGTGACTATAAATAATTAATCTCCACTGATACAGTAAATGCAGTCAATATAACAAAAATAATTAACTAAATAAATAAATTATTTTATTTTTTGCTATTTATTTTTGCTATTTTATATTGTCTGTATATGTTATATCTGTTAATTTATTTATATCCACTTTTATCAGTTCAGGCTTAAATAAATAAATAAATAAATAAATATTAAGTAAAGTAAAATATTATATAAAGTATTTGTAATGTTTATCTCAACTATAAAAACTTGAATACGCTTGAATACTTGAATACGGCATTGACAGGAAGTATTTACAAAATTATACACAAATAAAGTACAGAAGTATTTACAAAAATATATACAAAGAAAATATAGAATTATTTTAAAAATATATATATACAAAGAAAATGTAGAGCATATGTAATGTTTCGGATCTATCCATAAGATGCTTATTTTCAAATAAAACAAAAATAGATACATAGAAGAATGAAAAATACATGATAACAATTGGTTGGCCACAATTAACTTAAAGTATGTGGATCGGTTACCATAGTAACCACACTGTCTCTTTTGCTACCAATAACTTGTCTAAATATGTGGTGTTTATGCCTAAAGATATAAAGATTGATAAAAAAAAATCATCGAAAAATTTGTAGGCTCTACTTTAATACTTACGTAAGTTTACTTAAGATATTTTTAAAGTATTTTAGTAATTTTTCTTATAATTAATACAAGTTAATAAGTCGATTTTTTTATGACATGATTATTTTACTGATTCATTTTACGCAATTGCCTACAGACGATTGTAAAGAATACAAAGAGCCAAATAGTTTTGCAATGGTTTTAAATGAAAATTTTAATTTTTCATTTTAAATATAAAAAATATGTAGTTGATGACAAGTAAACTTCCAACGATTATAGCCAAAATACTGTACATGCAATTATTACGTTATAGTGTGGTTGAAAATCGAATATTTTTATTGGAATGTAATAAGTTCAGTCGTACTTTGTTGTTATGTTGACAGTGAAGTTTTTTTTTTCCTTGTTATTGACCATCATCCCTTAATCAGATTCTTTGTGAATTACTCGATGAGAAATTAAGGATATTTTTTCATTTCCAATTTAAAATAATGTAAAGTTATGTGTAGCAAAAGAATGCTTTTAACCACAGTTACTTGAGCGCGTAACTATAATTTAGTTGCTCTATAGATTGTATTTGTAGTCATTGGAGGCAGCGACTTTTGCAGTTAAGATGGTATTTGGTGACGTTTTCCCCAAACAGGATTTTCAACTAGGCGACATAATGCAGTTTTCCTCTTCTGATCCAATCTCCGGGAGGACATAGACTCTATCCTATTATTTCCAAACCCATCTTAGAAACCGTTTGCACTCGAGGGCAGAGAAGTAGTATTACAGAACGTGGCCACTTCTCAGCAATCGCCAACTATGACAGGGATACAACCCTACGAAAACTTTTCAGTGCTTATATAGTTTAGCCGATTAACTTAGAAAGCTGGTTGATTGGATTCTACTAGAACTACAAATTAAAATACAAATAAAAAATACAGAAAAACCCATAAAATACGTTGTGGAAGAATGAAAAACGTAATGAAATACAATATTATTTATATAAACGCTAAAAAAAAACTTAGAAAATACAATGTTCATTGTTTTCATTGACTTCGTTTTGATAAAGTTTGATGTAAATGGGGTAGTTAGACTAAAAATGCAGAGTGGAGCTTGCAAAATGAACCTGTAACTTTACTTTTGAATTATAAATGATTTTCTGATTTATATAAATGATCAATGGATGACTCCTTCCCCGTACTTTAGTTTAAGTATTCTAAAAAAAGTAATTATTCATATTTGTTAATCTAAAAGTATAAAAAGAAAAATAAGTAACTTTATTAATTAACTTTCAGGGAAAATAAATGAAAATTCTTCTTCTTTTCAAACTTTTTTTTCTAATAAAAGCAGTTTGCTGTTAACAGCAATTTTTGATGACGTTAATAATAATGACGTTAATAATAATAAATTAACAATTAAGTTTTTAATTGTTAATTTTTTTTTTATTTTTCTTAATTCTTTAAAATTACATTTCAGTCCCGCTAGGGATAAGAATTCTATCAAATGCATTCTGGAGTTCAGTAATTTTACAAAACAAACATAATATAAAAAATACACAATAAAAAAGTAGTTAATAGATAATATCAATAATAATAATAATAATAATAATAATAATAATTTTTTTTTTTTTTTTTTTTATTTTCTTTAAAAGTTTAATACAGTACAGTCTCGTTAG
>JAFIDM010001028.1:28725208-28775181 GCA_023159025.1 Thereuonema tuberculata | reverse complement strand
AACACATCGAAAAATTTTTGTTACCAATTATTACGTTTGTAATTTCTCCAGAATCTTTGAAAATCTTAAAATAGAACAGAGAATGTAAAGAACAATGTAAAGTAAAATCAGAACACAAATTGTGGCTTCTTGGCTTAAAGGTATTTGATCTCGAATGTTTTGCAAATAATAAGTTCCAACCAGAATTCAGTATTTCGCATAAATCTTCACTTGAAACATCATTTTCCGCTAAGAATAAAGTTGGACGATGAAAGACTCGGTGAACACGATTATGAATTAGCAAGGGATTAAGCGCATGGTTGAATTTAATTAAAGAATTCTAATTACTGAAACAGTCCTTTCTTTTACCTGGCTGTACATACACATATATTACATAATACCAGCGAAAGGATCACAAATGAAATACTTGTGGTTCTTAATTTCTATTTATGAAATTCTCTAATAATGTGACCTCAAGGAAATAACGTTTTGAATTTACAAGTAAAGGAAATATGTTGGTCGGACATTCTAAAAATTCTCTTATTTTTTTTAAATGCACATAGTATGTATACAAAAGGAAGTACATCAACTTATATTACTAAGACTAAAATAGATATTTTATACAAAATAGATATTTTCATGCGAAAAATATTTATTAAACTTAATTTAACTCTTACATGTTTCGTAACAGTTTTTGCTACATTTTCAAACAGAGAATAAATTTAATAAACATTTTTCCCATGAAAATATCTATTATGTATAAATTATATGATGAAATTTATTCAATATTTACGCTTGAAAAATAGATATTTATTATGATTTCCCAGGCGCATGTCAATATAATAAAGTTTGGGATTATTTTTTTATGTATACAGTTAGCAGATTGTAAGCATTTCACATACATTCCGTTCTATCTTTGTATTCCTTAGTGCCTATAACTTAAGAAACGAGCAAGATGTAGATATAAAATGGAAAGATTTTATTCTGTTATTTTTTTTTACTATAGAATTAAAAACAACGGAAACAATCAAATTGTAAATGTTATGCATGCTTTTGCTATTTGATTTTTTTTTTAATTGCCTGGAAATCACAATAAAAACATAGAAAAATTACATTCATCTACGATAGCAAAGATCCTACAATAAATTATGTAAAGTAACGAAATTTGTTTAATGTTGTTGGGTCATAAAAAATATAAGAAAGGTTTCTGAAAGGCTAAGTTGCATGTTTAACCCAAATCTGAGCTGAGAATTTCCTTGTCTTCTCAGCTCCAAGTAAAGAAAATATGCTTTTCACAGTAGCACGGAAATCTCAGTTTCATCACTATGTAAAAGTTACGTAGAGAAGTTATTTCCTTCTCAAATATATTTTATTTTTAAATACTTTCACAAACTGAATACGCTTTGCCACACCAAAAGCAAAAATGATCAGTTATTAAAAAGAAAGTTCTTGTGGTTTGGAAACTTTCAGATTCTCGCAGATTTTTCGACTTCCCGCTATCCATAATTTACAAGGGAAATGGAAAGCTAGGGAGGATGCATTACATATTGCAAAGGGAAGTGCGAGAGTCGTCTTCCAATATCCAGTAATAAGAATTGCTTCAGTTCATAACACTCATTACTAATGGATTTTCTTTGAAGCACTCCAGATTTCTAATTATTTATAGAGCAAAAAGATAAAGTTCAAACAAGTTAATATGAAATTATTTATTATTTGCGATTAGGGCACACATCAAAATTCCCTTTGTTTGGTAGTATTTGTTAGATGGAAAATTAAAAATTATAAATTTAATATATCCGTTATGTATTAAAATACAAGTTATAAAAGTTATATTTTAAAATACAAGTTAGTAATTATAGATCCTTTATATATTAAAATATAGAGAAATATTTTTTGAATTGTTAGATAGTAATATTTTTCAGTATATTAATCATAGACGAACAGATAGACAATGAACATTGAAGTGGAGACTTTTTGTTAAGCCATTTCTTACTCTCTTCGAAGCAATCTAAGGTGTTACAAATGCTACACCAAACTACAACACCCTTTGTTAAGTGAGATTCCTTTTCGATTAATATATAATTCTTAGCTTATGTAGCTTTGAATAGTGCTTAATCTGAGAACTGGATGTAGGTAAGATGGTAATACATTAATAATTAACGACATTAACGATGATCGATATAATGGAATCCTTATTTAAAGGTACCCAACTATACATAGAAATAACATTGGACTTTTATCAACTTTCTGAAATAACTCAAATAGGAAACACAATGCAATGAACAAACTTGAGATCTCTGAGATAATTATAACTTTAAAAGTACGGAAATCAATTTTCACTAAACAGAGAAAAAAAAAAACTCTCAATAACGATTAACTATTACTTTTCTGCCGTGAGGATGTTGTGTTGGAATCTGTGTTCGAATCCCGGGCGTGGCTTGGTTGTTTCACTTTCCTTTCCTGTGTTTGTTAGCCTCTTCTTCACTTTCTCTTCGGTCTGAATCCATTCCATAATGACTTCCTGAGGAAGGTCACGGGAACCCACCTCAGTTTCTTTCCCAAGTGCTTCTTTGGGAATTCTTGAATTCCATAGGAATGTTGACCTGATACTATGGATGGAATATTCAAGAATAACAAATCGCGTATGTTATCTTTGAATTTTATTTGCTATCAAGAATTTTCTGTTTCTTTGTCTAAAAAGCAATCGATTTACAGAGACTAATTTTCAATATTTGGAAATCCATATTTGATGTATCATTGAAATACTGCAATTGGGTTTTTACTACGAAACACTAATGACCAGTATTATTATTCTTTTATCATTTAGTTAATGAAATAAAAACTAATAGATAACTGATGAAAAGTGTTTATTCAGAATAAGATCTTCATTTAACATGTAATGTAATAAGACAGTACAGTTTAGTCAAGTTAAATGTTACAGTAAAAGTTTCGAGAGTTTAATTTTATTGAAGAGTGATGACTTATATATTACATTTATTCAGTAATCTGGTTTTAGCCTACTTTCCTAAGAAAGTGAGGCTAATGTAGTCAATCAGTCTGTGTGTAAATTGGTCAGGGCGTTTGTATGGCTCCCTTAAAAACACTGGATCTTTGGATGAAGTTTCTGGAAGCTTATTAAAGAACAAGAGATGATCTATACTTAAAATTTAGAATTTTCAATAGAATTCACTCTCAAGGTGATAAAATTTCTCTTAGAAATACAAGATTTCTTAACAATAGATTTCATTCCTTTTGATAATAGACTCGCTTTGTTAAGATTAAACTTGGTTGGAATTTAGCAACTTCAGTAAATAACGCTCATTTAAATAATTTCTTTTTCAGAAAATGAAATATTGTTTGTTTAAAATTTTTCTGTATTTACCAGATATTGAAGACTGCTTTAAAAAAAATGAAGATTTTTTCGCTCGAGTCGTTTTCAGGATTTGGAAAAGAAAAAGAAAATAAACAAACGAAGACAAATAAGAAAAGAAGTTTTAAGGAACACGATTTGAAGGAAAGATTTGTTCATGGACTTCTTATTTCTATTATTTATATTTTTCCCTTCTTGTAAAAAACATTATAGTTTTTTAGTATTGAGAATTTTCAAAGAAATAATCTAAAATTTATGTCGAGAATCTATTCCATATGTTAACATAAATGCAGTGATTGGTAGCTTTAAAAATACAATTTTTGCCAGTCATATCATAATCTTCAATGTTTTACGCTTATTCAAGAATGTGATAAGATAATCACTTAGCTTTATAGTATACATTCGAGGGCAGATAAATTCATCAACCTAACGATAAAAAAAAAATTGATAAAACTAAGGCTCCCAATCTTTTTAAACAATCGGTTTCTGGAGTTGCTGAAGTATCTACCACAAGCATAAATGCTGACTGCGGGATGATTTGAATCCTACACTTGGGTTAGCGAAAGCGTTCCACTTAGGACAGTTTTTTTTTTTTTTTTTTTTTTTATAAAGAAACATTAACCATTCCCCATTAAATGAGTAAAATTGTTAAACAATATTTCCATATCCGATTATTAATAATAATATTATTATCATAAAGATATCAAATAGAAAAATTGGCCAAGCTTTTGATCAGTTGAACTAAAACTTTGCAAGCTGTTGTCAGTGTTAATATAAAGCATTGCTGCAGGGACGTAGCCAAGGTGGGGGTCCGGGGGGTTCGGACCTCCACCTCCCTTCAGGGAAGAAAAACGAAAAGAAAATTGTACCTGTTTAAATGATGAAATTGAAAGAGACTACTTTCGCTATAGATTTTTAGCATTAAGATCATTTTACTTTTAAATTTTCGTTTAAAGAAAGCAAAGCCATTTTAAAAAATTTAATGTTATGGGCCCTTCCCCACCGTAACAAAATCTTGACTTCGTGCTTGATTGTTACTTTTTTTTTGTATTGACCGTAATTATTTATATACTCACTTTGGTGAATATTTTTATTTATTCTTATAATTCTTTAATATTTCCACTGATTATTAATTTTTCTTATAGAAGAAATAAATTTTTATTTCTCACCAGCAAAGTCTCGATAGAGGTCATTGCAGATTCGTATTAATAGATGTTTAGGGATAAGCAAAAAATAAAATAAAAGACCTTCATTCTATAATTATTAAACAACGAAAATGAGTAGTTTCAGAGAAAAATTTAACGAAAATTAGATTTACTTAAAGTATAAAAATTAAGGATATTCTAAATCTAAACATGATGCATTTTCAACTAAAAACAGCATAAAGTGAAAAGTTAATCTTTTTATATAGTGACAGCTGTCTTTCACTATGAGAAGCTGTCTCATTTGTTCGTTATCCTACCTCTGAATGCATATTACTGGGCGAATAATGAAACACTCTGTATAAACCAGCTTTTTTTAGCTTAACATCTTTCATCCTCATAAACTAGATCTATAAAACAAGAAATTAACTTTTCTTACGACATCATCGCTGGAAATATGAAGCATGTTATGACGGAAGTTTGTTGTTGCACGCCTTCATTTACAACTGCCTTTCCATAACGGAAAAAAAAATTCAATCTCCTACCTAATTACGCGCTAAATTACCGTAAGCAAAAGATTCGTGCTGTATCACGTGGTTTCTTTTTTCTTCTTCTTCTCCTCTCTCCCGCTTTTCATCGTTATGTTTACTTGTGTTGATGTCCGTTTTTAGTGCTCGGCGGTATTTAATATCAGCGTTGCTGACGGCTCTCCTTAAATGTAGCTGAATGAGCAGAGCAATAGACCTACAGCTTCTGTTTATTAGCACCAATTTATTATGTATGAGACGCCATATCCCTACGTATTTTATATTTTCTTGTCGGCCCGAGCGACTCGCAACATTAACAAACTTCTGTGGTAGCATAAACAACTCGCTGTCCGCAGGTGGATTAATTTTCTGTTTTGTGCGCGCGAGAAATATTATATCCAGTTGTACTAACTTAAGATCCTGGCGCGAAATTCATTATGGTTTACCACATTGTTTGCACCCACCTTAAATTCCGAAGGTAATTCCGGGAAATGGAATTTGTATTTTCGATCAATACAATAATAATAAAAAAAAAGCCTTTAATCTAGGATAATTCAATCTTGTGAAAGAGTATAAAATGTTTCACTAAAAATATCTTCTTTACTATACAATATTTCGTTCCATTTTAACAAGGAACTATTTCAGGTGAGGATAAGAAAGAAACTTTCTTTTTCCTTTTTAAAGAAAAATTTTATTCTAATTCTACGTATATATATATATATATATAAAAAGCATATAAAAATAAAGCCGACGCTTATTTTAAGCAAAATAAGCAGGTGTATCGGTTTTATTTTTGTATGCTTAATATGATCAACGCACGTAATATATATACAACTGTAATATATATATATATATATATATATATATATATATACAGATTTTGAGATAGTATAAAACGTTCTTTTCAAAATTTCAAACATTGATTATTTTGAATAACCACATCCTTACACCAATAATTATATTCAATAAAATACATTTATTCAATATATTGAATCTAGCAAATTTTCGGAAAGAAAATCTCCCTGCCTTTTTCAAGCGTATTCTAAACTAAACAATTTCCAACGGTAACAAATCATTAACATGAACGTGAACATACTTATATATTAATGATTTGTTAAAGTCGGAAATTGATTTAATATATTGAATAAATATATTTTATTAATGTAAGGATGTGATTACCTTTTAATAATAATATGACGACTAGAATAGAAGAGATTAGGAGGTAATATTTACTATTTTATTCATAATACTTTATAATATATGTTTTATAGCATATCTTGATGATGATGGAATCGTCTTTAAGTCTTCTAATCATTATTTTATCTTGTACTACAATGAAAAATGATAGTAAATAACTATTTAATCGCGTTGGAAAATCCAGTTATACGTTTAAATTGGTTGCCAACAGTCCCTTTTTCTCGAACATGTCCTTATTGTTGGTGAACCATACGGGGGGAATTTTTATTCACTTTCAAAGATTCCAATTTCATCTTATCTCGATCTTTACCAGTGATGAAAGCTACTAATGCATCGCACAATTGTGCAAAAGTAACGTTGTTAGATTGTTTTAAGTTTTTTACCCTTAATACTTTTTCCGATTCTAAATAACACATTTATCACGAAGAATTAGAAGTTATGTGCAATAAGTGGATTGTTCGATTGCTAAGAAAATTTTATATATGCTTATAAAATTGCCTCTGTAGAACAATATTTTCTACTATTTTATATTATGTTAAAAGAATAGTACATAATATAGAAAATAAGAAATTGTAGAAAAATAAAATTAACACAATGAAAAACCATATTTGAGATGAATGAATACCCCACGAATTTTGAAATCAAGATAATAAGTAGATTCTTTAAAGAAAGGTTACAGAAAAAGACAGTAAAGGTTGAAAGTAAATACAATAAAGTGATGAAATTACCATTAAGGATTAATGTTAATAAATCAGTCAAAGATGCATGTAAAGACAACGATATTAGAATGGTAAAAACACTATAGAACTAATAAATTAATAAAACGAATTCAGTTGAGGAAGAAGAGATTTCTTGTTCTCAGTTATTCAACCTGAAGAAGTTTTCTGTAAAACAAAAAGAAATATCGTTGTTGTTCTTAAAGAAGACATTTTAGGAGGATTGTGTATCTCATGATTAAGCGTTGTTTTAACATTTTAAATTATTCCAATTAACTTATCAGAACCCATTTTGTTTTATCAAACACTTCAACGAAACATTATTGTTGAGAAAGACCGGAAAAAGGGAAGGGACCAGGCTCCAGGCTCCATTCCTGCTTAAATTGAAATGCCACCTTGAAACTGAACTTTTGCATACGAAATAACAATACTGGGCGATTTATTTTGCGCTGAAAATTTGTTATAAATGTCTTGAAAGTGTTAACTTTTGTTTACTATATAAGTCACAACTTTTGGCTTTCACTTTTGTTGCAAAAGAGCTGCGACTGTTTTATTAAAACTCTTTTGACTCTGAATAGTGCTTTCTACAAAGTTTGAACGACTTCACTGCAGTTGGCACAGGAAATGAAGGCAAGTCTTATAGTTTTATGGTGAAAAGAAGAGAGAAAAAAAAGCGCTTAAAACAAAGTTGGTATTTTCTTCAACCGACTTGGCTCGACTCTAAAGGTGTTGCTAAGAGTCAAAACTTAAGTTGGGCGGGAAGTTGGGTCATTTGTTTTAAAAGCTTCGCCGTCCGTTGGTTTTTATCTTCTGCTGACGGACCTCGTCGCGGGATGAGGTGTTGCGATAAACGACGTTGTCGTCGCCCTTCTTGGATTTTACAGTGGCGTTTAAGCCCACCCACCCCCTTCTCACGCCAGAAAGAAAAGAAGGGGAAATGAGGTGCATCAAATGGACTGTTTTATCCCCATCCCTCCTTTGCAATCGCCGCTAAAAGCACGCGACTAATATGGGCTATTCCGTCTGTTGATCGAGATAGTGGGGGTGTAGGGTGATGAAGAGGAAAGGTAGCTGGATGGATGGTTTTTTTATTCGATGGCCATGTCTTTCCTTTCGCGCTTTTAAAACGACTGAAAGGACGCCCACGCTAATCCCCGATTAATGCCATACCTTTTTTTCTTTTCCTTGTTTCGCCAACGAATTAGATTCCACGACCAAATTTCCTGTTCAGGTTCTACTATCTAGTGAATAAAAGACTTGCAGTGGATTACTCCCCCACCTCATCGCACCCCTGACGACAAAAGAACGTTATTAACAGTTACTTTGAATCTGGCAGCAACCTTTAAAACCACAGGCAGTACAGTTTTAATTTCTTTTGTTTTTTGTGGAAAATAATTTTCATCAGCTTCTGTAACTGAAAACCTTTTCATCAGATTTCTCTTCATTAGCGAAAATATTGATTTGTTGAAAACTGATTGAAATGTCTTTTTAGATGTATTGGAACAGAAAGACCCAATGTTAATGTTGTTGAAACTAATTCATTGTTGGAAAACTTGCAAAGAAAATAATTATTGAGAAAGGAATGACGAATAACGCAATCCATTCTGAGATTATAATTAATTATCATCTATTCTTTTTAATAAAACGATTATAGGTAAAACATTTTTGACATTTTATCTGCAAAACTGAAATAAATAAATCATGGATGATATAAATACACTCTTCCACACATGACTTTAGTATTTAAATATTTATTAAAATACTAAATGTAAGAGACAAATTTTCAGGAAGTCTGCATCTTCCTTTTTTCAAGTCAATAATAAAGTCACAAACAATTTAAGAATAAGTACGGCAGCAATTAAATAAAAACATGGACTATCAACAAATTTGATTGTTGTTACAATTTACATCTCAAACAATTTAAGAATGAGTTATGTAGCATATAAAATAAAAACGTGGACTATCAACAAATTTAATTGTTGTTACAAATTGCATAACAAAATAAATAAAAAACATTGGCATACAACAGATTTAATTGTTGTTTACAATTATAAATTAAGTATCAAACGGTGACAATTATTAACCATAATTTCCAGATAATAAACATTCAAAAATATTGTTAATAATTTAACTCTACAATATTGGCTACTTTTTGGGTATCAAAATGTAAATAATCTTTAATGAGGACAATGGTATTAAAGTCTACTAATGCTCCTTCATATCTATTGAAATTTTTTGCCATACTTATTCTTAAATTGTTTGTGACTTTATTTCTATTTTTGACTTGAAAAAAGGAAGATGCATACTTCCTGAAAATTTTTCTCTTACATTTAGTATTTTAGTAAATATTTAAATACTAATGTCATGTATGGAAGAGTGTATTTTTATCTAACATTTTCGAAATGGAAAGGAAGAAGATTGTTGAAGAGCATGGATGATATGCATGAGAATAGTACCAGAGAACGTACATGATTTTTATGTTGAGAAAGGATCTCAAGAGAAAGACCAAGAGGGAAAGGAAGAAAAGATATTAGAGAAGCCGTATGGAGAAGAAAAGAGAGTGGTACCTACATTTTTCAGAATAGTTGAAGAAACCAGAAATGAAGAGAAACATCAGAAACCGAAGATAAAAATAGAAACTGGACCTTTAATTCCAGACTAATAGAAACAAGTCTTTTACAGAAACTGGATCTTTAATTCCTTCTTAATCCCTTCCTCTCCTTTTCTGAATCAAAGTCTACAAGTTGATACTTTTTTTTCCAGGAAGATGTTAATGCAAAATTCTGCTCTATTCCGGAATTTAGTGGAAGCATTGATATATTTTTGTAAGTTTAAGGGTTCTAATAGTAATGAAGCACTCTACTGTACAGTTTGAATTTACTTTGTCCATCGATGCGTAGTTTGACGTAGATATCACTTCATAGGTTATTGTCATTTCACTGTTCGTCCAGAAAAGATGAAAGAGCTTTGTAAGATTGAATTTGTTTTCTAAATGCAATAACTACAGTTTCTTGTAGTTTTCAAGGGACTTGATGTCAATTGCGGAGTAGGTTACTGCATGAGCAAAATTCTGACCCTTCTCCTTTATCCTGTGATGTCACTAATTGTCAGAGTCGCCATCTCCTTTAAAAAGATCTTAAAATCAAACATCACGTCGAAATATTTCTTCAATTTCTGGATTAGATTAGTTTAATTACATTAGACAGAGACTTGTTTCTCGTAGAAAAAAAATTTGCAAGATTTCTTCAAATGATAATAGCTAACTGCTAGTTGCCCACATTGATTACTACTGATCAATTTAGGGACGAATTAGTGAGTAATTATTCTCCTATAAAGAATATATACAAAGCTGTTTGATAAACTTAACAACCGAGACGAATTAGCTATAAGGATTAGAAAAAAACATTTTATTTTTACTTTTAGTAAAAAAAAAATAATAACGTAAATTGAACGTGCTGGAAATTTAATTAAAAAATAAGAAAAAATAAAAATTCAATTTTTGATCAAATTTTCAGAACGTTAAATTTACGTTTTAGGTTAAATCATTTCGTTGGAAACTTAATTTCCTTGAATTAATAAGCCTTCAATCCCATCAGTTATTGGGAAAAGGTTTTTCGTTGTGGTTTTTTTTTTATTATTATTATTGTTTCTTTGATTTCGGGGTTCACTGCTAGGTATGACGGTGACCTTCACTTAAGTTCTTGCGTTTCTGGTTTTTTTATCGGGGAGGGCAGATCGGGCTATGAGTCCCTTGCAAAAGACGAAACGGCCGTTCCCGATTCGCTCTCATAATTAATCCAGAAAGGCAATTTCTTTATTCATTGTGCTGCTCTTATTTTTATTTTTTCTTATTGCAAAAAAAATGATACTTTGTGTAGTTAATATAACCGACCAAATTTCCATAACAGTTGAGATTTATTGTCGTGTTATCTTATTAGTCCACAAAAATCATACAGATTTATAGTAGTTTTAAAAAAAAAAGAGTTTGCCATATTTGGTCATTATGTAGCGATCGATTTTTTCTGGAACAAACGTCACCAGTCACGACGTCATCAACTTGAACTCCGAGCAGTCAGTCCAAGATGGCGTCGTTTTGTGATCTCATAAGCGTGACCAAGAAAGGACAAACTTTGCATAGCCAAGCAAGGGGAACAGTGTGGAATGTTTTTAATTATTTCAATTTTAATTATTATGTATTCGGAACTGTAGAAAATACAAAAACCAGAATGCTTGCATAATGTTTCTAAGATTCAGTTACGGATTTTAGCAATATATGGCGCTATTACGTCGTGAAAACATCAATCTATAAGGAAATTATGTCATCAAAATTTCTTCTTTCATGAACTAAACAGTAATTATCAAACAAATTTAACCATGCCTGTTGAAAGAATCCAAATTACTGACCAGTTTACGGAAAACTCGAAAATATTAATTTCATCGAACTTCAGCTATTAGGAACTGTTTGATACGAATACATGGAAATGATAAAAAAATAAATGCTGTGCAAGAATGAAAACCCTAAATAGAAATGCCTCAATAAACTATTGCGCTCCCATGGAGAATTTTTAAAAAATTAATGCAAATATCTTTTTTTTTTTTATATCTCAGATGTTGTTATGGCTACATTCAGTGAAATTTCTTATGTGGAAGAAAGGAACAAAGGGTTTTCATTGGGACATCATTTATAACAGCATCCCTGCCTTGAAATGTTTGGCCATTAGTGTCTGCCCGTATTTTTGAAATGTGTTTTTTTTTTCATTTCTGGAGGTCGAAGACAAACACTTGAGACAAAAAAAGAGTTGACTGTTTGTCCTCTTTAAAGACAGAAAAATGAAATTGTGACAAAAGCTGTCCTTGAAGAAAGCTCTGCAACACTGAATCCCGCTGTCAACCGTTCTTCTGAGTGAGGTGAAGAGTTAAATAGTGATTTTGTTCATTCTTGCGTTGTTTGTCCTAGAGAAGCCTCTCTACATATATAAGAAAGTGTATGTATCAAATTCCCTGCAAGCGTTTTAACTTTTTTATGACATTAAAATTAAAATTTAATAGTAAAATACTTGATTATTTAGTGTATTTGAATGAATTAATAGAGTTTATTAGCTGTTTATTTTTTAATATTTGTGGGTTTGATGGCTTAGACGGTAGACTGTCCTGGACATAACATGATTGGAATCTGTTTGTTTGTTTATTTGTTTGTTTTTTATTTGTCTTAGATTTGTCTTTCTCTCAGATTTGTGTTTACTAGGGCACTTATGAAATAAAGACTGTGTTTCTTTTCGTGAATACAAATGGTCGACCACAGTCAGTTAAATTGCTACAACGCTCACTAGCCTTTTAAAAAATATCCTGACTCCGTATTTTCATAGTTGCATCTGGATCTTGAATTTTGATGGTTACAATTGGAGTTATCAAAGCCCAATCTGTCTTCAAAAATCTGAACAATTCTTTGGTTCTTGCATTCTTATAAATCTTCGTTATTGTAATTTTAATTATATGTCCGTGAAGACCATGTTTCATTTTGAAACGAAACAACAAAAATAAAAATTGTCAGGAATTTGGAGTTAATAAACATATTTGGGATAAATTAGTAAAATATCAGATCAGTATATTTATTAGGTTATTAGATTACAATAAACTGATATTATTCTAAAAGTTGAAGTGACTTCGTAGCAATTAAGAGGATGAATGAGCACCTTACTGCCGAAGCCAGAAGCAACATAAAATAAACGATAAAGATGCTGATATTCTTTAGGTAGTACATTAGAATAGTTAGAATGTCTTTTATATGCAACAGCAAAACTAAGAGTCAACAAATTCAGCAATACCTGTACTGACAACTGAATAACTCCTATAAAGCAAGTACTCAAAGAACTTAGCTGGGAAAAGAAGTTGCTTTAGTAGAAATTTTTCCTTTTTTCTTTATCTTGTAGCAATTTCTAAGCGAAACCTTAGCGATAGCTTTCTGATTGACTGATTAAGCTCTGACGTCATAGTTTATGTTAGAGCATATAGCTGTGAGGGCGATAAAATATTACTATATGCACGGAAAAATTATTTTCAACTGTATTAGATGCAATTTGGAATATCTTGAAAAAACAAATATGTAATAAAAAGGTTATTAAGCTTATACGTGATATAATAAACGAATATATAATGTAATTGCTTCGTGTGCTACAATATTGTTCTACATATTGCGATTTAATTTTCTTTCTTAATCAACTTAATCAATTAAAAGTCTGTTCCAACAATTTGTATTCATCTTCTGCAATTTTCAAGGGGGGAAAATGTAAATTGGAAAAATTTTTAGCAATTTTTTTTTTTTTTTTTTTTAAATTACATCACATTCCATACTTTGGAGAAACGCCTAGTTGGACATTGACAATAAACGTGGCTTCAAATGTTATGTCAGAAGTGAAATACGCTATCCGAATGGTTTTGATTTTGTTCTTTTGAGTTCTGGCAGTTACATAAGAAAAAGAAGATTATCATGTTTTTTGATTGGACAGTGTATTATTACCTAAAAATCATGAAACAATTTCTTAATCGATACCTCATCAAAAAAATGGAAATGTTTGATGTGTGAACTGCCTAAAAATGAAATTTTCGAGTTATCGGAATAAAAGAAAATATGTTTTAATGAAAGGGTTTGAGTCATTAATTTTATAATCAGTTTTTGTCAGATGCAATAAATTTCGAATTTTGTTCGTTTAAAATTATGCACGATATATTTGATTTTATGTAATAGATTCTCATACATTTATTAAGATACATTTCAATGAAAAAAACAAATATTCCAATTTATCTTATAACAAAACCTTTTTTTCTATACGTATCAAACAGATCTAAGATTATTTAAATCTGTTAAATCAGTGGTGCTCAACTTTTCATAATATGGGGGCGAAACTTAACTTTGCTGTGAATTTCGCGGGCCACAACGTATTAAATTTAAACGTTAAATCTGTTCAACCAAAAAAAAACGAAAAAAAAAAAAAACGATGCAATCTTATCTGTTCAACCAAAAAAAAAACGGAGGACAGAGCTTCAAAAAGGAAAAAGAGCGGGTCACATGTAACACCTTCACGGGCCGTAGGTTGGGCATCACTGTGTTAAATCATTTAATATAAATCAGTAATTTTAGAAAGTTGTGAATAGTCAAGAACGTTTATTCGAAAGAAAACGGATATCGAATGTGTGTTTGAAATCTGAACTTCGGAATACTGTAAATAATAATAGTTACTGTGTCTGAGATACAAATATAGAAATCAAATCCAAATCATGTTTGACATCTAAGATTCCCTTCAACTGCCTAACGCTGTTGTTAATATACTTCAACCACTAGGTTACTCTGTCATTAGGATATATGTACATTAAAACCATTTTACCAGGTGTAATTTAATAGTGGTAGCATTTTTAAATTTCTTATTTTTAAATCGAAAATGAAGGATTGATGTCTGAGTATAAAATAAGATCTCTACCATCCCAACTTCCTTCAAAATTGCTGGTTTTTATACGTATAGTAATAATAAAATATATCAGAAGACCTATACTTTGAGTTGTCATTATACGAAATTTCAGGTTCAGTTTCCATTTGTCATTTGTTAAAAATTCATTAATAAAATTATCAATGGAAACAATGGATCTGACTTTTGTCAAAATTAAAAACAAAATTTTAGGTTAAATGCATGAAATAAAAACCAAAGTATTTGGTGTTAAGAAAGTATTTACTGTTTCCAGAAAACGATAATCACTTCAATTAAAATCATAACATACAGCAAAAATCTGCTATTAAATTCCATATTTAATCACAATATTTCGTTTCATTTTAGCGAGAAACTTTTAGCGAGTATTAGAGGACAGGAAAATGTTTTTCTTTTTCTTCAAAAATTCATTATTATACATTTAGAATTTTAGCCGTAACAATTCTATTCTTAGAAACACTGCACGGACTACAGTGTAACATATACAACAATTAATAATTTTTCTATAATAATAATTTTTCTCAAACAATAATATATGAATCATTGATAATTATAAGAATTTTGCTTTATTTTGAAATATTGTGATTAAATATGAAATTTAATAAAATATTTACTGTTTTATGTGGATTGATAGACTAACCTAAAAAGAAAAAAAAGATTTTTCTCGAAATTCTTATTCCAAGCACATAAAGAAAAACGAAGAAAACTTAATGAATGTCAATGAAATTCTGAGTTACTTTTTTTAGTTTGGCAGCTTAGAACTAATAATGGCAAATGATGGCTTTTGAAATGAGGGTAATCTGAAAATGTAGGTGTTTACGGCTAAGTAACGATCCACACGTGCGTTCAACTGATTCTCATTTGGCCTTGTGCCGCAAGGGGCGCTGCAAATCAGACTGACGAGCTCCTCTCTGTCTCGTTGCCAAGATCCTGTCATTTCTGACTTTAGAATCACTTCACGCTTTCATCTCCTTTCCTATTTCATTTAACGCTAATAATTTACTTTAACAGAAAATGTTGTTACATTCTTAAATATTAGGAAAAGTCAAAGGGAAAAAAAGAAACTTTGAAAGAACATGTCAATGCATTTTAAGAAAAAAAAGAGAGAAAGTTTTACTGAAGCAGTCCTAAAAGCCACTTTATTACGTTAGTCCTAAATTCCTATCTATTCTACTTAGGCTTTCATTATCTCTAATACAGTAAACAATTCCACGAACGACAGAAGCAAATAGATTTTAAGGAAAGGTCTTCATCAGGTTCACGTTATCCTAACGAATTGAAAAGGTCCATTAATAAGTAATTGAACCAAAGACATAATAATGTCATAAATAATTGAAACTGAACTCTGCAAATAGTACGATTTAAAAGCTATTTAATATTTACAAAGCTTCCGATAAATGCAGTGATATATGCATTATACCTTGATAGGAAAATTTTCACAAAAGAAATAAAAGAATACAACAATAATCTTTATATGGCAACTGATAGAAAAGATGAAGAAATGATAGTTATTATTATAATAGAAATAGGCTAGAATTAATATCAAAAATTGTCAAAATGGTAATTTTAATTTATTAATTGATTTAGTAAATGGCACAATTGACATTGTTTAAATTATACCTGTTATGATAGTAAGCCAACGGTTCATTTATAGAATCTTATAAAAAAACGAAGTCCTTAAGAAAGAGATTATGGAAGCAAAATGGCTATCCACTCTAGGCTCCTGGAATGTAGGGTTACAAGTGTCTGTTTCGATGTTAAATATCCCAAAAGCGCAGAATTGTAATAATAATTGTAGGTTTCACGGCTATGCACATTATCAAACAAAAGAAATATGTTTTACGTGCTGTGAAAGTTGTTAGAAAATGAAAAGGAAGCAGCATCAGGATTAAATCTAAAAGTAACTTTTGTTTATTAACTTCTTACATAATTACATTTATAATACTTCATAAAAAATGTTTAATTTTATAATACTAATTAGAAATACAAAAGTTGTTGAGATGTTGTCCACTTCGCTATATACACTCTTTATTGTTCATTGGAGATTTACAGAAAGTTATCAATAATAACGAAATAGTACTCAAACATATAATATATTTTTATATATTACAAAATTATCCTGGGCAAAATTTTGAGTGCCAGGATCATTCAAAAATTCTTCTTCTTCTTCTAGTTCGTTATCCTTATTGGATGTTGGAGATCAATTGTTTCCAGTACACTCTGTCTTTGGCTTTGTGGAAGATTTCCTCCGAATTTATATTGGTCCATTTTTTGATGTCGTCCATCCACTTCTTTCTTGGACGTCCTCTTCCTTTTTCACCGATGATTTTCCCTTCCAGAATAAGTCTTTGTAGCTCAAACTTTGGACCTCTAATCAAATGTCCGCAGTATGCTGTCTTTCGTTTTTGAATTGTTCTTAGAAGGGATCTCTTTTGGCCAGCTCTTTGTAGGACTTCTTCATTAGTTGTGTGTGTTATCCAGCTAACTTTAAGCATTTTTCTTAATATCCACATTTCAAATGCATTAATTCTGTCTTCAACATCTTTTTTTAATGTCCATGTTTCGCATCCATAAAGCAAAGTAGACCAAACGTAACATTTCATCATTCTTATTCTGAGGTTGAAGCCTATTCTGCTATCACAGAGAAACTTTTTAAGATCAGTGAATGATTTTTTGGCTTGTCCTATTCTTCGCTTGATTTCTGATATATTATCATTGTCTTCTGTAAATGTTTTTCCTAAATATTGGAAAGACTGTACTTGACGTATTATTTCTCCATCGCATTGGATTTTTATTGGAACTTTGATTTGTTTCTGTTTCTTTATTACCATCGTTACTGTTTTCTTTGTGTTGATTTCTAAACCCATTTTATTGCTTTGTATGTGTACTCTATTAAGTAGATTTTGTAGATCTTGTTCTGATGTTGCAATTAGTGCAGTATCATCCGCATATCTAATATTATTTATTAATATTCCATTGACTTTAATGCCTTCTTTGGCATTCTCAAGTGCTTCTTGCATAATTTTTTCTGAGTATAGATTGTATAGATCTGGGGAGAGTACACAACCTTGTCTCACCCCACGCTTTATTTGTATCCAATTGCTGAGTTCTCCTTTAATCTTTATAGTAGCTTCTTGTTCCCAGTAAAGAGTCTTTAATAACCGTAAAATCTTCTTGTCAGTAACCAGCTGTTCTAGTAATTCAAAAAGTTTTTCATGTTGTACTCTATCGAATGCTTTGCAGTAGTCTATAAAGCACACATATAGAGTCTGTTTCATCTCTATTGCTCTTTCTGCTAAAATGTTAAGACTCAGAATTGCTTCTCTTGTTCCTATACCTTCTATAAATCCCATTTGTTGTGGACTTATTATTGAATTTATCTTTGGTTTTAGTCTACACTGTATGACTTTTAGAAGTACTTTCATTGCATGACTCATTAAACTGATAGTTCTGAAATCCGAGCAGTCTACTGCATTTTTCTTTTTGGGTAATGGTATAAAAGTAGATCTTAGCCAGTCTTTTGGTATGATTCCAGTTTGGTAGCTTTCATTGAAAACTTCCAGTAATCTCTTTTTTCCGGTTTCTCCCATATTCTGCAATAGTTCTATACAAATTTCATCTTCCCCAGGAGATTTACCAGTGCTTAGTAGCGTTAAGGCATTTTCTACTTCACTTTCTAGTATAGGAAGGCCTTCGTCTTCTTCTATTTGATAGTCATTTTTCTGGGGCCGGTTATCTTTAAATAGGTCATTAATATATTCTTCCCATCTTTCAATAACTCGGTCCTTGTCTGTAATTATGTCTCCTTTTTTGTCAAGTATGTTATGACTTGTGGGTGTTTGATGATATATTCCACAAAGTTTTTTAATTTCTTTGTGTACTCCACATTCATTATGATTTTTGTTATTTTGTTCAATCTTTTCACATTTCTCCTCTATCCATTGTTCTTTGGCAATTCTTATTTCTCTCTTTATATTTCTGTCGATTTCTTTATATCTGTTTAGGTCTATATTTTTATATATTTTTCTTTCCTTCATCATGTCCAGTATAGCTTGGGTCATCCAGTTTTGGTTTGCTTCTATTTGTCCTTTTCCTATTGATTCTTTTGCAGATTTTTTCAGTGATTCTTTGAGATATTCCCATTTTTCACAGCCATCCTTGAACTCCTGAGGGTTTGTTTCACTCAGATTTGATTCTGTATTTTCTTTGAATATCTTTTGGATTGCTGGGTCGCGTAATACTTCTGTATTTAATTTCAATTTTGGTTTTGGTTGAGGTAATTTTTTCAGTTTAACTCTTAATTTTGAACATAATAGCACATGATCTGAATTGACATCTGCTCCTGGGTATGTTTTCGTGCTTATGATTGAGTTTTTGAACCTTTGGTTTATTAATATGTAGTCAATTTGATTTCTGACAATTTTGTCTTTCTTGTCACTAGGTGATTTCCAAGTATATAGTCTTCTATTTGGCAACTGGAACCATGTGTTCATCACAGTCATTTTTGTTTGATCACAAAATTCTACAAGTCTGTCGCCTCTGTCATTTCTTATTCCTAGACCGTGTGGGCCGACAATATTTTCCTCTTTGCCCTTTCCAACCTTTGCATTGAAATCACCCATTATAATAGTAATTTCATTAGACTTTGTTAGTTTCCATACAGTCTTTATTTCTTCATAGAATTGTTCACATTCAACTTCTGTAGTTGTGCTTGTTGGGGCATAAACTTGGATTATATTCAGTTTCAAAGGTTGTGTATTCAATGTGATCATCATTATTCTGTCAGAGTAGAGGGTACACCCACTTACGTGTCTTGTTAGTTCTTTCTTTACAAGTATCCCCACTCCTTTTTCATGCTGTTCGCCTCCTGAATAATATAGTTTGTGTCTATCACTTGTATATATTTCACCTTTGTCTGTCCATCTTACTTCACTGATTCCTAGAATATCTATTCCACTTTCATTCATCTCTTGTACAACATTCTCAAGTTTGCCAGCTTGGTAGAGAGTTTGGACATTCCATGTGGCAATTTTGTAGCATTTGTTCTCAGAGCCGGAGATTCTTAGCACCCCCTGACCATTTGAGGTCTGCCGGTGACTGGAGGCCATTGTACTTGGTGTACTGTTCATGTTGATTGTACTAGGGAGTTATTATGTGGTGGTTTCCCGTTGCCTTCCACATCGCAGTATTATGGCCATTGGTGTTGGTCCTCCAACGATGCCCATAATAGTCTCTTATGAAGCCAGTCTGATGTCCTTATCATTAGCCCTCATAGAGTACTGGGGGGTACTTATAAATATAAAAAATTTTTGGAAATATTGAAAATATAAAAAAAAAATATTATTGTTTCCGGGTTTGTTGCCTCTTGTCAACAGTTTGATGTTTCTGCAGTATATTTTCTTAATTCTTCAGAACTGAAATTTTACTGGTTTTTTTTTTTTTTTTTTGGTTTTTTTTTGAGAAAAGATATTATAAAGAGAGCAAATATCAAGCTACATTAACTTCTGTACAATCAATTTCAGTTTTCAAGATTCCAAACAATAAAAAAATAATAATATCTCCGTGTCCCTTTTTTTCCATAAATCACTGGCAGCCTTATTATCTTTACTGAAATTATTTACTCAATATTTAGAATTACAATGTTTTTCTTTTCATTTGCAGTTAATTACAAAAATTATCTAATCTATATTCACAATTTTTTCCTCCTAGCTAATCTCAATTTTTACTATAAAAAGAGATAATAAGTACACTACTTCTTTTTAATGAAAGTGTGTCGTGCCAGAACCCATTATTATTTTGAAATTGATCCTCAATCATTTTTCTTAACTACTAAGTGATTGATTTGATGGCTTCGCCTTCCTGTTAGAAAATGAACTAAGAACAGTGAATAAATTCTACCATTTCAGCCTTTAATATTAAAGCTTTGTACATTACTAAGATATGCGATAACTAAGATAGAACTATTTTCACAAAAAGATAAAACAATATTTGTGTTGTTGTCTGGACACGCACATCGGTTTTCCGGTAGCTCACATGTGGTTCAATGCTTCTCCTATGGTGGCGCCACGTTCCAAGGCAGGCCATCTTTTTTGTTTAACATGTGCAGACGTTTTGAAATAACATTTTTATAGGAAAAATAAAAATTCAAAATTTCAGAATTGGTTCCATCCTCATTTAAAAGCTTCAGTTAATTAATAAAATAAAAAAATAAGGTTTAATTTAAATTAAAAAAAAAAACTTCTACAACACTATCAAAACGATTAATGAAAGCATAAAAAAAAAACAGAATTTTTAAAAATTCATTTAATTTAAAGCAAGACATTTCTAATAACTCATACTGTTTTCGTATGAGTATAAAATATTTAATTTACAGTTTTAATCAGTAAATAAATGTTAAGTTTTTTCAATAGTACTGTTATTTGAAGTTCTATATTGACAATACTGCGCCATCAATAGCATTTAATATTTTCAGTTTTATAAAAATTTGCTTTCAAAATTACCACAAATTTCATTTTCCTTCAGACTAATGGAAGTGAAATTCCATAAACTGAAAAAAGGAAGAAACTAATAGACAGATTGAGTCGGTGTTTGTGTTTAGTGGTTGGACTGCACCAAGAAAATAAAAACTATAAAAATTTAGGCAATAGAAACAAAAACTTCATACAACCAATCAAACAATGGCGTTTAAAATCCTAGATCTTCAGTAATTCTCTGAACACATTCACTCTTGTAGTCTTAAACTATAAAAACAGAACAAAAGAATAAATTAGAGTATAACAAAGGATAAAATCAAAAAAAAAAAAAAACTGCAATATAGCCTGAAAATTGAAAGTAGAGTAAGTGATTATATGGGGGGAAAAAGATAGTATCAGCAAACTACAACTGAAAACAAAATACAAAGGAGCTGTAAGAGATTCAAAACTAAAAGGTAAAGCAAAAATATTAAAATAAAAATCATGAAAAAGAATACAAAGGATTTGGATACTTTATATAGGTTATATACGTAAAGTTGAAGAAAGTTTAAAAAAAATATTCTTTTGTCCTCTTTACAGTTGTAGTATTTCTATTTACTTTTCTGTGCTTCTAAACATATCAGTTAAGCTGTCTTTTTATTTTAGGGAATGATTCACTTTTAACACAGATGTTATGAATAATTTGATTTGTCTTAACTTATTTTTTTCCTCTCCTGTTTTTTGATGTAGAGAATGTTGGCGTAAGTATTGGCTCCGAAACCACATTTAATGAAGCGGAGTATGGATGGTTAGTCCATAGCTCGGCGCCTTTAAGCCTCGGGAAAGAATCTCGGTTTCACACAGGGATGATTGAACCTATGGACAGTCTGAAAGAGAAGAAAACTTGGGAATAAATCTCCGCTGGGCTTGATCCCAGCTCCTCTAGTCCTCAGTTCAGTGCTAATACTATCTGGTCCACTTTGAGTAATTTATGGCCATCATTTACCATTATTCTTTTTAATAAGTAATCTGTTTCAGTCAATTACATTAGGAAAAGAAAAGACTAGTATAGAATAGGAACAACAATAGGTGTAAACGCGGCATATAATAAGCTTACTAATGATTTTTGTTTGGATATGATATAGTAATAGCGCATATACCAAATTGAGTTTAAGAAATTTTGTTTTGGATGCAACTGAGAAATATGAAAGTGGAAGACTGGATGATGAAGGTTTTCAATGATACGACAACTGCAAATTCGCGTTTAACATCTCGAGAATTAGTAAAACGATTAAATGCTGATCTTTCAAATGAATGTGATCGCCAGTAGTTAACTTGGAGTCTAACTTGACGTATTCAAATTATCATTCCATTGAAGACAAAACAAAATGGCAGTAGATTGGACAATTCTTGTTCATCCTCCATATTCATCTGAATTAACACCGTCAGACCACTGCTACTTTCATGCTGTAAATAACCACACAATACAAAGTTATGACTGCCTGTTGTAAGATCGTGCAAACAGTATAGATTTTTTTTCAGCCCAAATCTGCAATGGTTTAGTAACACTCCTTCAATAAAATGATTGAAAGATAAGACACTGAAATAATAACAACATATTTTTTTAAGAATATATTTTTACTTTATCAGTAATATTCTCTTACAGTTTTCTGCCAATCAAATAGTTAGATTTTTTCATCTGAACTGATTCAGATCTATATAAAGATTTATATAACAAGAATTCTTTTGTGGTAAAATTAAAATTCTTGTACCTAACAAAGTGGTTGTTAATTAAATATCAATAGAGGAGTTCTATAAAAACCACAATTTTAATTTATAAGGATTCGACATTTCATTTTCTTTTAGAAATTTAATCAAATTTAATTTTATGAATGTTTCTAAATTTAGTTTTATTTCAATATACGATGTAAGTGTTCTATGAAAATTATTCTTAGAAATTAATTTTTCTCTTATTAGTTTTAGATTTAAATTCCAGACATATTTCGTATTGGTGTATTTTAAGAGAAGCAGACTGTTTGCTTAGTGATATAATTGGCTTTTTCCCTTTGTGATAATACAATTACGTAATATTTTTTAGATGAAAAGTGCTTACGGTTGATACCAACATTGTAATTTTTAGAAACTGCAGTTTTTATTTATTACAAACGAAATGAAGCCAAAGTGATAACTTACAATATATGTGTGATTCTTATCGTGGATAAACCATAAAAAAATATGTTTTTATAAAAGTCACTGACTCCTCAAGCTTCAGATCCTACAGGAAAATGAAAGTAAAACAACAAATTTCAATTCTCTATTCGTAATAATATACGTACTTTAATACACGCATGGAATATATATATTTTGCGTCTCTTGATATCCCCTCCCTGTATTCCAACATGAAAAATTACAGTCCAACCACGATATCTTGACGATTGGAAGGAACCCCACGTGATTATGACGTATCTATTCTTCTGCCAATCACAAGCAAGCGTGCCTCAAAGCACAGGGCTTTAAAAATACATAATATTTAAAAGAAATACATAAAACTTAAATGTAATAGTTAAATCTTACATTGAAAGCAGTCAACCAATCACTAATAGTATATTTTCCTTTAAAGCATTTCCTTTAAACATCATTAAAACTAATTTTTTTTGTTTCGTAGCTCTAACGTAACATTCTTCGGAACCCCTGAGAGAGAGACTAGTGCTGACGTCATGGGGCTCTGGAATTTTTCCAATCGTCAAGATATCGTAGTCGGACTTTAAAGTTATTATTTCGTAATACAGTTCTTATACAATTTACACAAGAAATTTTAAACTTGATTCATATCTTTAATTTTTTTTGGTAATAAATTAGAAAGGAACTTCACTTACACTCAAGTCTTTGCTTGATTATTAGTCTTCTGATTGCTTGTAATAGAAGCCAATGGGTCAAATTCCCATCAATTTATTTTCTTGTCTTATTTTGCTTTAAATATTTACAAATGAAAAATTTATATATTTTTGTCATGTTTACTTTTTTACCCTTCTTTGCTACCAAAGCGAGGCTTGATAGATCACTGTCCTGTGAGTGTGTCCACTTAACAACTTTTGAATCCTTGGATGAATCGTTATGAAAATTAGTACGAATATTTATGGACTAGACGATCTAACTTTTAAAGATATTTGAAATCTTGAAAAAGGTTCTTGTCGAAAAATGAGCGCGAAAAGGTGACAAAATTCCCTGAAAAGCTTTGGAATTTAAGTAATTGATTTCAATCACATTCCTATTAATACTTTCAGTGTTTTGAACAGTAAATTCAATGGGGATGTTTAAGGTCTCTGGGTCGAGGCTGGAAAAGTCACGTGATGTATGTGTGTCACTTCTAAAAACATGGCTAAGATTACCGAATTTCTGTATATTAAAGATTTCTCAACTTTATATATATTGAATTATCGGCATACAATTAAGGAGGCATACAATTAACATCTTAGCCATGTTTTTAGAAGTGACACACATACATCACGTGACTTTTCCAGCGTCGACCCAGAGACCTTAAACATCCCCATTCCCTTTCAGCTACTTCATTTGCATGTGGCTTCTTATGATTAAAGTTACTCCGATATTGACAATTTAAGTAAGTAAATTAATTATTGAATGATTCTCAATGTGAATGTTTGTCTCCTTCTGGTGCTAATTTCTCGACAGTATTTCACATGTTCTTAAATGTCTTTGCAAAGTTTCACAAAATATCATTTAAAAGAATTTACAAAATCGTTACAAAATGTACATCTTCAAATCTTAAAAAAAAACATTCAAAATTTACTTAGGGTAGATAGATTACACTCGCACAGACTGACTGATTTGAGAAACAACTTTCCTAGCAAAGAAGTTGAACTTCTTTGGATTCGAACAGACTCAGGAAATAATCGGAAGAGTCTCTACTATTTGTATTCAGTAGATATTGTAATTAAACAAGGAATAAAATGGTTTCATGTTGAAAAGAAACCCTAACGACCCTGTATGTCTTTCATTTTCGGCCATTTCCTGTGAGACCTGAAGTAACCACAGACGGGATTTTTCTCCATCTCAAAAGTCATAATTGCAATAAGGTATAAGTTATATCTGTCTGAATTATAGTTTGGGCTGTATATGTTTCATTTAGATCACTTTCACTTCTGTGAGACAGACAGTGACTCGTACAATTTCCCTCCATCTCTACAAGTGATGAGAGTTCCACTAAAATATATCATTCATGTCTGTCCGACTTGTAGTTTAGACTGTGGGGGTGGCGATGGACGGACCGAATCATTTGAAAGCTCATCCTTTTACACTTTCTTTACGGGGTCGCTAAGAAAGGAAACTTTTCATTTGTATTATTTGACGAATTCAAAAAAAAAAAAATCTTCCAAGGAAAACAGGCTTCACGTTTTCCCAGTAGCTTCTTGTCTATTATTGATTCTAAAATTGAAATCCAAAACCCTTTTTGAAAATGTATAACTATTGGAGAATTCTGCTGGCATAGAATTTGTAGAGAACGATATTATTGAAACAAAATAAATGTGAGTTAGTTGAAGAAGTATTTGATGATAAATAGATTCTGCTTCAAGGGCAATCAACGAAGTAACTAACTACAGCAAACAGATGTAATCGGGTTTTGTGTTTGTTGTTCTTTTCTCTTGTGTAGCAGCGATGGGGTCAACTCGGACGTCTTTTTGGACAAAAAAACTTTTCCTAATTACGTATTTCTTGGATCAATAGAGGTCAGTTGGTAAGCAAGGAGTGGTTCCATTTCAAATATGTTCTTATTAATCTACAATTAAAATTAATAAAATCATAAAAGACAATTACATAAAAAAAGTTGCTTTTCTATAATTATCTTTTATTATTTTTTTAATTTTAATTGTATATAACAAGAATATATTTAAAATGTGTGAGGTATATTTCAAATGGTAGTCAGTTTTTAATTTAAATAATTTCACGTAAATAAGAGTAAATGAATGAAAAAAGAGAATGCGCAAGGTGAACAATGATAATAAAAATTAATTGATTTATCACCGACGGATTCAATCGTCCACGGGAGACCATCTTCAAGGTGAGGACAAGATACAAGAAACAGAATGAGGACATGACAAGAAAACAATGACACAAGAACAAGTAAATGATGATGAATGATAATAAATAATGTGTTAGTGAGTAAATTGAAAGTAAATATTTTTAAAAGATTTAATGATTAAAATGAATAACTAATTAACGACCTACCATTGCTGAAAAATATGAAATTTTTAATGTGTTAAATAAAAAATATAAACAACTGTTACAATAAATTTTAAAATATAATTTTCTGTCATGTGATAGTTTAGTAGATAGAGAAATAATGCTTTGTTTTGAAATGAAGTTGAGTAGATACTTCTTAAAACAGTGAGATTACTACATTTTTTGTTCTCTTATTGATTAATAACAAAAGATCGTCAGCTATATTTTTCGACAATAATTTAAAAATGTGTACTGAATACATCCTTAAAAATTATCTTTTACCATTTTAAACTTAACGTCTGATGTATTTTACTTATTTTTTTTTTTTATTTGAATTCCAAAACTTGTTTAAATAATTTACATAAAACATTTATTCTTATAAGGACAATTTTATTATAAAATATTTTTTTACGATTTACAACTTGGTTTTCCAGTCGTACAGCTTGTAAAAACCTTTTAATAGAAATTATATAAATGATCCTAAGAAAATGAAGTTTTGAATTTTAGAAATTGTTAAATTGATTGATAAATGATTGATGTCCAAATGTTTGCAAATTATCTTGCCATAACCTTTATGTATAATCACTAAAATAATTATTTTGTTATAAATACTTTAGAATAAAATCTTTTAGTTAAACATCATAATAGTTTTAGTTGTAGCTGAATATAATTTTAATGTACACTTCTATTTCTAAATCACTATTTTAATTACTTTTTTTTTTTGGTTCTTAATATTGCAGGTATATCAAGACGGAATGACATCTATGAATTCATTTCGGTAAAGCAGAACGGAAGAAATTCTTGTCGATTTCCTGAAGAATCGAAGAAGGATCCTGCAGATACAGAAATGCAGAATCACCCTCTTTAGACAAGATTTCTTTTGGCCAAACCACCGGCCGTGAGTCTACCCAGCCTACTTGCTATTGTTTGGTATCACATATCTGCTCTTCACTATATTCTATGAGGAAGTGCTTTTTCAAATAACCGGCTACAATGCAGATATTTGAAAGGTTACCAACTGTACCACACTCGACTACCCATTAATCTCAATTCTTTATCGTGATTTTTCTCTTTGCTGACAGTTAAGCTCAAGTAAAATCAATCAAACATGGAAGGGAAGGACTATCTCGACAACAAGACAGTTCTTGGGGAAACCTTAGTCAACTTTACTTTCTCTGATGATATTCTTGGCTTAAATGAAAGTAACACTACCAGCCCTCCCCCTATTGCCCCACAGCATTACTTAAATGTGACTCAAACATTCCCCATTGAATATGCTCAGCCTTTATACGGTTACATTATGCCATTTCTCCTTGTGGTAACCATCATAGCCAACACCCTTATTGTTGTTGTTCTATCCAAAAGACATATGAGGACTCCCACCAACTTAGTGTTAATGGCAATGGCCTTGTCGGACATGTTCACCCTTCTCTTTCCAGCTCCGTGGCTGTTCTATTTATTCACACTCAATAATCACCATAAACCACTCAATCCACCAGCTGCATGTTACGCTTTCCTCTACATGCACGAAGTCATCCCAGCGCTATTCCACACGGCTTCCAATTGGCTGACACTAGCCTTAGCTGTTCAGCGCTACATTTATGTGTGCCACGCACCACTCGCCCGCACTTGGTGCACCATTCCCCGAGTGGTAAAAGGAATCGCTTGGATCTATTTCTTCGCTTTGATGCATCAGTCGACGAGGTTCGTCGATCGCGAGTACTCGGAAATGCAAATCGTGTGGGAGGACAGGGAAGTGTCAGTGTGCGGGGAGGCCCTGTCCAGTTGGGTGATGAAAATTAATCCAAATATCTATTTCAACTTCTATTTCTGGTTTCGTGTCTTGTTTGTGCACGTCGTGCCCTGCACTGCACTCATCGTTCTCAACGTCCTTCTCTTTAAGGCGATGCGAGCAGCTCAAAAGAAAAGGCAGAAGCTTCTAATGGACAATCGCAAGAGCGAATGCAAGAAGCTGCGTGATAGCAATTGCACTACACTCATGCTTATTGTGGTCGTGACGGTGTTCTTGGCGGTGGAGATTCCTCTTGCTGTCATCACGCTGCTCCATATTATCCACAGCAGTTTCAGTATTGTGGTGCTTGACTACAAGGTGGCGAATGTGCTCATTCTCTTCACCAATTTCTTCATCATTGTGTCGTATCCGATCAACTTCGCCATCTATTGTGGAATGAGCCGCCAGTTCCGGGAGACCTTCAAGGAGCTCTTCATTCGCAACAGCGCAGCCAATTCGCGCCGCGACGGCTCCTCCCGCTACTCTCTGGTTAACGGCCCTCGCACATGCACCAATGAGACGGTCCTCTGACCTTTATCGGTCCCGGAAGTCACGGCCACTTCCCTCACCCCTAGCCCGTCGCCGCTTCATGTGATACCGAAACGGTCGCCGAATCCTAACACGGTACGTTTTACCGAACCGAATGGAGAAACAGCTCAGTAATATGCAAGGAAAGCAGGTACAATCAGGGAAAGGGAATGATGAACAAAAAAAAACCTTACATGGTTCAGAAAGTGATATAGGATCATTAAGATTTAAAATCTTTTCCAGTTGAATTAATAGGAATCAAGATCTGAAATGCACAAGCCCTAATTCACTGTTGATATTTTGTAATTTCATTAAGTTTCTTTTCCATTTTATGAAAACATAAAATTTTAAAAACATAAACGTAAGTTTGTTTGGCTCTCAATGACCACGAATAGTTTTAATAAAGCATCCCAGAAAAGTACATTGTTTTAATTCGTAGGTAAAAACCTATGCTTTAAATCGTCTTTCAAATAATTCAAAATTTTAAATTATCTTTTAAAAAACACGAACTTTCGCAGAAAGAAATGCAGTTTTTAAGATATTCCTTCACAACTTGCCACTACATTAGCCTGCAAGTGGCATATATTTGATATGAGGGAATATTGATCCAAATTATAATAGAGTAAAGACCGTTTAAACGTGCCACTGAAGTAAGCATTGATCGGCAGTTGACTGATGGTGTTTAGACTACAACGAGATCTTTCTCTAATGTAGGACTGTCTATTTTTAACAATAATCAAGAGTTGGTTTCCGTCCATGTGCAGCAGCGCTTCAGCTGACCAAATTCAGAACTTGTTGGTATGTGTATAATGCAAATGAAGTTGTATTTGTGTATGTTTAATCGAAATTAGTAACTACATGTTTGTTGTTTGATATTCAGGAGTAGAAGTAATATCTTCACAGTACTTCCAAGAAAAGCTACCTTATTAATCAAAATCTTAAGAAATTCTCGAAACCTGCACTTCAAAACCTGCACCGGAGGTAGATGGATTTTCCGGAAGTTAATACGAATTTTCAAAACATCTCGAAATTCAATAGTAAGAAAAAGAATGAAAATTTCCTGATTTAATTGATTAAAATGTTTCTCTGGCATATCCTGAATAAATAATTTGTAAACAAAGCAAATGTGTAGTTTCGTAAGAAATCGTAGCATTAAATTTATTACGATGCCGAATTCTGCATTAGCAATTCTAAAGTGGAAATTTTCTATGCTTATCAAAATCGTAATGTAAATGTATAATGAGTATAAATTTATAAACATTTAAATGCATTTTGAAGCTTTCTATTAATTGGCAATTTATCTTCACGTTCTAGTCGACATTGCTTACTTCAATGGCTAATATAAAACGTAGCTAAGCGTTTGTAGTAACTATCATAATTCTTCCAATTGATTTAGACAGATGTCCAAACGTGGCATTAACGAAACTATAACAAAAGATAGCAAAGATTTATTAGATATAGGATTACAAACAAAATTCACTAAATCAAGGCAATATACTATGCTGAAAACGTTTACCAGCATCCTTTACACAAACTGAATGAGATTTTCAATCATTCGGAATGTGATTGCGAGCTATGAAAAATGGTAAACAACTCATAAGTTATGAAGATCTAGAAAACCTCTGCATAAACCTGATACAAATCTCTTTGGTGCAAATTCTACTTAAAATGAAACGGAAAATTCTAGTAAAACCTGCTTCCTAATAGATTATGTTTCAGACATACCCAATTAATTATGCTTCATATTTTTTGTCTCAACTCCGAATGTTTTTGTGTTTTTTTATCATGAAAAAGAGATCATGAATTAATATCATGAGTTTGTCTTAGAAGCAATTTTCTGTTAAATCTTGTTACTCGTACGAAATTGTGCTGCACTGAGATGAAAGTTAGACAAGAGTTTACAGCAGTTTGTTTATTTGTTTTCATACGTTTAATGAAGAAAAATATTTCTGAGTTTCGGTGTTCAATGAGAGCAATTAATAGATTGATAACACTTGATTGATAAAGTTGTATTTCGGTACGTATTCATTCACTGCTTTGAATATGGTACAACAATATTTTATTTTATAAAACTGAGACAATTCTTTCCTTGTTCTTTGCTAGTAGTTAAATTATTTTATCGCAATGGGCTTTTAATAGCATTTGGGAGTAAGGAAAAACTTTTTTTTGCTACATGTAAGTAATTGAGAGTTGGGATGTTTTTTTATCAGGTAACATATAAGAAACTGTTCTAGATGAATAACTTTCGACACTATGACGTCTGACAGTGCATGGGGTGGTGGTGGGGAGGATGCATTAATAGTTTGATTGTACCTGCTCTATTTAAACGGAAAATAAAATGGTTGACATTACTGGCAAAATAGTATGTTAAGACGGCAGGAAGATTTCCGGGACTTAATAGAAAACCTCTGCAATATTGCACTTTCAAATATAACCGATCATATGATGCTCATAAAGTTTCAAAAGATGACCAAAGACTTAAGACATTTACCAAGCTAAAGACAACAAAATTATCAAGATAATAAAAGCACAAATAATGAAACCTCTATGCGTCTTCAACAATTTAGACTAAAAATAAAAAAGAAAATAAATAAATGTTTAATAGATGTATTTAAAAGGGCTTCAGCAAAAATTATTTTATTTGAACTATGAATTACTTGACTCAATAGTGTTGACAGAGTAATAAAATGAATTGACAAATCTTCTACGTACAGATGGAGAGCGACTGTTTCTCCTAAGTGAATATCTACAGAATATGTTAAATAGCCTAAGAACTCATATCCTAGCAAACATCATCGGAAAATTTATGTACAATACTTAAAGAGAACTACTTTATTTTGTGTGTGTATTTGTGACGATAGACCATTACAACTTTCTTATTCGAAAAACAAAAAAAAAGAATTAAGACTGTCTTATGAATACTTGTAAATATGCCATATAAACACGACTTATTCTTGTAATAGCAAACACAACAACAGTTCCGTGTACATTCAAATGTTATTTAAGATGCCTTGGTGTAAGAACACTATCTTTTCTTTTGCTTTAAACTGTATTATTTTTTGTTGGACTGGCAAGAAAAACAACAAGATTAAAAAAAAAGAAGTTTTTTTTTGTGAACAGTCCACAAAGCTTCTCTATTGTGAGCCTACATAGTTTTTAATTTCTGTTTCCTATTTCTTGTTTGGAAGGTACGTGAAGTTAACAAACCAAGCAAACAAACAAAACTTCTGTGTTCTAAAGAAAATCCTTTAATTTGAAATCAAAAGGAAATTCCTGTTAATAATATTTTAAAAGAATAAACTATTGATGTAGTTATTTTCAATTGACATTCATTTTTAATGTTTGAAAACCTGTCAAAATAACATTGGTTCCCAAAAATAAAGAAAAAAAAAAGTGATGTCTATATTTTTATAAGATAGTAAAACACATTCAAAGCTGCACTAGATACATAATTATTATATAAAATTTTGTTATTCGTATTATTTTAAATGAGATTTAAAGCTTCATGCTTACAAGAAATCTTTTCTTCCAAGTAATTTCACATGAAAAAGATTTAAAAAGACATTCTGAAATGAAGCAAATTTACGACAATGACATCGTCATAGGAAGACAAACAGCAAATTATTTTGTCGTTCTTAATTCCTAATTAGTAACAAATTAGACTTATTTGAAAATTTTATACTACAATTAGAATAGCCTATACCTCAAAACAAAAAACTAAAAAGAAATTATTTCTTGCATTAGTGTATTCATGGCGGAATGAAACAAATCCAATACAGGTATAAAATAAGATAGACTATGTACCTTCGATTAAGGCTTTTATAGGATAAAGTGGAAGGAAAAAGAAGGAAAAGCTAATATATAACTTATATACTGTTTTGATATCCTGTTCTACATTTCTGGTTGCAGAGAGAATATGATTTCCTTTTGAGAAATGACAATCTTTTAATTTTGTTTATAAAATTCACATTTTTTTATATGTTTTTTTAATCATTTTTCTGTTTATATGAATAAGAAAACGACTTTTTTAAATCAAATTCAGATAACTTGTTATGAAATAGCGAAAGCTTACTGTTAACCCTGCTGTTCTCCTCAACAATATTGCAAACTCTAACTTTTTGGGGTCATAATGACCCGATATACTGGGTTATTAAAGGTGACGTTGAAAAAAAAAAATTGTGCATGAAATTAAGTTATCTATTTAACATAAACCGAAGAATTATTCAGGCAAATTGTTTAACAAAATTTCTATTTAAAAAAGTTTTTTTAGCACAAAACATTGATAATACATTATTTTGTATAGTTTGGGCAATAATATCTAATATTTCGATTGAGGAGCGTTTGACCCATCATACGATGTGAAAATATTATCACATGTAATGTTTTGATTCATGACATCCAGCCTATCTTGATTTTGACCTGTTTTCATGTATAAACTTGTGTTTTCAAAACATAAGAACCAGCATTATAGCATGGTTTTTATCTCATACTTGGCTAGTTTACTCAGGATTCATTGTTTCATTGGACAACGTCTTCTAAAATCTCACCAGTTGTTCATTAACAGTTACATCTGCATCAGAATTACATAATTTAGAAAGTATTTTTATCTACTGGTCCCGGGTGCTTGTTGGTCATTTGCTGTTCTCGCCCGTTGATCAGATTTCGTATCAAAACGTAACGCATATGAGATGCAGTAGAACTGTTTAGTGACATTATAGCAGGAAAAACGTAGTCAAATCTATTCTCCTTTAGTAATTTACCAAAAGAAAAAAAAGAAAAATGAGTACTAGAGCACAAAAGCTACTTATTTTAATATTATAATACATGTCTTACATCCGGGTCATGTTGATCCAAGGTATATAAGTACAACAATTTCTATTATAAATAAAACAAATTGTTAGGTTTTTTGTTTTTTTTTTGAGATTTTTAAAGAAGTAGAATATAAAAAAAATAAAGTCGTGAAATTTTGTGCATTAACAAATAAATGAAAAAAGTTATGTAGAGTTAAATACTTAATCAGAGGAGAATAGCAAGGTTAAATAAATTAATGTTGTACGACGGCTACAAAGAACTAACCTCCTTCATGGTAATAGTCTCTGCAACCACGTGTCCAGTCACAGATACAAGCATTCGACTTCAGCGAGAGAAGCGACACTCAAGGAGCTGCGGACACTGTAATTGGACAGTCGTCGCACTGCTGTCGTCGGGATCTTATCAGCCATACATCTGCATAACGGTACGTCATCAATTGTATTTATATATTTTACTATCTAACAGTAATTTTCTTGATGCTTTTTCACTTTTCATGATTTATTTAATTAACATTAGATTAATTCAATTGAGGTTTATTCCTTCGAAGATGTTTTAGTTTGATAAAATAAAGTCTACATAAATACGTCAGATATCGTGATCCTCACTACCCTTATCCTTGTTTCAGCAAAGAAAAGCAGACACTTAACGCAATCAAGGAAACCGGAGTCATACTGAATAAGAAACAGTTTTCAGGCAATAGAAGATGAAGTTTGCTGGTCAATTTTCTGGCAAATGAGAGGCAACAACGTCTCAGAATGGAAAGTGTTATCACTTTAGATGAAAGAACTTTCGAGATGCTGATTCAAAAAAAAAAAAATTTGCCCCAAAACCATACGATGACAGCAGAAAACCCATTCTTGTTAAAATTGTCGCATTTTAGCAAATCAAACAAAAATATCTTTTGCCTGAGAATCACCGAACAATGGCGTGAAATATATTTATTGTGAAGTTTTTAACAGTGATACAGATGTTTTCTTAAAACGGGACAATTTTGACAAAAATGGCGTTTGGTGGTTTTGAGGCGAAAAATGTTTTTGTTTGATTTCATTGTACTCGTAATCTAAACGAAGAAAACTAACTAAAATTAATAAGAATATTATGCTTTCGGAATAGCAATCACGATTTAACAAGTTTATGTCTTTCACATTGCAATTTTTTATTTCGAAAACTCGTATTTCTGTATAATTTAAATACACTGCCTGCTCAATTGAAAATGGATACCTGTGGTATGGAAGAGACGCTTTATTTACACCGTGTCTAATAGCGCCTGTGGCCTTTTGCCCTAAACACAGCATCCACACGCCGTGGCATGCTGTCCATCTGTGTCTGACAGCAAGCAACCGGCATTTTTGCCCACTCCTCCTTCAAAGCCTACACAAGTTGGATGCGTGTTTGCGGTTGCATCGGATGCGCACGAATCCAGCGCTCCAATTCATCCCACAGATGTTGAATAGGGTTGAGTTCTGGACTCTGGGCGGGCCACTGAAGTTCCTGAACATTATTCTCCGGAAACCAAGCGCTGACAACACGGGTCGTGCTGGAACACACATGGCCCTTCACCGAACTGCGACCACAAAGTAGGAAGCATGGAATTGTCTAGAGCGTCCAGATACTGTGTGGATGTCATGTTCCCTCGATCACAACCAATGGACCATGTCCAAACCAGGAGAAACCCGACCACACCAAACAACAACACCGCCAAATTTCACAGTTGGGATGACACACATAGGTAGCAGCCGCTCCCCTGGCAAACGCCACATCCAGGTGCGTCCATACGATCAGTAGAGTGTGAAGCGTGATTCGTCGCTCCACCTAATGCTCTTCGAGCCGTCCATCGACCAAGACCGTCGTTCTTTACACCAGGCCACACGACGCTGGGCGTTTAGGGGTGATGTTAGGCTTGTGGGCAGCAACCCGACCGGTATGCCTTAAAACATGGAGCTCCCGACGAATCGTCATAGTACTGACAGTTGTTCCCGTTGCCAGTTGGAAGTCCTGCCTCCGTTGTTCCGCTGGAACAGCCCTGTTCTGCTGTACCAACCGCCTCAGGGCCCTCCGGTCTCTATCGGTCCGCATGCGGGCTCGGCCACCTTCACGACGTCGTGTTTCCACTCCTTCACGTTTCCATTTCGTGATAATAGCATCCACAGTCGACTTTGGCTGGTTCAGTGTCGCTTCTGTGGCTCGAACACTCAGGCCACTAATGTAGCAGCCTACGACTATCCACATTGAAAATCGCTCAGCTGCTTTGATGGTGACATTTTACCTCAGCACGTGGTTAGACACCAAATGACTCCAACTACACAAGATCGTATTGTTTTAAAACGAATAAATTCAATTTATTGCCCGAATTTGCATGGGTTATTCCACTACGGCAGATAGTGCACTTTCAATTGATCAGTCATTGTATATTTCTTCAATTTGATTAAATTTGATTAAAATATTTCTCCTTCCAAATCACATCTAGGTCATTTTTCTGAAAACTGTCTCGTTTATTTTCTGCAGATCACATTTTTTTATTCGGAAGTACTTCGGTTTGATTAAAATTGCAATAAAATAAAACAAAAACATTTTTTCCCCTCAATATCAATTAAAAGCAGTGTGTAATTATTTTTTTTTTCTTCAAAATTGTCCAGTTTAAAGTTTTGCCTTAATTTCCTAATTATTGCTGTTTTCCTTTCGAAAACGTTGTGTTTTTTGTTTAATTAAATTCTGTGTAATTTTAAACATGTCTTTTTATAAGAAAACACTTTCATTTTCACCAGATAACGAAAGCATGATCTTTTCGGCGAAAAAAGTTGAATTTCAATAGGTTTTTGCAATATAACGATAAATACGATGATGAAGATGTATTAATTGTACCACTCGGAAAGAGTACACCACTAAAATAAGGAAGGAAGAATACAAAAAAAACAGTAGAATATGAAAGTGCTAAGATACCTTGTGAGTTGTTAGCCTGGAAATTAAGAGATCTTAAAGAATTTGTAAAATTTTGAAAATGATCAGTTGAAGTTTTTGTGTCATTTAACATCTTATAATGATAATTCCAGAATTAACAGAAAACGACTTTTTCCCAATTTAGGACATTCATTAAAAACATGATGAATAGTTTCTTGTTTACGAAGATCACATGAACAGAATGAAATAAAAAGCTTTTTTTTTTGCTCCAGAATAAACTAAAGGTGGCAGAAAATGCATTTTTGTCAACATTTTCCCCTTTTTAAACACGTTCCAAACCGCAATTTTGTGTTTGGAAATATCATGTTTTTGTTTAATTTAATTCGCTTTCTTCAGTTTGATTTAAAACACGACGTAATCAAACAAACTATTTCTCCCACCAAACTCAGCCAAAGGAGGCGTGGACGGGTAAAGCATTTCTGTCAAATTTGTCCAGCTTTAATAAAACATGTTGGTTTCTCCAGATCACATTTTATTCTTCCGAAAACTTTGTATTTTTGTTAATTTATATAAATTTTTATCAGTGTCGATTAAAAGTATGATGAAAATCAAGCAAAAATATTTTTTGTCCAGAAATCTACTCAAAGTTGGCTGATAAACATTTTTGTCAAAATTGTCCCATTTTAAGAATACAGGTTTATTTGCTTCAGATTTTTTATTCCTAAAACATCGTACTTTTGTTTTACTTAATTAGCTTTCCCCAATTTCATTAAAAGTATGATTCAATCAAAAAAAAAAAATCTTTTTCTTCCAAAAAACATTCTAAGGCAAAATGAATTTTTTGTTGAAATTGTCCCGTTTTATAAAGATATTTTATTTCGTTCAAATTGCATTTTTTTTTCTTTCAAAAGCATCGTATTTTCTTTTCACTTAAATACTTTCTTCAACTTGATTAAAATTATGATGAAATAAAACATAAATATTTTTCATCCCAAAAGCATTTAAGTAGATATTTTTGTAAAAGTTTTTCCAAGTTCGGAAAACATTCATTTCTTCTAGATCGAAATTTTTCTATTCAGAAAAATTACTATTTTTGTTTAGTTTGATTAACTTTCTTCAATTTTATTAGAAGTACAATGAAATCAACAGAAATATTTTTGAAATTCATGAAAACTATTTAAATCCAACAGAAATATGATGTCTTGGAAGAAAAAAATACGATCTGGATGAAATGTAGGTGTTTTCTTAAAACAGAACAATTTTGACAAAAATGCATTACTCGGCAAAACAAAATTGAAAATGCCAATTAAATTAAACAAAAATATGAAAATATTGGAGTATAAAATCTGAACTGGTAGAAATAAAGGTTTTCATAAAAGGGACAATTTTCTTAATAATGTATCTTCGATTAGTATTGGAAGCAAAAAATATTTTTCTTTCGTTTCTTTGTACTTTTCATCAAATTGAAGAAAATTAATTAAATTGAACGAAAAAAAAAAAAAAAAATGTTTTCGCAATAAAAAAATTGCATTCTAGAGGAATTAAATGTATGTGTATGTTTTTTTGTTTTTTTAAAGGAATAATTTTTAGAAACAGCCATTATTTTTGGGTAATATTGGGACGAAAAAAAACTTTATTTGATGGAAGATAAAAGGAAAATTTCGACAAAAACCCATTACAGAGAAACTTTGGTTTTGGGACAAAAAAATTTTTTTATTGATTTCATTATACTTTAAGTAAGTTTGAGGAAAGCTAATTAAGCAAAAATACGAAGTTTTCATCATAAAAAAAAAATTCCAATCTTAAGTAAATAAATGTGTTTTCTGAAAAGGGGATAATTTTCGCAAAGGTGCAATACCCATTGCATTTTAAAGGGAAAACTATTTTTTATTCATTTCATCGGATTTTTAATAAAAATTGTGGAAACCTTATAAAATTAAAGAGAAATAAGATTTTTTTGGAATAAAAAAAATGTGATCTGTAGAAATTAAAATTATTTTCTTTAAAACTTACAATTTTGCTGAATTTTTGAGTGGTGTTGGAAAGAAAAAATTTTTATGTTTGATTTCAAAGACTCGAATTTTAATTATATTTAAGAAAGCTCATTAAGTTAAACAAATATAAAACGTTTTCGAAAGGAAAATTGACATCTGTGGGACAATTTTCATAAAAAAAAAAAAAAAAAAAAATTTAATGATTTACAGTTCAGTCTATGAAAGAAGAGCTTTTGATGACGTAATTTCTTTATAGATTGATGTTTCCAGGACGTAACAGCGCCTGCTAAAATCCGTAACTGAATCTTATAAACATTACGAAAACATTCTGGTTTTTGTATTTTCTACAGTTTCGAATACGTAATTAAAATTGAAATAATTAAAAACGTTCTACACTATTCCCCTTGCTTGGCTATGTAAAGTTTGTCCTTTCTTAATCACGCTTATGAGATCACAAAACAACGCCATCTTGGACTGACTGATCGAAGTTCAAGTTGATGACGTCATGACTGGTGAAGTTTGTAATGACCATATACGGCAAACCCTTTTTTTTTTTTTTTGTAAAATACTATAGAAGGCGAAAAATATTTTTGGTGCTTTTAAACAACTTTAAGAAAGTAATTCAAGTAGACAAATATCTGACATTTTCCAAATAAAAAGTGTGATAAGTCAAATTTAACGTGCGGTGAGGAGATAAGAAAAATAAGCATAAAACCGCACACAATTAAAGGTTTACTGAGCTGTTTTTGGATGTTTTCTTTACATGCTAAGCCTAGAGCTAGCGGGGATTACTTATTGTCCCTTTTTATTTTTAATTTATATTTTGATGTTTTTTTTTTAGCGTAATGGTCATTGTTTTGTCTACTTGTCCTTTGTTTATGTTTCTTTTGGTTGAGCTGTTGAGTACTGGGCGAACCCAACCGATGAGATAGTAATCTCGAAACGGTTCAGTCTTGGGTTCCCGGTAGAAAATATAAAAAAAAAAAAAAAAAATAAATAAATAAATATAATAATCCAACCAGCAAGTTCTTAAGTTAATGTCCACGTTGAAATCTTTGTAAAAGTACAATGTAGTATTGTCTAAACAGCAAACCAAAGTTAAATAATTGAGGTGTGGACATAAGGATTCGAATACTTATGCGCTGTTGTAGTTCAAAATAAAAAACAAAAACTGTATTTTATATATATGTTTTATTTTTATACTATTATTGAAGAGGTACATACTTAACAAATTCTTCTAACCGTCGATGTCTTCAGCAATTGACTATATTTATTGTCTCCTGTGATCTCAAGAACGGACTCTTTCGGTGGCTTGGTGCCTGTAGACAGCTTCTGTGGATTCAGTTAACCGCTCTCTTCTCTTTCCAGTGAATACCATCAACTAATGACAGGAAACCACTTCTTCTGTTGCAGTGCTGGTAATAATTACAAACTTTTCTAATGAGAATGAATGCGTGTGTTCTTCTGTTGCTGCACTGATTCTTCCAAGCGAAGAACGGGCTTATAAGATCTGTCTTAGAAGAGTCTACTTATTCAGCAGGGACAGTAGCCGAGAACATTCAAAATCGGTAGGGAAGGGATTGTTCTATTATGGGAAGGGGGGGGGGGGGCGTTTTCCAGCCTTGATTGAAAATATTTTTTACAAACTTTTTTTTCAGAATGATCTATCTCCAGTGGTTATATTAATATAAAGTAATTTTTATTATATAAATTGTTTAGAAATCTCAGTGCTTTATGGAATCAATATTGGCCGTTCTACCTCCAAATATCATGAAAATTGTATTTTTTTTTTTCCGAAATAAACGAATCGATGGCATTTAGCAGTAGTTTCTGAATACAGAAATTTCTGAAGTTTAATTTTGTAATAATTTAAAATAGCAGATCTCCCTCATACTTCTTCACAGGAATAAAATGACTAAATAAAAGCACTGTTAGTAAAAAATAAAACTGATAGAAAACGCCACCTGGCGGAAAACCTGATAATCAACCATTAGCTCTTGCAGAACGAACCAGGTCAGGGGATGTGTCTCAAAATGTAAGTAAAATATGCATTAGATATTAAATTGATTGCATACGAAACCCAAAATTTCTGTAAGAACATAAAGTAAATTTTTCTTAAATTGCTGTGTTTCTATTGTCTTTATTTTAAAGAAGCAATACAACGGAATATTCTGCATTCATTAGAAAATTATAGTAAATATGGAATACAAGCATTCGATTGGGAATATTTAAATTTTAGTTAATTAAATACTGAATTTCAACGTTGGTTAATGCAACTAATTTTAATGAATGAAACCCCTCGAAAATGGCAGTGTATTATGAAACGGATTAAAATTCTTCGTTTCACTTGAAATGCTTGTTTAAAGGAATTTTTGGCATTTGCAAATTTTCCGAAAATGTAGCGACAAGAAAGAAATTCAAATTTTGTCGGTTAACAGTAAGTTTCAAGAACAGTTCACTGGTTATTACGAAGGGATGTCAAAGCCATAAATATATAAGATATTATGATCTCAATTTCCTTAGGAAAGCAAAGTTAAACAAAAAAAATTATAAGTTAAGAACCAAAATTTTATTTGACATACAAAGAAATTGTATCCAGAAAGGTCTTCGGGTATTTCATTTTGTGTAATGTTGTTAATTAATAGGTCAGGTAATCTCGATATACAAAGAATGTACTCGCATTTCCGTCGTTTCAACGGGAAGATACATATATATTCCCCTGGACTTACTTTTTTCACCTTCTGTATCGAAGTCATAATTATATAATGTTTATAAAATGCTTATATGGGTAGTTCTACAAGAATTGGGTAATTTTTTGAACGAAAACGTGTCAATTCTTTATTTATTTTAAATAATGTGTTTTAACATAAAGTAGGCGGGAAATATAATCAATATGGGTAAAAATTAGATAAGTGGCTAAATCTAATTCCTGACATTTTTCGTGACCGGCAAAATTGTTTATTTTTCAAATTAAATGTTTAAAACATTTATAGTATCTCCTTATTAATCATATGAAATATGTTTGATTAAAAAGATAAAAAGATAAAAAAAATAAAAATTACGCATTAAAATTTCAAGGCAGAATATGAAAAGTCAGTTTCCTGCCAGGCGAAAATTCCATATTCGCACCTTCAGTTCACTATAATTTAAAATATTGTTTTTTCCAAACATGAAATCTGGGTTGAAAATAATTATTATGTTATAGAACATAACATGAAGACTAAAATGTAAGCTGATATGTAATTTGATAATATAGTGGAGCACCGTTTATACGTTTCTCGTTTATACGTTTTTTTGAATGGTCCCGGCAAAAATCCAATGCATATTAATGTTAAATAATTTCATTTATACGTTTTTTTAAGAACTCAAGAAGAGAGAAAATGCGAATTTCAACCTCAGATTCCCACCTGCCGATTGTCCAGTCTTAGAAAAGGCACGCAGTATTAGAAAACTACACTGAAAAACCTCTGCCAAGTTTTCAAAAAGCTTTGGCGGGTTTTAACACCATGCAAAAAATACCTCATTAGCAGAGATTTAAATGATAAAGTTAAAATGTCACTTTTAACTGCGCACAATAAACTTTTTTCTGTGCATTCCAAAAAAGCCCTACAACCTAAAATAACAAAATATTTTGTAAAAGCTGACTGAATATGAATAGTAGTACTAGTTGTACATTAAATCCGGAATAAAAAGTTTTGTATCACATACCTCTTGTATTCATGTAATATTTTAATTTACCTCTGACTTTTAATTATTGGTTATTACGAAATTGTTCGTAACTTCAGTGAATTTCGTTTATACGTTTTTTTCATTTATACGTTGTTTTTTTTTCTCAGCCCCTTGAAAAACGTACAAACGGTGCTCCACTGTATTTCAGAGGTTTTGTAGCGGGCGACTATACTACTCGTCATTTTCTTGCTCCAAATTAAAATCACATTATTGTTCCATTTCTTTAAGGATTATGATTTATCAGAGGCTTTGTTATGTTGATTTTCCTTCACATTGTTCTTTTATAGTAAGACATTATACTTTAATTATGTTAGTAGTTGATTGAACTTCATTTTCCAATTAATGAGAATGAGTGATCATTTTCCTGTACCTTGTCATTCGGTTGTCAGGGGACGTCATTTTCCTGTCAGACTGTTCATTTTCTTGACATACCACTTTTAAAAATTCTATATTAAAGCTATAATATCTACTTAAGTGTATGAAAAGTGATTTTGTTATCAATAATAAGTTAACAGTAAGTGAATTAAAAATTAACAAATGCATATTTCTTAATTTTTTTCCAATATTTTTCTGTGTTTCATTTTAGCCACTTATATAATTTTTACCCATATATATTCCCCTGGACTTATCTTTTTCACCTTCTGTATCGAAGTCATAATTACGTAATATTTATAAAATGCTTATTTGGGTAGTTCTACAAGAATTGGGTAACTTTTTGAACGAAAACGTGTCAATTCTTTATTTATTTTAAATGTGTTTTAACATAGAGTAGGTGAGAAATTTAATCAATATACTGTTCCAAAAAGGAACAGTCACTTTATTCAGTATTTTCGAAGTTATTTCAGTTTTTCTGAAAATTGCCTCTAGGGAACTGACGGGTAGACCAGGGGACTGACGAAAAAATATGTTTTATTGAAAATAGAAATGCTTTAAATCATTAAAATCATTAAAATGCTGAAATTCATTAAAAAAAAATCATAATCAGTAATGTTTTGGTAGCTAAAATAACTTGTCTCTTATATATTTAAAAAAAAAAAAACAAGTTTCAAAACAATCCGTAAAGTTCAGCAGAACAATTACAAATATACAAATTAAGAACATTGGCATTCGCACTTTTACTAAAAGATTAAAAACAGAATTAGATTAACAATAGTAACAATAATAATAATAACAATAATAATAATAACTGCATAATTACAACTGCAAGCTTTGATATAATGGAAATTACGTTACCAAAAAATAAAGAATACTTGTACTATAGGTGCTGATAGATTAATTTATAATTATTAACTGTAGATTAATTAATCTTTGTTAATTATCAAATATAAAAGAAACTTAACATAAGTTAAAAGTTAAAAATTTAGAGTAACATTCTCATTAATTATGTCAGCGATTAATAAAGTTTAAAGCTTTCTAATACTTTTTAGTGTTTCAGAATTATATTTTTCCCCAATTAATTTGACTGAATAATTTATATTTTATATAGTTTTCCAATCTTAGACCAAAATTATTATTCAGTTTATTGATTTGAAAGATTTTTAACCAATTGTATCTAGTAATTTTTTTCATTATTTTGATAGCCGTCAGTCTCCTATCGCCTTTCTAGGCAGGGGACTGACGAATTCAGTGAAAAATAAATATATCTTTCAAACGATTACAGGTATCAACTTTATTGCTTGCCACATTAGAACATTTCAGGATAATCTTTTAGGCATAAAAACTGAGTACGCGGGTTTAAGTAAAGATTTAGAAATGATTTTATTTATTTTCACTCATCATTTTATTTAGTAATATTTTAAAAGTATCTTATAACTTATTTAAAGATAATAAAGTATGTTATTTTAGATAATTTCGGAAATATAAACGTCGATGTCCTGATTTTTGTAGTGGCTTGACGCCAGGGGACTGACGTTTTACGTAGAAAGTGGAGAGTTTGACAATATTATTTTATAAGAAAATATTTTTAACTTATATAATTAAAAAGAAAGGACAGTATCTTTTTAATTTAATGATGAATAACTTACAATGTCAGTTTTTAGATTAGTTATGGCTAAGCTTCATGAAGTTACCTAATTCTTGTACCCATATATCTAAAGTATTTACATTATATGTCAAAACGTCAGTACAATAATAAGTATGTATTAAAAGCAGCTGCAATTCAAATTCAGCTACAGCTGTAGCAATGAAAATGCGTAGAGGAGCAATTGAAATTTTTGTTCTATTAATATGTCCATAGTGTAATGCTAATTATTATTTATTAATTACAGTAAATTATGGTTTATTGCAGTTTAATGTAAAATAAAAGTATTTCCTATTCCTACGGCTTCTACATAAAATGGGAATTTTTTTATTTGGTCTGGAAAATATGTCCCATGTATATCGTTCGGTTTATGAGTCGTGCGTTTTATGAATACAGCAACAAGAAGTGTTTCGAGGACAGCCTGAACTGGGTTACAATTGAGAAGCTGTTTCACTCAACTATTACTATTGAATGATTAAATTAAAAGTATTTAATATTTATAAAGATACCTTATAGGACTGACATACATCCCTGTTCCTTTTTTTTTAATGTATCAAGAACACGTGCTTTTATTAGGACTATCAAATAACAGTAACAAATTAATATAAATCCGGCATTTTCACTAACAAAGAAACAAAACTCACAAAGAATGCAGATTCTCTAAATCCCTGTTTCCCAACGTGGGGAAATTCGAAAATGGAGCATTGTTGTTGTTTTTTTTTAGGGTTGTGAAAGTAAAAAAATGTTGGTAATTTGTTTTGTTTTGGTAGTGAAAGTTAAAAAAGTTAACAGTTTTTATTTTTTAAATTTTTTTCTTTTTGAAAGTTATATCTAATTTGGTGGAGCATAGCATACTTTAGATACTTTAGGTGGGGCACAGCACAAAAAAGGTTGGGAAACACTGCTGTAAATCATACATTGGCATTTTGTAGAAGGGAGTCATATGTAAGGCAGTGGACTCAGGTAAAAAGTTATATGAATCGTGTAGGGGAAGAGATATGACCCCCAAAGTATGTTTTGTGTGGCAAAACTTTTCGGGTTATTAAAAAAAAAAAATCGAAATTATAATGTGATATAAGAATTAAATATTTCTTAAGTTACTGATACAAAGTAATTTAAAATGAAAATGTAGGCGGGCTATAATATGTCTGTAAATTGGAGACCTGGATAACTTCTTTTTCTCTAGCCAGTTGTATTGTTTGGTTAAAAGCTAGCAGTGGACATTGATTTGGAACTTTAACAAAAGATGGAAATTCAGGATCGGAAACCACTTACAGTTCAGTTCATGAAAGAAGAGCTTTTCATGACGTATTGATGATCTATAGGAGCTTTTTCTTATAGATTGATGTTTCTAGTAAAGTCGCTGTATGGTATTTGCGTCCAAAATCAAGTACAGGGCACTCTGTTTCTGAACACTCTCTAATGTGAACACCCCGATATTATGAACACATTAAGACGGTCCCGGCGAAACTCCATAGACTTAACATAAGATGAACTCTCTGTATTCTGAACACCCTCTAATCTGAACACCCCAGTATTACGAACGCAACTTTTGATCCCCATTCTACCTTTACCTCTCTGTAAACTGAACGTGTGTTTGCAATCGGAATTCTGGGAATTCCCCAGCATGGAAATTCGGAGAAATGCCCCCCCCCCCCCACTGACAGATAAGAGACATTAGGTGTTAGAGGGAGTGGTGAAATAGAATAATTATGTAATTGTATTTATGTTTTGTAAAACTTTTTTAATAAAAACAAAACAAATAAGATGGTAGAGTACGTTCCGACTTAATTTGGTTTGACATTGCAGTAGCCCCCAAATCTAGATTGATCCCCCTCCATCTCGGTAATTGGCATGGCTAACCAGGCTAAGTATTCTATACAGTCTATAAACTCACTACGTACATGCATTTCCCAGTCTCCCTCTATAATGAACACCCCCATAATCTGAATATTTTTGGTTGCTCCCTTGAGTGTTCAGAATAGAGAGAGTGCACTGTATGGACATTTTTCCGTATGGCGTCATTTTCGAGCCACAGCACTGACGTGAGTCGCGCAAAGTGCTAACGACGTTTTCAGTTTATTTTGGTTTTTTTTTTTCATTTTATTTGAAGCAAATTTATAGTAACATCATTGTAAACTATATCAACAATGATTATTTTTAAAATCGTTGATTTACTGCAGTTAACTCATTATAAACGAACTCTCTTACTTTTATAGGATAACCTTGTTTAGGAATTAAAATGAATAAAAACGAAAAAAAAAAAAAACAAACATACAAAATTTGTAAAAAATAAAAAAATAATAAATATTACATTTTTCCCTATTACATTAGTAAGATTTTTTTTCCCTTTCTTTCTTTGATGATGTTAATACAAATGCTTCGTAGAAATTTTGAACAGATATGGATTCTAATAATTAATCTATATTACTAAAATCTTTTATTTCTCTGTCTGTCTGTCTTTCTGTCTGTCTGTCTGTGTCTGTCCGGCGCAATTTTCTGAGCGAATGGAAAATAGAAAGAATTTTTACAATGAAACATCCGCGACAGGAATCGAACCTGCAACCTTCTGATCCGAAGTCAGATGCCTTATCCATTAGGCCATAGGGACTACAACTCTCTTGATATGGTTTTTTGACTTATATCTCCTTTCCTTTCCCCGATCAATAAGGAATGTATTCAATCATTTTTTTGAATCTCAACATTGTTGATTTATTTCACATCAGTCAGTTTATTTGTAATTCGAAACTGACAACTAGAATGATAATTGCCGAAACGTTGCAATATTTTAAATATTCTTACTTAACCAAATCCTATGTGATATTGAAAAATATGTGGGTGTACACGCCAGATGTTGGAGTAAAGAAAACAGAGTCAAGAAAGAGCGAAGAACTCTTTTTTTGAGGAGGAATACCGAAAAAATCACTATTTGCAACTCAAAAACCATCAATAAATGTAACTCAAACGTCACTGAAAAGTGACAATTGTAATTAAAATGAGAGTCAAAAAAGAATGAAGCGATACTTCTATTAGATAGAATACTGAAAAATCACTATCTGTAACTCAGAAACCAACAATATTTGGAACACAAAAGCCACTGAAAAGTACCACTTAGAATAAAAAAAGAGACTCAAAAATGAAAGAAGCAGTATTTCTATTAGATAGAATACTGAACACTATTGTAACTCAGAAACCACTGAAAAGTATCATTTGGAATAAAAAAAAAAAAAAGAGTCAAGAAATAAGAAGCAGTATTTCATTAGGTAGAATACTGAAAAATCACTATTTGTAACTCAAAAACCATCACTATTTCGAACTCGAAAACGACTGAAAAGTATCAATAGGAATAAAAAAAAAAGATAGTCAAGAAAGAAAGATGCACTATTTCTATTAGGTAGAATACTGCTCAGAAGTTAGACATCTTAGCCATTAGACCACTAGGCCTACATTCTAATCTCTGTAAAAAATAAAAATATATCATAGATATATGATTTACAAGGTGGTTCTAAAAGCAGTTGTAGATTGAGAGAATATAGACATCAAAAATTAAATTAAAAAAAAGCTTTTAAAAAATTTTAGTTTTAGTTTGCTTGATGTAATTTGTGTGTGTGTGTGTGTTTTTTAATAAATAAAAAATTGTTTTCCGTTACATAAGGGAGGCTTCCGGAGCGAAGCGACGGGTAGCCGACTAGTATAACTAAAGAAAATTTAACTGTTATTAATCATAAATATACTAATGAACATAATTAAAATTTTCAAGCAAGAAATACTTATATATGTGTTTTAATATATATTGTTGTATTCATTTTATTAGTTTTGAAATAATAAAATCGTCATTTTTGAATTAATTCTTTTGTTTAGGGAATTTTTACCATTAGTTCATCTGATTATACATACATATATTTATAAAATTATTTAAGTTTACTTATTAAATTAACTAATTAGTGTTCGGTTTTGTTAAGTATGTATGTTTATAGGGATATGCTTTAAAACGCACTTCCTGTTCAGACAGGATCCCCTAAGGATTTATTAGAGTTTTTCTCTTAATCCAAGCAAGTTGTAAGAAGTTTTTAATTTTATTCAGGTCCAATTGTCCCTCGAAACCTAATATGTGATCCAGTAATTCATCCTCTTCCCAGTTATTTGATTTTATGTTAATATTTTTTTTTTTTTTATTTTATTCATCAAAATATTACATTACAGTCCTACTAGGTTAATTGACCTGTGTTGTAGGTGCTGTGAGTTAAAATGATATCAGAAACAAAAATGGTCCTATATACATTTAGAGTAAACATAATATTCCATTAATTTTACAAATAAAATAAGAATAATATTAAGCAATATTTCAAAATTTGAAAATAAAAGTTATATATAAACTTTTATGATATCTTATAAATGCATAACTTATGAGTACATAATAAATGTAAAGTACATAAAGTATACAAAATTAATTCTTTTTTTTTTTTTTTTTTTCAAAATTAGTCGACCCAAATAATTTTACCAGATATTATATCTCTATATATTATTTTTTTGAAGATAGATATCTTTTCAATTTTTTTCATATCAATTGAAAATTGGTCGAATATTTTATTAATAAGTCTGTTTTTAATTCGTAATCCGAAGTTATTTCTTGGATTATCAAAGACTTGTTTAGTATATATTATATTACTTCTTGTTGTATGAATATTTTCTTCTTGCATGTTATAACATATTATATAATATTTTTGCATAATTAAATTAAAAATAACTCTTTGTTGAGGAAATAATATTTTATTATTTATTAAAATTTGATTTTGTTGTTCAATTTGCAGTTTATTAAAGTTAGGAAAAATGAAATTTATTATTTTTAAGAGTTCGGTTCTCTCTTTTCCGAAGCATGGACATCTTAAGATGAAATGTTTTAGAGATTCCTCTTCATTTTTATCGCAATTTAAACATATTGGCCCCTTTTTCAGGCCATTTTTCTGTTCTTTTATTTAGCGCCAATGATCCCGTTCTGCTCTGAAAAAGTAAAGAATTTCCATAGGAATTTCCTGATATAGGGGAGCCCTTTTATTTATAAACCCTAATGGTAATTCTGTACTTTTTACACATTTATTAATAAGATGGTGCCATTTTTTTTCCGATTCAATGTTTATTTTAATTTCTTCTGTTTCGTAATATTCTGCTAAATATTCTAATTTATCTACCCATTTGCTTTTTTTCTGTTGTATTTTCAAACATCTTTCTAGACCATCTATTTTTATTCATGAAAGTCAACCTCTCCAGATATTTTAATTTGCTTAAAGCTTCTCTGCTAAAGGACGATGATCACCCCATTTCACTTTGAACTGCTGTAGTAGGTGTCAAAATGTTCCCTCCTACAAGTTTTCTTCCAAATGTGTTTTGGATATTTGTCAATTTTTGAAGTTCGGTTTCTGTGTTAATTATAGTTTCGTTATATGTTAGAACAGGCACAGCCAATGATTTCCATAATATTCTACCTAGTTCTACTTTATTGTAGCTTTTATTACATATGCTTCTTATCCATCCACTTAGTTTATTTACTTTAGCTATTGTGTTGTTAGTGTGCTTTTAAAGATTCGTCCCTCATTTGTTATTAATATTCCTAGATATTGATATTCATTATTTTTTTTAATTTTCCGATTATTAATTTGCCAGTAGTTTTTCTCAACTACATTAAAATTTATTACTTCGCTTTTGTTGCAATTGAACAGCTTTTGTTGCAATTTTACGCTTTTGCGCATGCGTCAGGTCTCCTTCGATTTCATGAAAATAGGAGAAACAAAGAGGAGATGTTTACTTTTTATCAATGTTCGTTTCAGGGGCGTATATAAGGGGGGGGCCAGGGGGGCCCGGGCCCCTCCCGAAATAATGAAAGTATGTCCTCCAACTTTTGTTTTTTGGTTGAAGAAATATGTTTTTATTGTTTTTTATATTTGGTTGAATGGATAGGTTTCCATCGTGTTTTTTTTTTTGTTTGTTTTGGTTGAATGGATAGGTTTCCATCCTTTTTTTTTTTTTTTCTTTTTTGGTTGAATGGATAGGTTTCCATCGTGTTTTTTTTTTTTTTTGTTTTGGTTGAATGGATAGGTTTCCAT
>JAFIDM010001028.1:28686124-28710880 GCA_023159025.1 Thereuonema tuberculata | reverse complement strand
TATTATAACAGAATCAAAATTAGTTAATATTTATTTTTAACTAGTACATTCTAAAATCAAAATGTTATAATTACAATAATTCACTTTAAAAATAACTAATCAATACTTACTTTGAAATGTTTATGAAAATCGAAAGTATATATATATATATTACAAAAGAGACAATACTACAATTCCCAACAATTCCCCTATATAATTTATTAAACATTTATTTTTATTAATTATTTTATTCATATTTTACAAATATAACTTCGATTTCAATATTCAACATGCTATAGAATCAAATTATTAATTTAACAAACTAGCAAATCTAAAAATAAAAGTTAAAAAAAAAAATATAAAGAGAAATTTCAATTCATTTTTAGATTCCTACCAATTTATTTAATTCGTCACAACTTCTCTTTATATCTAACAAAACTCCAGAAGCTACCTGTAATGACAAAACAAATTTCTTTAAAGAATTATATACAATTCAGTATTATATTACATCCAAACAATTACTTAACATTATTCAAATAAAATTTTTTACTAAACAGAAATTTCTACTAATTCTTTTTTAGTTTATACAAACAGTAAACAAAACACCACACCCACAATTCAAACATAATTATAATCATTATTATTCGTCAGTTTTATTTATCCACGTTTCAACTAATGTTTTAATTTAAAAATGAAAGTTTAATAGTTTATATATAAACTTCCCAACAAACAAATTTATCTACATCTTTTCCAATCTGTTAAGAATTATCTTTTAAATCAAAACTCAAACACATCAACAAGAATTCACAGCTGATTTTACTATTTCTGATACTAGGAATCTACAACAATCGTTCTGAATTCCTAATATTGAAAGTACTAAACTATTCACTAAAACTTTATTTAAATTTATCTTTATTCTTTATTCTGATGCTAATACGATTTACCTTTTATTCTTTATACAGCTATTGAAATATTCTAATAAAATAAATACTTAAGCACTAAATCTATATCCTTTTACATCTTTCACTCCCAGTTTCAACAAAACCCAAAGATATATTTATATTCCAACTACATTTTACCAGCATTATTCCTAGCATCTTAAATATCCCTAACTTTCTCTATTCTTTTTCATTTCGTTTTTTCATTTCCTATAATCCATAACATTTTTTTTTTAAGCGATAATTCCACCTACACTAAACCTAATATCAAAAAAAAAAAAACCTTTTCTTTAGAAATATAAAGAACCTATCACATCCCACAAGTTAATATTTAATCAAAAATAAAACATACTTCAAATAGTTTTGTTTTAGATGATTATTGGTCTATCAAGATTTTTGAATACGAATAAATATTCCTGCAATAAAACTACTAAAAATCTTTAATCTATAAATAATGGGAATTCGTTTAAAAAAAAAAAAAACCACATAACTACTACATGAACTAGCCCCAACCCACTTAAAATTCCTTTCTTTAAACATTAATATTTTTCACTAACAACTATTTCTAACAGAATATATCTTAATCCAACAAAATCCCTCCCTCCATTTAGATTTTTCCTAAGTAATGAACATAGTTGACAAATAGAAATGAGTTTGAGAAACAAACTCCAAATTTCCTATTTATTCTTAAACATTCTTTCCTAGAACTTTTTTTTAATTCTAATTTTAACAAATTTTTTATTATAGTTAGAATAAAAACAAACTTGACATTTATACAATAAAATGAAACTTACCTTTCAATTTTCATTCCCTTACATTTAATCCTTAACTTTCTATGCTTTCTTACTGTTGCTCCACGAATGTTAATGGGTTGCAGAAATTCTACCACCAAACTATAAAATCTTAAATATTAACGTTTTCTCATAAGAAATATTAATCCCAACATTACTACAAAATCTAAACAATCAGGAATGATTACTATTACATCTATTTCCTGCACAAACATTCATTCACCCATCCTCCTCATTTCTCAGCAATCAAAAATAATTCACTCCATTAAATTCTACACCATAATCATTTTTCCAAAGCTTCAAATTATCCTTACCACAAAGTTTCTCATCCACTCATTTCTCAATAATAAATTTTTAGTAATGGAAATTGATGGATAATGAACATTCTCTTCTCATTTTTGAAGTAGAAATATTATTTTTTTAAATGTTGATTAATTCAACTAATCATTTCCAACATGTAACAGCAGAACCATTACATTTTAAGAAATATTTCTTAATATTTCCATTAGTTTTTGTTTATCATAGATAACACCACAATGTTTCTAATAAACAATGAAGAGGTTCAATTAATGTAAGAATTTTACAAAATTTGTAGTTTCTATCACATGTAAACAGAATCTTAAAACATAATATTCAACTTTTCTACTGCTATTCAAGTTCAGCAGCTGGAAAAAACTACCCAACTATTTTATATTCAATCAAGAAATGAAATAAGTCCTATGCCATTATATCTCAAATAATAAATATCACTTCTCTAAGCTTTGTATTTTTCCTTACATACAAAGTATACAAAATTAAATCTTAATTTCAAACTTTTGAAATGAAATTTTTCCCTCATTCAATATTACAACGAATTTAAATCAATTCATAACAAAAAATTACGAAGAAAAAAAAAAAAAAATACTTCCTTCCCGTAATTTTTTTAATTACTGCTACTGTTGTCATTCTACTTATTCAATATCTACTTAATACTTTTATAAAATACTCGTAAGTAAAAATTATTAATACATATTAAATTAAATTCAATTCAATCCCAAACCGAAAACAAACTTCGTATCACAAATTACTTCCTTTCACATTACATAAAATTATATAATACTTTCAGAATGTTTTCAATTCGATGTTATTCGTTAACTATTTCATTTCAATCTAATATTAATTAATTCTAAAAACAAACTTTCATCTAAGACAAAAGAAACATTTTAACAGGATTTTACTGTAATTGCATTGCACAAATTCACCGTATTTCATTTCATATAACTTCCTACAGGTTTCAATTTTCTGAATACAATTAGTCTTCAACAGAAGTTGCTTCAAAAATTAATGTAGACAAGCAAAGAAAGTCTCCATTCCTAATTAGATCACATTCTGTGAACCATTTCATTCAAAATCTACAGTACTTAAAAATATAAAACTTTCAATGCCCACGCATAAAGCCAATTAGAAGTGCACAATTTTTCTGAACATTTACATCTGCACATTTAAGAATGATTTCATTCTAAATTCTTGAACAAAAGCGCCGTTAGTTCTAAATTCGAAACAAGAATGTATAATTTCTAATAATCCTACATAGTCGAAGCAGTAATCACTTTCAAATACCTCCTCATATACCTCATTATGTATTTAAGTACAGAGTATCAAGAAAGTGCACAACTCTACTGAAAGCTCTGCTTATTGCTAGTTTACATATAAATTCTTTATTCATTTCACAGTATATAATCTCATCTATTTAGTTTTATCTCGAACATTTTCTAATTTTATCTACCTGTATACCATAACATTTAAATTTATTTTCGTGCTCATAAGCATATCCATTAGTGAAAAACCAATTTTTTACTAAAATCTGTCAATACTTCTACAAATAGTATCCAGCATTTATTTCTATCTCATTCAATTTTTTTCTTTTGTCTTAGATTTAGTTTTTGTTCAAAATACTTTCGACAATTTTATTTGAAAACAAACTTTCCATGTTGTACAACTCATTCCTCATCTCACTCTTTTCTTTCCAATTGCTATTAAAGGCTCTCAAATACTTTATTTAAAAATCAAAATCATTAAAGTCCAGACTCCGGTGACTGCGAACCTTTTATATATTTTTTCACCAATACATCCAACATTCTGAAAATTTAAATATGAACTTGTGACGCATGTGCGATTTATATTTTCTTGTTTATAATTTCCAAAGTATTCTGTAATTCAATTAAAATTCAAAAATTGTTAATTCTATGAAAATCAGTTAAAAAAAAAAAAAAAAAAATATGCTTCAAAATAAATTTTTGAAAACTAACAGCATCAAATCATTCTGCACGATATTTAGAAAGTCTTTAATGAAAACGTTGCGGATGATTATTTCATAGCACGTAAAAAATTTAATCTCAAAAATTTTTTTTTTTTTTTTCTTAAAAATAGCCATTTAAAATTATTAATGGAAATCATTTTCCAAATTTTTATCAATTCAGGTTTTCGTGAAGCTTAAAGTTGAAAATACCGACTAATACCTCGGGAGGGAAAAAAAAAAAACCAACCCAAAACTGACTTAATTCATTTAATTACAGAGCATTTTGAAAATTAAAAACAAGAAAATAGAAGTCCCACATACTTTACAAGTTCATATTTAAATTTCAAAGTCTATTGCTAAAAATAAACAAAATAAAAGGTTTACTGTCGCCCGAAATACTAAAGTCAGAACTTTAATGCTCTTTCATTTACGCATCTATTACAACGAAATTATTCTATTTCTCCTCTAGCAGAACTACATTTCATCAATTAATCAGAAAAATCACTAAATAACTGAAATAAAATAACATTCTTTCGAAATTTAATATTTTCCTAATTTAATAGAGATGTGAAAGAAAGTTTTCAAGTTTGTAATACAAAACTTCTGCCTTCAATTCTGCAACAGAATTTCATTTCCTTCTTGGGGCTGAGTCACGGTATTTTCACATTTTCGAAGCCCTCCCCCTCTTATTCAAAACTTATGAACTTCTCTTTTCTAATATTACGTCCCAATATCACGCATCCTATTATACATTTAAAAACTCAAGGATTTTTAACGAAGTATTTACAAGATTCGGTTCAAATCGCTCACGAATCAGTTAAACTACCAAATCGTTTAGTCAGTCTACAATTCATAGAGAACTTTATTCTTTAACTGATAAAAGGTCCTAAAAGAATATGGAACAGAAAATCAATTGTGTCTGTTCATATCTAGACAATTCGCAAACCATCAAAAATATAAATCGGAATGAATCGTAATTCGATTATATTAGTAAATATACTAAATGAGATTTTATAACTTTTTCTACCAAGTTTAAATCCTATTCAATTAAATTTTCGTTTTAACTAAAATTTACTTGCCTGCATTAATTAATTTCTTACATTTTTATTTTATAAAATGCGCTCAAATGAAATGTAATAAGATTTCATATTATCTGACCCCTCCTAACATACGTACTTAATTTACGGACAGCCCCTTGCAAATATATTTCAAACATATCCAATAAATTACCTTACGTTAGGCAAGGATTTCCTAGCATTAAGACAACAACATGAAGGCTATAAATTATCGTTAAATAGAATAATTTCGTTCAAGTAATAGAACACCATCTATAAGCTACACTTGCCAAAAGTTTTTTTTTTTTTTTTTTTTTTTTGTTTAAAATTTATTTTTCCCCCCTAATAGAAGCAAGATTTGTTTACACTCTACAAACAAATGAATTTAGATAAAATACCAAGACAAAGAAAAACTAACTTACCTGAAATTAGGACGAACAAAAGACAGAACGAGTCGAGACCACGTGTTTCCGATAGCCCAGGTGTTGATACGTCAGAGTCCATTTAAAGCAGGAAAAAAAAAAATTAAATTTCAATAACATTAAAAGCAATTAACGCTATTCTTTTGTACAAAAATTAAAAAAAAAAATTATATTACCGACAAATTTCATTACTAACTCAAGCAAATACAAAAGTATTTGTGAATTTATTTCATTAAAGTATCTTACAACAATGGCGTTCTTGAACTTTAAAAAGTTCAAAAATGCAGTCCGTTTTCTTTCCAAATTGTCTTTCATTACCAAACTCTTCTTCCAAAAACCTAAGTTATTATAGTGCATACGCTTGATTAAAAATGGTCTGCATCCCTTTTAAAACACTGTTAATATATTTAACAACCTCCAATGGACCAGGTTTAAATAAATGGTCGTTCATAGCCTACTCTTTTGCTCACTGAAAGTGAAAGATTACTGCTACATTTCATCAGCAATATATCACCGACGAATTACGGTAATACAAGTGCTACTTCACAATAAATTTCACAATGCCCACGCCTTGTTGTACTGTACATGATGGCGCACGAACAGTTCTTCACCATACAACACTATTTTCTGAATTCACAGTCAACTAATTTACCAAACTCAAAGATTCATTAGTCACTTCAGAATCTAATTTAAGAATTTCCGATAATCCAAAACTTATATTAGTTACTAACTGCATACATTTATAACCATTATATAACTTAGTCAACGTTTTCAGATTATATTGTAATGCCTGTCAATTCTCGACAAGTTATCCTGGCAATTACGATGGAATTCTAAAATTATTCAGAATATAGTTCTACTCTTGCAAATTCAACATAGTCAGTAAATTACTGATTAAACTATAAAAAAATAAAACATTACTAAAAAATGTGCCAAATTAGCCAAAACTAAGGGGAAGTATTAAAGAAACTTCCGAAATATCTATTATTTTTAAGCTATGTTTCTTACAAAAGAAAATGTAAACGTTACGTTTTAACACGAGTAGATATTAAAGTCTCTTTATGACTCGCAAAACAAAAATTATATACGTATATTTCTCGTAACGATTAGAAAACAAACTTAAAAAAGATTAATTAAAATATTAATTACTGATTAAATATCTTTCGTTACTATAAATTATTTGGAAATCTTTTACCGAAATTCTTTATATTTGATAAACACAAATTAAGCATAAGAATAAAAGATACTTACTTCTTTCCTCCTATGATGATTCTAATTCTCCTTCGTCTGACCGCCAAGTACTTCCAACCAACGAAGGCAGTTGATTAAATAGCCACACGCCGCTGACGTCACTAATTTACATATTCCAATTAAAGTGTGATACGTAATTCACAAATACAAATAATTACAATCATTAAATTTAACACTAAAATATATCTTATAAATTTTTTTTTATCAATATTCGTTTCAAACTTATAATTAATTTCACAGTACTTGCCATTTTTATTATCTAAAATTTAACTTAAATATATTATTATGCAATGACGGAATCACAAGGGTTTCACCTCCTAACAGACCTCCCTCCCCCTTAGAAAGTGAACTCGGCTACTCTACCTAATGAAAACATAAACTATTCCAAGATAAAGCTTATAAGCACGATCTCGGCTTGAAAAAAAGAAATCACTGAGCCAGGATCCAAGTAGGACAGAAGACTTTACTTATTCCCCGCTTTTCGCACTAGAAGACCGCCACAGCTACAAGTAGTTTCTAGCAGTCATTGGCGAAAGAAAGAAGCAAGTTATCATCGACGTCATAGCAGTAGGTGAGCTATAGTTTCTTAGTTCCCTGAAGCGGAATACTTCTTTCAGACATCTGTGGCGGCAAGTTTTTATGTAGTGTCCTACCTCATCGGTAACAAAAAAAACAAAAAAAAAATTTTGATTAAAAGTTAATTTTGATTTTAATTATTTTTTTTTTTTTTTTTTATATAAAATTGTTTAATCCGGCAGTGGTTGCGATGGGTCTGTGAGACCCATGCACTTTTGTTTTTATTTTTACTTATAGATGTAAAACTACTGGATTGTCTTTTTCAGTACCTTTCTAAAACCACATGACCTTTCACCTGACAGTTTCGGAGGAATGTCTGTTGTCCCGATGTGAAGGAAAAAAAAAAAACAAACTTTGGATCCTATAGACCCAGTGCGACCTTTCGTGTAACTTTTTGTGCATATAGATAAGTTATTTTATATAGATTAAACGTAAAGTTTGCCTTACAGACTTAGATTTCTAAAGTTATTTTGAACTATTTGTTTATTCTAGTTATTTATTAATCTAGTTATTTATTTGGGCGTATTTCTTATTTTTTTTTTTTTTTATACGAGTTATTTCTACGAACAGTTTATTCGCGATCTTACTGCTGATTTCTTTTCTTTATTTTGCAGTGCTAATGAAGTAAGAATACTTTTAGAGCCGCTTTTAGAGTGTGAGGAAGAGTCAACAAATAATGATAGCGAAGACGAAGAAATTGTGGAGTGCAATACAAAATACACAATGATTAGAACAATATTTACTAAAGCAATCAGTTAGAAATAACTAATTATTAGTTTAACATAATTTTGACCAAAAATATTTGTATTCCTTATTTTTCCATCAATTATGTAATCAATGTTTTTTTTATCCGTTTTCTACAATGTTTACCTAAAATAATCTTAATCTATGTATTTATACATGTAATTAAAAAATCCTAAAAAAACAACCAATTATTATTAACAAATATCTTAATTTTGAAAGTATTGGTGTTTAAAATGAATGGGTCTCACAGACCCATCCCGACCATTGGTGTTTCAAAAACAGACTTTAACACTACCGGGTTAAAATCTGTTAAACGAATGTCAAACTTCTTCACTGCAGGTAAACAAAGCAACAACAGATCATTCACTACATCCCAGCCGAAAGTTGTATCCAGTTACCATAAAAATGAATGACACTTCTCCCCTCCTTTCAAACACTACTTGGAACTTTCCATTTTCTGAAGAGAATGGACAAACAAAACTTAACATTAATAGCTAAATATCTTTAACTATTACCTCAATAATTGTTAAAATGGTATAATGACTTCATTAAAATATACACACGATCTCAAACGAAATTAAACTCAGTGGACCAAGTTCCCTTTAATTATCATCAAAAACCAACTATTCTCAGAATACTACTTCACTGAAAATTAAATCCAAAAGAACTGTTCGAAATTTACTGTATTGGACAAATGGTCTTTCAACCATGCTTAGATTTCAAATAATAATTTTTTTGAGCGTGCGCAGCAGAATGGAGGGAGGAAATGTCATAGCTGCGGTTGACTGGTGTTTTGTTTAAAAAAAAAATACACTTTAATCTATTGATTATATTTATAATAAAGTTACAATGACAGAAATAAACCATCTCTACACAAGTCAGTTTACATGTTCTTTACAATTTTACGTTTGACTGATTGGAGCGAAATTTTGATAAATACCCTATTACCCTGCGGAAAATATAGGCTACCTTCGAACCGGTTAACCACCTCCAAAGATGGTGAAATCTTTGAAATAGCGTTACGTATTGATCTGCTGGCTACATTGGGTACCACACAAATATTGTTTTGGAACATTGGCGAAGGTTTTATGATAGGATTGTGAAGAGGAGAACCACGACTCTCTCGTCCCCCCCCCCCCTCCCACTCTTCCCGCTTCCTTTTTTTTTTTTTTTTTTTTTTTTTTTTTTTTTTTTAAAAAACGAACCTTATAAATTAGAAAAAAAAAAAAAAAATCGGAGCCCCCCGCCCCCCCCCCCCCCCCCAGCGAGAAAAACAATACACTGTTTTGATAAAACTAAACTTTTTAATAAATAAACTTTTCTCATAATTCAACTCTAATCTTATGATCTATTATAAACTTATGATAAAATTCAGAATAAAGGTTTAATATCTTTAAAAAAATTTTCATAATTCTAAAAGCTTAAACACACAATTTAAAACATCTAATTTAAATATTCAAATAAACAACATAAATATCTTGGTCTTCAGCTGAAAACTTTTTATTTTATTATTCCAATGTGCTTTTCTTTACAAATATCAATACACTAAAACAAAGTTCGAAATAATCCTTCCCGATAAACTTAAACAAATTGCCTTTCGGATTCGATTGTGTCCACCTTGTTGCTTGTTTTATTTAGTCTAAATTTTGCGGCACGTTAAATTTATTTCAATGAAAAATTTACTTTCAAATGAAGGTCTTCATTTTAACTTCATTTTCTGAAAACATTAATTAACTCCTCATTTCTTCAGCTGTAGAAATCATTCTAATTTTAATCCTATCAAATCACGCGTCAAAATTAGCGGAAAGAAGAAATTCCCATTATTTAAGACAATTTAACTTTTAATAGAAATAAGATAGATATCAAGTATTTCGACTCCAATGCTTTTTATAGGAATTTTATCGGCTTCTCCTGCAAATATCAAAAAAAAAAAAAAAAAACTTTTTGAAGTTAAGCTACAATAAAATCTTTCACTTCATTTCCTTCTACATCAAAACCTGATGAAAATAAATAGTTGAACTGCATCCTTTTGTAGAGGGGAAAACCTTTTTGTAGAGGGGAAAACTCATTCTTGGGAGTAATCATTTGTAAATTGTGAAAAACATTAATCCATGCTACTGATTGCTTGGAACGCTCATTGCTGTAAATGATAATTCCCGCAGACACAGAATGACATCGACCCAGCCACCAAATATTTTAAACTTTCCTGCAAATAAAGATACAACATTAGTGGCAACTCAAATAATTAATTCAAACTTCACTGAAACATCCACCTACTCTCAAAAAAGCTGATTTTGGCAAATTGTACCAGACGAAAGTAGGTGCTATAAACACAAACTTCTCAAAATTCTTGGATTCCGTAAGGATTACCAAGATTTAGAAAGGAATAAAATTAATCTGAGAAACTTCTGATAATTAAAAAAAAATCATTGAATTAGTTTGCTAATTATTTCAACAAGTTTAAAGAATCAATAATTTTTACATTTCTTCTAAATTTCTTCTAAATTCAGTAATAAAGCATTTTTTTAAATGCTTTTATAACTTATAACTTTCTTAAAAAAAAAAAAAAATTCAAAACGTCTTTTGACAGTAAGACAATTGAAAACTTTTTTTTTTAGTATTAAGAATAAATAAAATGTACAAATTCTGAATCAAAATCAAGTTTTCTACTACATAGGCGACATTAAACAATAGATAACAGAGATACAGTGCTCAATCCCATATTTCTAATAAATCATATGTTAGTTAATAGGTTTCGTTTCCTATTTTTGCTAACAGTCTGAAAGTTAGTAAATACTATTTAAATCCGAATAAAGCTGAAGTCAGGTTAGAGTGTACTTTTTTTTTTTCTTTTCTGTGAGTCCGATTCTTCCCAAACGAAAGTGAAACCACTATAAAAGGGGATTTAACAATTTTCAATTTTTATTTCCAACATACTATAAAGGATTTCACGAACCTGGTAATAGAAACTTATTTGTTAGCACTCGCTTACATTTCAGTATTATTTACGTCATTTAGATATTAAGGATATTAAACAAAGCGTTTTTGCATTTGAGAAATGAAAGTGAAACAGTAACAAAGAAAAAAGCGCTAGTCAAAAGAATTAGTTATTTATTATCGAACTTATGCATTCAATAAATAAGTATTTGTAATTTTAACAATGCGGAAAAAATAAAATCTTGAAATTATAGCTCTAATGAACAAAAGGAAAAAACACTAATGTTAGTTGAGAGATTATATTTATCTCTCATTTAATACAACTGCTCTGTTTTGCTGTAAAGTAAACATTAAAGTTTTGGAATTAAGTTTTTGAAAAAACTATAAACTTAATTGCAAAAAAAAATATTGGCAAATAGTTGCCATCTCAAAACAATGAAGGCTTTATCCGACGTTACTAAAGATCTTCTAACGATGTTTCTATCCCGTGGTGCATGTGCAAGTTAAATACCAAAGTTAAATGGAGTTTCTTTACTGAATCGGAACTACATTTGTTACATGTCTCATCTTTTACGGACTATTTAGCATTTAACGCAAAAAACTGCGTCGAGTTTCGTTAACAGACATCCAGCTGAATTTTCAAATACGCCAAACAATACTTTTGAATTTGTATGTGTTAATTACAGTGAAATAATTCCCACAATATCAATAAAATAAAATCTTAAATTTCATCGCAGTTCATAATTGTTTTTTTTTTGATCATTGTAAAAATATTGACTGGCAATTAACAAATCATTTTCAATTGGATTGGGGAATGGAGCATTCTTCATCACCTAATATATAAACTGTGTTTGTGTGAAAGAAAACTTATCTTTCAGCATCTTCCATTTCACACTGAAGGCCTAAATAGATAAAAGCATTCCTGAATCCATGTTTTCAAAATGGCAGCGCCCATGTTGCCGATTTAGGCCTAGGACAAAATCTCGTGAGTGATTCAATTATCTGTGTTTTCAAGATGGCAGCGCCCATATCGCCGATTCAGGCTTAGGACAGAAATCTCGTGAGTAATTGTTAAACAATGATAAGCGCGCGAGCGGCCCATTGTTACGCAATTAACGAGTGCGTGCTCAGTGCATTTCGGAGCAAGAAAGCCACGCTTCAGATCGGCAGTTCGTTGGCAGTCTCGGTGCGGAGTGGATGTATTCCTGGTTTCCGCACAAGGCAGTTCGTTTCCAAGTTAGCTGCAGATAGGATTTGTTCCTTATTCGCTGAAGTGCAGTTAGTTCCAAGTTCCCAGTGACAAAGATTAGGATCCTCTATCACTGCGTTATTACGATAGCTGCGAAGTGATCAGCTATAGTGAAGCCGTTCGTTACCGCAGTGTGAAGTTCAAAGTTCCGTACTGCAGAACTCCAGTTTCTAAGTGAAAAGCTGCGATTAGTGTGCTTCTATTATTGAGAAGAAATCCCGATTGATTCTCTCAATAAAAACTGTGAAAGACAATGCTTTAAAGACGTATTCTCGGTGAAAAGCCATTTGGACGAAGATCGCTGTTCCATTTCGAACGTGGGTCGCCATATTGGATTCTAGGAGAATTACCGATCTACGACGTGGATGTCCGAAGTTCCAGTTCGACGGAAAGCAGAAATATTATCCAGTGAGTACTGTTTTATTTCCGTGAGTTTCGTACTCTCTTCGTCCAAACCCCGAAATCTTAAGATTAACTTTTAACCAAAGAATTGAGACCCAGGCAAGCGAGCCGAAGACGGACTTTCGATTAACTCGCACAGATAATATCTAACTTTAAAGCATTAAGTAATTAACGTTATAGAAATAGAAATGTATTTCTATTTTATTTATCTTTTGAAATTCTCTGTGAGAGATTGTATTCAAATTTAAAGTAAGATTGTTTTATTAAACGTTTTATTGTTTTGTTACACTTTCGCATTAATTTATTTTACCTTCCTAATTAAGCCTTGCATAGTCGGAATCATAGTAGCTCTCCAGTTAGCGATAAACCTCTGCCGAGGGAATTTAATTCGGATTATTTTTCCCCTCGTTAATTTATGGCGTAACGCCACACTTGGTTATGGTAGTGGCGTAATGTAATGTAATCCTCACACAAAGGGTTATTGGCCGTAATAATTAAACACACATAAACACTCTAATATGACTTAACAGTTCAGGGATTTACAAGAGCATTTTCATGTCTAGAAACTATCTTACATAAAAGACTGTTATATACAGTAGATAAGTAAAACATATAAGATAAACTGCTAGATTTGAGTTATGTAGAAAACAACTTTGAACTTTATATCTTCATCATCACTCAGTGTTCGTGTTCAGTGTCCTTCCGCTTTTGATTAACTTTCATCAATTTTTCACTCTTTTTAGTTATTTCATATTGCTCTCTTTTCAGTCTGTTGCTTCTACTAGTAGCATATCATGCAAGCAGAATGGTTCACAGTTTTTGTACACCATGTAGAGCAAGAAAATGATGTCAACTTCAGAGTAAAGATTCAAGAACAGAAGAGAGAGAAATGAAACGGTTTCCCATCCCAACCTATTGTAAAGGCGGTTTCAAAGACGTATCATTTCAGCAGGCAATGCTAAATGACAATACGACGGTAGACTTCCAATGAATAAAATCCTTTAAAATCTTACACGTTCCATATCGACTTCAATCAGAAGAAAAATTTACACTTCTAAATTGCCATTATTAGCCGTTAGGTATAACCACAATATGGCCAATCGAGGCGTGGAAGGTAATAGAGTAAGTTTCAGTGATTCGTGACTGAGATGAGGCCGGATGGTCAGCGCAGCGCTCGCCCGCCTGTACCCCCGGGAAAGAAACACGATGCCTATTCTACAGAGGGCTGAGTAGGCCATAAGACCCGTTTGGAGGAGAATGGAGTAGGAAAATCACTTAATTTATAATATTTACTGTAAAGCAAAATTTTCAGCTTCTTTCCGAGTTCATAGAAACTTGAACGTAGGCTGCTGGCGAGGAATTAGCTAACAGACGAAAAAAGTTTTCAGTTATCCGACTCCTGTTTCAAAATTTATAAATCTTAAGAAAACAATTAAAAATACCGAGGATACAAAGACAAACTTCACAAAATTTCATAATTTCATTTTACTATTCTTAGTTGGTAGATGGCGCCACCGCGTGGACGAATGATAAATCAATAATTGCAACAAGTACCAACAGCGAAATCTCAAGTTCCGAATCAATATTCTCAAACGCTGATATTATCAGACAACGCACATCTCTATTTAAAATGTGTCGATAGATTTCTACCTGTTCTCAACACTCGGGAAGTATTGGACAAATACAAGTTTTCTTGTGGCAGATAGTCAAGGACACCCAAGGTCAATCAAAACGACACAAGATAAAACAGCTGATGTAAGTAACATTTTTGACATATGTAGTTTAAAGAGAAAAATATCTGTCTCCTATTCTTAAAGGAAAGGAACTACGACAAAATTCAAAATAAATGAAATTACGTCAAAACGATCGACGAAAAAGGATCGGAATTACGAAAGTGACAGATCTGCGTAGTAGAATAGAGCTGATTTCTTAACCATGCAAAAACAGAATGTCAATCATGCAGTATAGGAAACAACAACTTTAGAGAAATATTTGATTAAAAAGAAAGGAAATACCCCAATTGGGATGGGTTGCCTCCCCTTCCCTCCGCCCTAATTCCCTAAATAAGGTAGAACCTATTTCTTTTTGTTAAGCTCGGAGCTTAACCTTTCCCGAAATTTTGAATATCTCGACCTCTCCCCACCCCAACTCCCCGACAAGTAGCTTGCGTCGAAACCAAGCCTTTTAATAAAATCTTTTACACTCCCATTATTTCCCAAATTTTAAACTAAAAAAACTAGAACAACACTAAAAAAAAAAACAACTGGACAAACTCAAGTGAAAAGAGAACTTTCTAGAAATAGCCAACAGCGTTCAAACTATAAGAATGCCACTAATAAAAAGAACAGATTCTTACAATGAAAAAGACAAAGTAAATTAAGATAACTAAATTGTGCTAAGCCTTAAGCAAATGAAGCAAAGATAGTGAAATGGCAAAGGAAAAAGGTCGCGCACGACCTCAAGGAATAATTGTCATTAAACACATTTTCCGTCCATAGTCGGGAGGAGAAAAAGAAATGGATGACGTATGAAATTTAGGAAATATCCATGAAACTTAATATGAATTATGGGGATTGATGTTTTGGAAAAAAAACATCACTACCACCATAATCCTGATGAATAATCGCCAAAAATTATGGTCAAAATTAAAAATAGATATCTTAAGAGATCTTACCAAATATCCCACATACATTTAACATGCATTTAGGAGGAATGGGATAAACAAAAAGCAATAAAAAATAATGTGTGGTAAATAGCCCAATGCTTAAATGAGAACCTGGCTCATTTCTATTTGGAAAATTATTAAATTATAAGAAGATGTCAGTGCAATTAGAAGAACTTTTCATAATCCCCTTACCACAAACGTTTAATATTTATTTCTCTCTAACTAAGCTGGAATTTGTTGCGTAGTTCTATTCTTAAAAGAAAAATTTTAGAAACCAAGAAGAAAATAGTAATGAAAATCGTTTATAGCGCTTCAGTTATATCTTTTAGCAGGATTTCATTCTTCATGAAGATTATTAGATAGACTATTTTTGTTTTCGTCTAAGAAATCGTACCTTAGACTGATTATTTTTTCCTTGCATGTTTACATTTTACAGTCTCTGCAGGACAATATTTGTGATTAGCAATCATTCTGACTAAAACCATACATTTCAAAACTGCGAACGACACTATTCAGAGAATCGAACTTCGTATGGTAAAGTTTGATGTGTAAAATAATTTGAAATAAAAGAAGTCCTCAGACACGTTACGAATTAAAATAACAACAATCTATTTAACAAAAAAAATAATAAAAAACAGCACACAGTTTTTTTTTTTAGTTTTATAAAAACATTAAAAAAAATAATACTTAGGAGCCTTTCGAGTTCCTCCGCGGAACTCCTCTTCAACATCTTTCAACAATGAATGTTGAAGAGGAGTTACGCGAAGGAACTCGAAAGTCTCCTAAGTATTTTTAAATATTTTTATAAATCTCTTTTAAAAAAAAAATTATGTGCTGTTTTTTATTACATTTTTTAGTTAATATTTTTTCGCACACGTCGAAGTTAGGGCCGTTGCTACCACCGGGCAGTGCCCCGGGGCCCCCGAGCAAAGGGGGATTTTTTTTTTTACGAAACCATAAACACTTGTTGCCCCGAGCAAAGCCGGCGTTAGGGGTTGGCGAACTTAGAAGAAAGAGGATAAAATAGGATTGTCGTTTTTTTTTTTGGTTGTTAAAATAGAATTGTCATCTTGCCCGAGGTCCCACACCCTCCTAGCGCCGGCTCTGCCCCGGGGCCCCCAATCCTCTAGCTACGGCCCTGGTAGAAGTATTTAAAAAGAATCTATTTACAATTAGAAATTACAAGGCCCGGTTGCGCAGAAGAATCCTTCAGCCTCCTCAGGTGGTAAATTTACAAAATTTACATCAACTGCGCGTACCAAATCGTCTTTGATTACAGAAGGTCGCCCCGACCGTGTTTCATCATGAACACTGTCACGCCCGTCTTGTCAAAATTCATGAAGACGGGCGATGCACGATTTCCATTTTGTCATTGGAATTTCCACTAATGTGCTACCTGAAAGTGTTTCTCGGCGGTCAGCGGTTTGAAACAGACGAAGAAGTGAAAACAGCGGTTGAATCCTGGATGTCTTCACAGGCGGCTGATTTCTATGACATCAGCATACAAAAACTGATAGAACGCAATGATAAGTATTTAAACAAGCAAGGAAATTATGTTGAAAAATAGCTTAATATTTCAGGAATAAAATAAAAAAAAATTTTTTGACACTATCTTTACTAGTTTTGGTTTTATTGCAAAACGGACATTTCTTAATATCAATATACGTGGGGTATTTTTTATCAGAAGGATCAATCGATTGGGACCTTAAAAGTGAAGATAAACAATTATTTAGAAGCAAAATAAACACTCATCTTTTACTTCTAAGGTCCATAATTCTTTCTGTAGATATAAATTTTACCAAATTTCTTGAAAAAGATATGCAGAGAATGTTTAAAATTCATTCAGCATTATATCTACACACAGGGTATAAATTTTTGGGCGTATTGGGCTGTGAAAATGAAACACTTTTTAATTAGGAACATAGACCCGAAACGTATCGATTCCCTTTTACATCCCCCCGTTTTATCCACTTCATTAGTTTGAACGGCTTAATGCAGGGCAGTAGATTGTTGCGTATACTACTGTTGTCGTGAGCATGACATAATGATAAGCTTAACAGGAGGTCATTTTGTGTTTCATTACATCATGTTTACAAGAGATGATCAAAGTGACGACCAACAACTTCGATGCAAGCGTTATACCTTTCCTTGGATAGAACTTCATTAAACTGACAGACATATGAACGTGACATAACACTTACTGATTGCAAGTGATCATTATGTATTGTGCTAGTGACAACAATGGTGTACGCAACAATCAACTGTCCTATATTAAGCACAATATACCAAACCGTTCAAACGGAAATGAATAATGTAAAAGGCAATCGTTGCGCTTCCAGACCCATGATCTTTATTAAAAAGTGTTCCATTTTCACAACCCTATACACCTTACAAGTTAGTTGCGTAAATTCATTTACACTTATATATCTACATATTCTGAAAAGAAATCTTTTAAAGAATATTTTACATTTTACTTAATTCCATTTTATATAATTCCAAAGAATGTCACTTAGGAAATACAGCAATATTTCAATTATCAAACAACTAAATATATAATTTTTTTAAATATGAACCTAGGTCTCGTAATAATATTGCTTTATGCTAACATTAAGATATCCTAAAACAAGTATTAACAAACATATTTTAAAATCCAATTAGAAGATATTTTATTTACTTTAGTTACTTTTACTATTTGCAGATATATCAAGAAAGAATTCCAGCCACAAATTCATCTCATTACAATACAATAAAAGAAATTTTCTGGCGACCTCAAAATATTGAAGAAAGACTCTTACATACATGAAGCATGTATAATAGAACTTTCTTCATTAAACAAGATGTCTTTGGCACAAGACTTTTCGCCGACGGTTTGGTCAAATTCTTCTGATGTTGTGATGTCACATACTTCCGTTTAAGTAAAACAATGGACTTCACCTAAGGAATTTCTCAGAAATAAAACACATCCCAAGGACATTCCTTACATATTTAACATTAGTGATTTTAATGGAAACAATGTCACCAGTTCTGAATTCGAAGAACCAGTTACAATGCAGCCAATTCCTAATTATCCTGCATGTAACTGAATGTTAAATTTCATTCTTGATCTTTCTCTTTAGACAGTAGCCCTAGTAACGTTAAGAAAACAATGGACTTCATTCATGGAATTTTTCAGGAATGAAATATTTCCCACGGACGTTCCTTCAAGCATCGCTTACATATTTAACATTAGTGATTTCAATGGAAAAAAGGACACCCGTTCTGAATTTGACCATTTTTATTACTTAAACATTACTCGCATATTCCCCATTGAATATGCTCAGCCTTTATATGGGTATATTATGCCATTTTTGTTTGTGTTAACTATCATAACAAACACCTTTATCATTCTAGTTCTGTATAAGACAAACATGCGAACTCCCACAAATTTAGTGCTGACAGCAATGGCTTTATCCGATATATTTACAGTCCTCTTTCCAGCTCCATGGCAGTTCTATTTATTCACACTAAATAATCATCACATTCCACTCAATCCACCAGCTGCATGTTATGCTTTTCTCTATATGCATGAGGTCTTACCTGCAGTGTTTCATACTGCTTCTGTATGGCTAATGTTAGCCCTTTCTTTTCAGTGCTACCTTAGTGTTTACCGCGTTTCACTTGCTTACACTTGGTGCACCACTTCCCGAGTGGTTAAGCTAATCGCTTGGATCTACTTCTTTGCTTTAATGCATCAGTTGACAAGGTTTTTTGACCTTCAATTCTCGAATATGGTAATCATGTGGGAGGGCAATTTGATATCAGTGTGCAGGGAAGATTTATCCACTTGGGTACTAAGCATTTCCCTCAATGTCTACTTTAGCTTTAATTTATGGTTTTGTTTTTTGTTTGTGCATGTCATACCCTGTAGCATAATTCTTATTCTAAGTGTCCTTCTGTTTAAGGCGATGCCAGCAGGTCAAAGGCAATGGCAGAAGCTACTTAGGGACAATCGCAGGAGTGAATGCAAGAAGCTTCGTGAAAGCATCTGCACCTTACTCATATTTCTAATAATCATGATTGTATTTTTGACTGTGCAGATTCCCTTTGCAGTAGTCACTCTGCACAATGCCATTCAAAGCACTTTCAGTGTCACAGTGTTTGACTATAAGATGGAAAGCATACTGATTGTATTCACCAATTTCTTCAACATTATGTCTTTTCCAATTAAGTTCATTGTCTACTACAAAATGAGCCGCCAGTTCCGAGAGACCTTCAAGTTGCTCTTCACATCGAACAGTGCAAACAGTGATGACTTTAGCCTTTTTTCATCTGTTAACGGGACCTATACTTCCACCAACGAAATAGTCCTCTGATCTCAACCAATCCCACATTGCTAACTTTCTCTGTCCCTAGTCTTGGCCAATTCAAATGTTACTCAACCAGTTTGAAGTTGAACTGAATGGAGAAAGGAAACTGCAAGGGAACATGTAACTGTATAGGATTCAAGAAGTGATTAGAATTGTTAAGATTTGTATCTTACCAGTTGAAAATATCTGCTAATGGTAATTAAGATCTGAAATTCACAAGTTCTACTTCACAGTTTGATAGTTTTTAATGCTGTTAGGATTCTGTTTTAAAACTACTTCAGTTTCTTATTTCAAATGTCCTATAATTTTGAATCAAAATAATTTATTTCTAAAAAGTTAAAAAATTCAATATCCCCATGCGAATTGGGTCAGATGTTCGTAAACAGATAATGGAACATCATAGAACATTATGCTTTAATGCATTGATGAAATTTGAAACTATTTTTAAATAGTTCATAGTATCACTGTTAAAATTTATGAAGAAGCAGCCATTGGATCAGAGATCCAACAGGATTAAAAAGATTTACAGGTTCTAACTGATTCGGATTTACAGATTCTAACAAACTAATTTATTGCTAAGAACATTTGTTTTTTTTAAATATCTGTGAACATTTATGTAAAAACACATGTTGGGATGTGGTTAAATGAATATATGATACCTGCGGATTAAATATTCTATTAATATCATTTAAAAAGAAATTTTAAAAAGCAAATGAGAAAAGAAGTTTTAATCTATTTTATAATATTAAATGTATGTTAATTTTGTTACATGAGAACGAATGTTAACTTTATATTAGGCTAATGAAACATTTAGAGCAGCTCGAATAAGGATCTTGTATACCTTACCAGGGAAATAAGAAGAGATTACGTACAAAATTAACATATCAGTGAACAATTGGGAACAGTTAAAGAAGTTAAAAACAGTAGTTCTAGTTGGTAGAATCATCATGATTACAGTATCTCAAATGTAATTTCCTTGCTTTGGGCTAAATAGCAATTGGAAAGGTATTAATAGGAATATTCCCATCATAAAAAAAAATGGGAGGAAGGGCAAAGGGACCAAATAATATAAATTGTTGCTTTCAGAATGGAGAATAAACTATCCAATCCTTGCATAGAAGAGTAATAATGAATTGATATTTTCCTAATAACTAAATTATTTTTATTTTTAGTAGTTTTTACTATATTTAGGAAAACCAATTAATTAAGACTGTACATCCAATTTCATGTTCTGAGAGGCTATGAGTGATGGAGGGCCAGAATTGTTGAATGACAGATTACTTGAATAAAGTATCCATTCTTTTATATACATACACACATACACAAATTTACTGTATAATATGAACATTGATGCAAAGCTCATTGGGTTTTTTTTATTGTTATGTTTTATTTATTTTCTAATTTCTTTATGTATCAGTGATAAAGGATTAAACTTAGTTTAGGATTTGGAATCTGAATAATTCTAAAGCCTTTTTATGGCAGATTCAAGATAAGAGAGGAGAACGTCTCAAATAACCTACCAAGGAATGAAATCAGATCAGTCGGCCATTAGGGTAAAATTCCAACACAACCGAGATCCTGGAATAATCTTGAGGGTCATTAGTAGTATTAAGTTTCCCAATGAAATATATGTAAACCTGTAGGGCACAGACTACTAATTACTGTGACGAAAAAGAGGAAATTTATAAAAAATGCTGTCATTTGCTTTCACACCTAGAGGTGTGAATCGAGGGGAAATCTGGGACAGCTGTTTCATCTTTGTTAGGACTCATCAGCAAGTTTTACCCGTCAATGACTTAACGCAAAAGGATATGGATCCCTCTGTCGCTCCCAGGAGGGACACCCCACAAAAGCAAACAACAAAACGAAAATCACTGTAATTAGTCTTCCATCAAAACCTGCCTCGCTAAGGCGTGCAAGAAAATGACTGTAGAGATCCTCTTTGTAAATATTACATTATACGCACATTAAACTTTCCTATTTAAGACTATTTAGTTCTTGTGTTGTTTTGTCCTTATTGTCTTTTTTTTGTCTATCACTCAGCAGACCACCGTTTTGATGCTGTTTCTTATTGTTTTTTCCTTTTATTGGGTCGCACTCTCAGGAAAGAGAGAGGAATCCACAGTCTTTCACACTTTCTGAGCTCATCATCAATGAGTAAATTTAGCTCATCATCAATGTGCTAACAGCCAGGATAAAACAGATGTCCCAGATTCGAAGATAGCTCAAGGCAGGAGTAACTGCATTTTCTTTTTTAATGTTTGCCAGTCCTATTAGGTGTAATTACAAAATTATTCCTGTATTATAGATGCTGGAATATTTAATGTGTGTCAATTAAATTATAACTTATTACTTATAACCCTTTCCTTAGCTCCTCCAATTTCACTTTCATTTATAATTTATGAATGAAATATAAATACTAACCATATATTTCTTCACCTGGTACACCTACAGCATTTACGTCATTTATAGTTGTAATTGAAACAGTAAGAAATACCAATCGTTTGGTGCAAACTTGAACTACACACATGAAAGTTTGTTAAATAAATTCACTGAAGAAAACGTATTTACAAACGCACATTGCATAAAAGATAATGATTATAAATCAAATCATTTAGGTCAATACAATAATCTAAAGTAGCTAGAAAATTGATGCTAATGCTTTTCTGATATATCCTGGTTTATAAAAAACTTACTTGATGAACAGGTTGAATCAAGGAGTCGAGAACTGAAAATGTACAAGAGCCTGAACACACAATAAGTACAATTTATAACAACACACTAATAGACTACTACTTTTCTACTTGGTATCCCATAATCAAAATGATATCTTCCCTATTTTCTTTTTAAGTTTCTTCTTCTTGGCACATCCGGTTTTCAATGGTCTGGTTTTCAAAATAGCAATCTTTTCAGATTTAATTAATTTTCAACAAATGGAAATCAGAAAATTCTATAAGTAGAGTGAAAAATTGATAATTTGAATAAGCATCTGGGTGGAAGAACATAAAAGGCCGATTAGAAGTTCATCAAGCTGTCATGTCCTGGCTTCAGGCGCTTGACACTGACATTTAACTTTCTACTTATTACATATATAATACTTATTATATTTTACTTATTATATATATGTAAGTAATACACATCTATAAAAGGCAAAACCACTGAATGAATGATTCTTGAAAGGACAACATATCTTGGAAACTGCTTAAGCAGGGCCGGCGTTAGGGGGTGGCGAGTGGGGCGACAGCCCCAGGCCTCGCGCTTGGGGGGGGGGGGTTGATTTAATAAGATTCCTCATGCAATTATTAAATTTAACCTTAAATTTGTAATAAGGGCTATAATTTAAAAGTAAGAGGACTATTTAATACTTATGGTTGGGTTTTAATGGCGCAAAAGCAGCTGTGGCTAAGCTGCGCCAAGAAAGTATTATTACTTAATAATATACATTATTAATATTACACTATTATATTTAATAGCATGCTTATTATTAAGGAAGGGGATAATAGTTCCTCAATAAATCAATATCATTTAAGTAAAAACAATATTAAATCTATATAAATATTACATGTTCTGGTCATTTCAGATTAAAGAATAAAAAAAATGATACTAAGGATACAGAAAATTTTCAGTCAACACTTCGATTTATCTTCTTTCATTTATTTTAAACTAGTTGCAACCCGTGAAATATTCACGGAAGTAAAACAAATATCATATTTTTGAAATACCGTGAAGTTTTATTTCAATGTGGTCAGTCTTATCAAAGTAATCTAACATTAAGACATATCTTCTTGAATGTTTCGTATACAACGTGATAATGAGCCAAATTAAATAATTACTTTTGGATCACCAGATAAATTGGCGCAGACCTATCTTTCTCTGAAGGCGGACGGTTTGAGAATCACTCTTCTAAAGCTCATTGCACATTTTGAAATATGTAAATTTGGACTGAATCACCCTATTTTTAAATTGTGTTCCAAAACACCCTCATTCACCTTACCTTTTTTCATTTAAATTTTATAATTTGGTCTCAAACGCTCCCCTTAAGCCCATTGCACATGGATCCGACCGACCGATTTTCGGATCCATGTGCTACGGGCTTAAGCCTGCCATTTACAATTTGAAATTCTAGGTAAAAAATTAAACTTTTTAGTTCCTTCTTAATGCTCAGAAAGACATGCAAGCGGAGGAAAAAAGAAAATTTTTTTTTTTTGCTTCTCAACTTAGAACGGAAAAGAAGAATTTGGAAAATAAAAATTCCAAAATAGAGCACTTAATTTAAAATATTTTAAGTCAAGTTAAATTTGCCAGGATGTTTCCAACTTCATAGCAAATTTGAAAGTGGGCTGCTGGCGAAGAATTAGCAAACAGATGAAAATTGGGAGAATTTTAAGAAGCTATTTTTCAGTTGTACGATTCCTTTTTCAAAATTTATAAATCTAAAGAAATAAATACAAAGTATCGAGGATACAAAGAAAAAACTTCAGAGAATTTCATAATTGTGTATTTTTAATTAGATTCCGATATTATTCTTAATTGGTAGACGGCGCCACCACGTGGACGAATGATAAATCAATAAATTGCAACAAGTACCAACAGCGAAATCTCAAGTTCCGAATCAATATTCTCAAACGCTGATATTATCAGACAATGCACATCTCTATTTAATTTGTGTCGATAGATTTCTACCTGTTCTCAACAATCGGGAAGTATTGGACAAATACAAGTTTTCTTGTGTCAAGATAGTCAAGGACATCCAAGGTCAATCAAAACGACACGAGATAAAACAGCTGATGTAAGTAACATTTTTGACATATGTAGTTTAAAGAGAAAAATATGTGTCTCCTATTCTTAAAGGAAAGAAACTACGACAAAATTCAAAATAAGTGAAATTACGCCAAAAGGATCGACGAAAAAGGATCGGAATTACGTAAGTGACAGATCTGCGTAGTAGAACAGAGCTGATTTCTTAATCATGCAAAAAAGAATGTCAATCATGCAGTATAGGAGACAACAATACTAAAATAAAAAGAAAAGAAGTGCCCCCAATTGGTATGGGCCACCACACCTTAAATTTCCTAAATAGCGTAGGATTTCTTTGTTTCTTTTTTTTTTTTTTTTTTTTTTTT
>JAFIDM010001028.1:28637935-28655053 GCA_023159025.1 Thereuonema tuberculata | reverse complement strand
ATCTGTATTAAATTTAACTTAATTTTAATAATATATGAGTGTAATAAAGATCTATATTAATCTTAAATAATATATGATTGTAGTTAAAAAAAAAAAGTGAATGTATTATGTTAAAGATGAATGTATTATTTTAAAACAATGATATTGCAATTGTTTCCTTCATAGATAACTACAGTTTATTGATACGAGGAGATGCTGTAGTGTTTTTATTTCTTTGTTTATTTATTTATATTGTAACTTTGTTGTAATATATTTCTTTAATTTGAATTATTATACTTCACTTCTGTTCGTTAAAATGGAAGAAAGATTTGTATTTTATTTTTTCTCCTGAAGAAAATACCCGTTCAGGGTGTAGAAATATTGAGAAACCATAAAGATGTTTAATACTATAAGGAACGATGTTTTTCATTTGTTTATATATTAGAAGAAGTAAGTTGTTACGAATTATTTAAAAGTGTTACATGAATTTTTAATAAATATATTAAAATGTTAAATATATCTTTAAAATATTACAAACTTAAATTGAAACTGAAAGTCATTTCACTTTTCACCGCTATGCACGCTCGTGTTGTAACAGTCACTTCCTGCTTTCGGAGATTTTTAAAAGCTTATAACTTTTGATCTAGACAGGTGAAAATTTTGGTATCATTTTTTTTTTTTTTTTTTTTTTTTTTTTTTTTTTTTATTTTAGCTGAACATTTTGATATATAATTTATGTTAATCTGTTTCTGACAGCATAACAGTGTCTCCAAGTTAGCAATTCTGATAATCAACTTTTGGTTTTTTTTTACTATAGAAACTAACAATCAACTTCAACCAAATGCAAATGATTTCAAAATCTTTAAGATTGTCTTTTGCATTAGTAGAGATCCATGGGGTAAAAGGACAAAACATTATTTTCATAGATGCCAATTAAAGTATCACCTTCATTCAAATTCTAACTGAAAAAAAAGTTTTCAAAATTTTTAAATTTCTGTGGACAATCCATTGTAAATCAAAAATAAGGATGAATCTAGGCAAATAAGATGGTTGACAACTCTAAATATAGATGTATGAAGAATTGTAAAAATAAGCAGGATACTAAGGATAAATGAAGGCGAAGAATAGCTAAAATGATCAGGAAAAAAAAACCCAACATGCCCAGTCACAGAATGGTGGATAATTGCTCAGTTACAGATGCCATGGAAGAGATTATCAAAATCATTTATTCATCCCTTGTGATTTTCAGAGTTTGAATAACAGTTGTTTAATGTAATTTTTAACCAAAGCTAATCTAAATTTATACTTAAAAAAATGTTTGCTCTTATCTTATTATTATTATAAGGTTTTGTTTTCCTTATTGACAGACTTTTGCATAAAGCCTTTGTGCCCTTTAATAGTTATGTTTACAAAGCAGGTTTAAAAATGTGTTTTTGTTTAACAATTCAGTCTTGCTGAATAGAAGTATATAGAACTATTTTTTAAACAATTTGTATGTAAAATTACACTTTTTTGCATATCTGCACAGAATTAACAGAATTTGTTAATGAAATCTTGTAGTTTTTCCAACAAACCAGAAATCCTTTCAAGACTTACCTATACATTTTTGCTGTTTTACCATCCAATTCTGGAAGAGCTATTTCTGGTGCTGTAGTTGGATAAGTTACAGGAATCTGAGAAGCAAAAAAATTAAAAAAACTTTTTATATAACACATTACTTATTGGAATTACAAGATCATTATAAACAAATAACCAATATAAAGATGTTTAAAAACCAACATTCTAAATAATTGTTTTCAAATGGGATATTACTTCATTTAAAATGTATTTTCAAGGTTTGTTATCTTAAGCTATCCCAAAGAAATAATATAAGAAAAATAATACGTAAAAAAATAAAGGTTTCATTTCTGAAAGCCAAGATTGTTTCCATTAACTAGCAAACTTTTTAAATAACTTATTTAAAATAGCTTTAACTGAAAATTTCAGTGTAATCATAACAGATTCAAAAAAAATGATAATTTACATACTAAAGAATAATGGTAATTTTTTATTATATAAAAATAATTTTCGTTGGGATGCAATGAGTAAATCTAATATATTCTCTGAATTTTTACTATCTGCTAAAACTTTATGGCAACTTTATATTTATTACTGTAGAACTAAGTGAAAAAGGTGAATATATTTTTATTCATTACTTAAGTCATATCCTCATAAAGATATCTCTATAATTGTATAAACTTATTGGGGTCTAGATTCTGTAATTGGTACAACATATGTAATTTCGTAAATTTGATTGCAGATATTCTAAATGTTTGTGAGCAAATTTTCAAACAAATCTAGGCTCTTGTTCTGTTTTGTTTTTTTCCCCTGAACAATCCAAGAAGAATATTAGAATCCTTAGCTAGTTTTGCAATTTCAGTCAATAGGACAATGCCATCAAATTACTACAAATCTTAAGGAAGGGTTGGTGAGAATTGATAATTTTCAATTAGAGCGCTTACGAATGAGAGCGTATTAATTATTTTCTCCTTCTCCTCTTTATTACAACTTATCTTTTTGCTGAAAATTGTGTCAGCTCTGTTCAAGCAAATAATGTTTTACGTATCCCTGAACTTTCATTTTGGTTAAAAGCTTTTCTGAATAAAGTGGAGTACAGTGAGGAGTTAAGTGCAACTTTTCAAATAATGATTGAATTTTTAGATCTTTGAAGTGTCTGTTAACCCTTCAGGCCAGTGAGTTTCTTCATTGCATAAGTCTCTCTGGCAGTACTTTTATTTTGTTATACAGTATTCTACGGTTTTAATAGATAATGTTGGACTTGATATAAAATATAAAACATTTTATTTGCCATATATAGCTGAATTTAATCGTTAGAGCATGTCATTTCATTGAAGTTGCCATATTTAGTAATCAACTTGAGATCAGACAGGAGCTAAAAGAATAAATTTTTACCGGTTAAACGAGTGTGTAAATGTAAATTCGACCAATAAAATAAACGCATTAGTTATTGTCGCTCGCTCAGTGGAAAATTACAGAAGTAGGCAGAAATTAACTGTGGGAGGCTGCCAATTACCTAGCGCTGCAGAGAACGAACCCTTATATGTCAATCTGCCTGTGAGACAAATACAAAAGAACATATATGTGTTCGTCTTTCCGGCTTAAAGGGTTAAATAGTAATTTACGGAAAGAGATGTTTTACGAATAACCACTAAGAAAAGTAAGCCTTCTTTACGCAGCTACTGATAAATATGTTCAGACACAATCAAAAATAAGGAAGAAAACAAAAAGCTTAAATTACTTACGTCAAATTCCACATCAAATTCATACTTCAGTAACTCATGAATATACCAGCATTTCCCAAACCATCTTGTTCCCTCTTTGTTCGATTCAAGGCGAAACCAATCGTTATCAGCATCTTTGTTGTTCTGTACATACTACAATAAAAATTTATATGAACAACTTCATTAAAAAGTGATGCAGGATCTTCTAGCATTCTCCTGAATAAAATTGTTAATTGTCTGAATAATATTGTTAAATTATTATTTATTGAATTAAATAAAACTGAGATCAGGTATTAAAAATTTACTTTATGATCTTTCACTCTTTTTATTCAAAAATAATAAATTATAAAAAGAGAAACCAAAAATATATTAAGACAAAGGCCCTATTTAAACTTAAATAGTGATAAATTTAAAATAAAACAAATTTGTAATGATTTCTTTTCTTATTAAAAAGCTTTGAATATGTCACCAATAAAACATTTTAATATTACAAAATTTACAGATTCCATAAAATGATTAAATTTAACATAATTTAAAAGTAGCGTTAATTATTATGATTTATTTGGCTTTCTAAAATAAAATTCAAATAATTATAGGTCAATATTTACGGTGTTAAACGTAGGTCCCTAAACTCAGTGCACTATCCTTAATAATGCCATTATCATGTCTTTTTCCTTATTTAAAATAATAAGTGTATAAGTGAAGAAATAAGATGAAAAAGTTACGATAACAACAGTTATTTTACAGCACTTTTTTTTTTAATTTCCCCCTAAACTTTCAACGTCACTATCGTTATGCAATCTTTCTGATTTGCGACAAATGCATACTCATGTATAAACACTAATGTATTTAAACCTCTATATCTGTTGGTTGCATTATCCCTTGTATACTGAACGTAATCAGTGGGAATAAATAAGACAAAAATAAAACGTAACATTTAAATTAAGAATCGAACAAGAATAAATCTGACAGTAGTCTTACAGCCATATGGTGCCTAACAAAAGTCATATTTGCCTTTCATTTTTTCACTTAACATTTTTATTTCACACCTTAATTAGGGCCTGGTATTCTTCTTTCAGACGCTGAACCCATAAATCTTTATCTCTAGGGCCACATCTTGTTTTCAGAAGTGGAATTCCACTCAATGTTTTCTTCGTGGCGTCGTCCACCATGTTGCAGTTAGGAAAAGGTGGACTGGGTAGAACTAAAACCAGAAATCGAATGAATTTAAAAAACGGCAGAATTGATTTTAAATTCATTGTATTGTATTAAAGCGTTACGATAAGTATAATCTGCACTTGTTTATTATTTACGGAATAAAAGGATCTTTACTGTTCTCTGCCCGCCACTATTCCGAAATGGAAATTTTTTTTTTTTTATTTTACCTTCCTATATCTAAACCAAACATCGTATAAAACATCCCATCTCAATTCATCTTAGAACCTAGTGTTAATTAAAAGGAAAATGTTTGTGTTTTTCTTTGTTTTTAATACACTGAATACTGCGTTAGTACACACTGGGGGGAGAAAGCAGAATAAAATTATTATTTCTATTGATTAATTTAATTAAGAAATCTTTTCGATATTACAAAATCCACAATAAACTAGGTTTACTAGATATCTATTAGAACAATAAGTTTTTTGTGTTTCTTTTTCAAATCTGATGATCCTTTTTTTGGCTTATTATTTTAATCAAATTTTAGTGCGGAATGTATAATACTGTAACTATGACAAAGGCTAACTATAAAAACAAGTATCAGATCAAGAATAAGCAGTAGAAATGGGAAAAAAAAATCACAAAAACTCAGAAAGAAACATACAACGATAACTGTATTCAATAACTCTTTAAAAGTACAGTGGAAACTCGATTAACCGTCACTCTCTGTTATCCGTCATCGATCGCAAAACCTACTTCTCCGTAAAATACGGGACTGCCGCAAAAAAAAGCTCGAGCCTCGAAGAAACAGAAGAAGATGACTGATTACAGCCAAAGCCGTTTCTAAGTGTTCTGCCACCCTAGGCGAGAACTGAAAAATGCCCCCCCCCCCTCCCCCACCCTTATTGACACCACACTATACAACCGACACTTGAGAATGACCTGCGAGACAAAAATGTCCTTGTGCACAGGGCGCAAGAGGAGAGATGTATCAAGTCAAGACATGATCGCGAGATAGCGCACGCGCCTCTTTCCAGAATTCTTTGTTTAATAATTAATAATTTCTCTGTTTGATATATATAGAAAATTAATTTTTTCCGTCCTTCGGCCGCCCTAAAATCTTGCCGCCCTAGGCGGCCGCCTAGTCTTGCCTAATGGTAGAAACGGTCCTGATTACAACTTCAACATTTAAACCTTATTATCTAGTAGGTCTACTGTTTTATGTTTCTATTATTATTATTATTATTTGTTTGGTGTTTGACGATATCTATTTGTTACCGATAGATTTTTCTTTGTATTAATTTATTGTTTGCCTTTCGTCCCAAACCAGCCTTGAAATTTCGTTACTGTATATGTTTATTGCGAAATTTCTGTTATCCGTCTATTCGGTTAACCGTCACAGTCCCGGTCCCGAGGGTGACGGTTAATCGAGTTTCCACTGTAACTTTCCCATCCTTGACCTCCTCCTATTGTGAGTAATAAGACAGATGCTTATTTCGCAAGTATCTACAGTTGCATATTTAATACAACTTTACGAAATTTGAAAGACTTCGAAGCAAACGTTAATATCTGACATCGGGGCAGAAACATCAATAACAGAAGCAGAGATGGACAGAGAATTTTATTTTCATTCTGAGTCAACCGGCCTCATTATCTTTGGCATAAAAAGAATTCTAGGAACCATAGTGTGGTTATACCATGACCGGTCATATAGTAACCCCGGCCCATAGGACTTCGCCGGGTGACCGTTATGACCATTCGCTTTGAATTACTGCCAATCAAATAATTTCAACAAAAGGACCTTCATTAGTGGATTAGAAAAACAATTTGATTAGTTATTATTCTTGACGAAGACAATGGCTTTGGGAGTGAATCCTATATACAGCAATAAAGTTTCACATCTAATACATTTTAATATTCAAACTTTTAACAATTTTTATTAATGTTGTCAAAAAATCTGAAAATAAAAATTGAAGGACATTTTTTTAAAAAAGAATTATAGAATAAGTTCGGCCTCAAGAAAAATGAAAAAATTATTGAAGCAATGTACGTAATAATTTACCAAATACAGGAAAATATTTTTCAAATGCATTTTGGTTATGTAGAAAATAGTTAGAAAAAATTCAAAAATTGCCTTTAGTAGTAGCAAAATTAAAAATAGATAATTAAATTTGTAACAATTAATTGCAATAGTATAATAACAGTAATACTTACATTAAAGCTTACAGTAAATAATAAAAAACAATATAATATATTATCTTTAATATGATAACCAAGAAATTGTTTGTTGATGTTGAAACATTATTCAAATCGTCAAAGAATTTTGGAAAAATCCGGAAAACATGAAAAGTTTTCTCTTTTTTTAAATCCTTTTTTTTTTTTCATATTTTATATTCATACAAATAATTTAGATACAAATTATTCCGTTTGCTTAATACAATTATTGTTTGATAAAGTGACGATTATTTATTAGGTTGTCTACTATAAAAACAATTATTTATAAAGTAAAAAAGTTTCCTGTACTTTTTTTTTTTTTTTTTACTACGAAGGACTTTTACTACAGGATAATCCATTACTGCAACTTTCCATAGTACGTGAATCATTTTCTTATTCTCTAACAGTAAAATTTTGTTCTACGTTTCTTGGTTATAATCAAATCATTAGCGCCATCTGGTGTTTGAAAGCTAAAACGACCGATTTTTGACGATGTTCGGGTCCCATTTTAGCCCACTTCCCCTTTGATTCTGTAGCTAAGATTCAAGTCATTTAATACACACAATCTATAGATTAATTCTGCAAAGTTTCATTAAAATCTGAATTTTAGAGTTCGAGAGGTTTCCTTGCAAGGAATATTCTTAAATTTACTTAACAAAATAAATTACTTATGTAAACGAGTTCCATTTGTAATTAAGCTTTTGAATATTTTTATCTTCTTAAAAATTAATTCTTATCATATAGTTTGGTCCTGAAGGAGGAGTGAGACATGATACTGTAGGTCCGTTTTTTGAAGGATTTCCTCACTCCGGGATGAGATGTGGTCTCGATATTTCGGCCCCGTGCCTCGGGCCTTCTTCGGGAGATGTTTTCCCCCACGCAATTAAGAAATTGTCCCCAGGACTCTTCCCCTTACCCCTCTGCTTCTCAGTGCAAACAACATTCCCTCGGAATCAGACACGATGAACAACTCATCCGAGGATCTAACGACGAAAGTCGTTCATTATGCGCTCACCTTCATGCGATTGACTTTTAAAACATCTCCCGAAGAAGGCCGAAATATCGAGACCACATCTCATCCCAGAGTGAGGAAATCCCTCAAAAAACGGACCTACAGTTAATTCTTATCATTTGAATTATGTAAATTTTCGTATTTTTTTAATTACTATTCCTTTTAATGAAATTTACGTTTTCGATTATATTTAGATTTATATTTTGTTGGTAATAGAGTGACAGTTATGAATTGGAGGAACTTACAAACGTTGCTACTAATGGAAGTGACCTACGGTAATTATCGTAACTTATATTTTAATGATATTACGAAATTTTTTATCGAATTTTAGTTCAATTAGGAAAGAATTAAAATTGTGTCAGAAGTTAAAATTATCCGACTTTTTGATATGTTGTTTAAATTATTTTTCATAAAACTAACATCCTGCTCAGTCTTCTAGACTGAACCTGCTGATCACTTCCCCTGTTGAGCCTGTGGGAATATGAGTACCTGTCCTGAAATTGAATTCACGGGAGTCGAAGGTACTATCTCTGCATTACTGTGTCACCATTGTACAGGTAATAACATGTGCAGATCTGATTCATTGCAGTATCCCTCCATACCACGATAGATCACGACACTGTTTTCATGGATGATGGTATGTTCCTTATTTTCAGCAGAATTCATCTTACGTCACCTTGGTGGGAAAATCGTGCTGAGTTCTGATGGTTTCCAGTTATGCTATGAAACAAGAGTTCAATCACTTCCACTTGTAGCGTTTTGTAAAGGAACAAAACAACTCGACTGAAAAGCATTTGTAGCAATCTTTAACCCTCTCTGAAATGATTGAAACAAGTATTTTACAGCATAACAGAAATCAGAATGCAATTGAAACTCGAATTCATGTGAATGTCTATGGCAACTTCTTCTATGGCTCTTGTGAGGATTACTTTTCCCCTCAGTTTGTTGATAGTAGAAGACTGGATCCTTCATCTGCATCCGATACCATACTAAATGACACCTGATTCGAAGCTACCCCAGGATTGATTGATTAAGCATGTGAGGTCATAACAACTATTCATCTTTCACATTTCTTGTTCGTTTTAACACCCAAAACTCTAAAACGGCTGTATCGATTTGCTTAAAAACTTGAAACGATATTTATTTAGTAACTAACTTAACGTCAACTCAGATGGATGTTGACGATCCCGTATTTTCGTGATTTCACGTAATTTACGCGAGAATAGTCTCTATCCATGTCTTCTCATAAAATATTGAAATATTTAAATGAATTATAATACGGGGAAATGCATGAGACTTTTACTACATTTTAATATAGTTTTAATAAATTGAAAACAGTCAATAAACAAACAATAAATTCATTATGTAGCATTTTCCTAGTGACAGACATTAAAAATACTAAATTCCTTGAGACCTGCTGAAGAGGCTAATGGCGAGATCTCGTGTTTTTCGTAATTCGTAGACATAATGTCTGTTAGACATTACATTGTAACTACGACTACTTTGATGTTGATTTTTCTCCCTCAAAACAATAAAAAATAGAAAAAGAAAAAAAAATCCTACTAGGATTTTAGATTCGACTGAAACGGTTGGACCAATTTTTTTCAAATTGGTACAGTACATATTTAAGGGCAATACGATTACATTTTCGTAAATCCCCTCCACATTTTATGTTTGTTAACTCTAATTAGGTGAAGCAGCATGCTAAACTGAGTCTACTTAGTACATAGGGTAAAATATATGCATGTATGTATGTATTTACATATATGTGAATAATATATCAAGACAAGTATGACGACTGCTTCTACACAGCATAATGGAAGAGCAGCTGTTGCATGCATTTAATTTTATCAGCCATAATCAGTAGTAATTCATAATAATCAGTAATATTTCTTCTGTTCTAAATTTATTTTGTACTTGTTTTCCCCTGCTCCTATGGTACTGGTGATATTTTTTCTGGAAATCTTCTATATTTAAACTTCTCGCATCTCTATGTTTGGTTCTTCTCTTTTCTCTAGCTATCAATAGTTGCGTATTGACAATCGACGCCAACAAAATAGCAGTCAAATATCAAAGAAGGCGTAGTCAAAATTAGCACAAAGGCGATATCACTAACGCATTCGCAAAAGTTAACACATTAAAGCGATATTATATGTTTACTCAACTTCTAGTTCCTTTCTGTTTACATTTCCAATTACTTCAAATTATCAAAAATTCCATTACAATTTACGACTTAGTGTTATTAAGGAAAGTAAAAGTAAGTCTCACTAAAAGTAATTATGTTTATATTTACATACATTTATTTCTTAGCCCTGGCTGAAGAGAGTACACTGCATATTATAAAGATATCGAGGCTTTGTATTTTTGACTCTTTTGCTCTTTATATATTGGTTCAATTTATACCAAACTCATTAGGAGTTTTCTTTATAAGAAACTAAAACTTTCTACTACCCTGTAAGCTTTGTACGAAAATGAGTTTTTAGGCAGTTTTGATAGAACACGGGCAACATATATCGAATTAAAATTGTATTTTAACTTTTTTGTTCTAACCCTATCTGACACGTGTTAAAGTTAAACCAGAAATCTATATAAACCTTAAACCAAACATAATAATCCGTAGTAGCTATTCTACTCTATGTGGGTATAAAAAGAGAACACAACAAAATTAAGAAGAAGAGACTAGGGGTCAATAACATTATCCTTTTGGCAGATTACTTATTAGTGAATACATAAGTTATTTGGATGAATAATAATAATAATAATAATAATAATAATAATAATAATAAGCCCCCATGGACCCTACCTCCTCGCGGTGGGGGCGGGAACTACACTAGCTTTAGGGTAGGCTAAAGGGTCCAACCATTTATGATGAGAACACGTTCTAATATAGATCATGCTGCATCGGGTGTGGCGCAGGATAAAGTCACCCGCGTTCGGGGGTTAGGCAGAGGCCTCCGTTCGAAAAATATACTACAGTCTCCCACAGGTGGTGGTGGAGAAAGTGGCACCCCATCCTGTAGTATGGCTACCACAATGCCCGGGCAACACCATCCAGCCCAAACAGTCGGAAGTGTTTTGTCTGTGTCAGAGCAGGCGACCACCAAGACTGGGAAACCACGCCAGCGCATCCGATGGTCACCACAGATGAACCAGGATCTTATGCGCGACTTCTTCACTGTTACAAAGTTAGGTACTAACTAATTGATATTGCAGTGCCTATCAGCAAGAACATGCAGAAAACTCACGCAGACAAGATCAGTAAATACACTGATCTAGCACACGAGCTCCAGAAGCAGTGGAGGCAGGATCGAGTACGTGTTGTACCCATCGTTCTGTCTGCCACTGGTCTGGTGCCTCACACATTGCACCACAGTCTCAGCACACTAGGACTTCACAAAATCACTTATGCACAACTGCAGAAGGCTGTGGTACTCAACACTACACGCATAGTTAGGAAATTTATGGACACAAGCACACATCCCTAATCATTCTTGCACACATCTTTACACTTGTCAGTATGTGCTTTGGTCCTTGACCCGCCATATTGTTTTTGCTGGGGAAACCCAAGGTTTGAAACATACAATAATAATAATAATCACTACGCATGAGACGATCGACCACGTAATATCAGGCTGTCCCCTTCTCTATCAAACAGACTACCTCCACCGACACAATCAGGTAGCATCGATCGTTCATCAACAACTAGCACACAAACATTCACTTATTAAGAGCACGGTCCCGTACTACAAGTACATAACACAAAGCGTATTAGAGTCACCCTCATATAAACTATACTGGGACCGCCCCATTCACACAGACAAAACCATACATCACAACAGACCAGACATCACACTTGTTGATAAGGTCAACAAACAGACCTATCTCATTGATATTGCAGTGCCTATCAGCAAGAATATGCAGAAAACTCACGCAGACAAGATCAGTAAATACACTGATCTAGCACACGAGCTCCAGAAGCAGTGGAGGCAGGATCGGGTACGTGTTGTACCCATCGTTCTGTCTGCCACTGGTCTGGTGCCTCACACATTGCACCACAGTCTCAGCACACTAGGACTTCACAAAATCACTTACGCACAACTACAGAAGGCTGTGGTACTCAACACTACACGCATAGTTAGGAAATTTATGGACACAAGCACACATCCCTAATCATTCTTGCACACATCTTTACACTTGGCAGTATGTGCTTTGGTCCTTGACCCGCCATATTGTTTTTGCTGGGGAAACCCAAGGTTTGAAACATACAACATAATAATAATAATAATAATAATAATAAGCCCCCATGGACCCTACCTCCTCGCGGTGGGGGCGGGAACTACACTAGCTTTAGGGTAGGCTAAAGGGTCCAACCATCTATGATGAGAACACGTTCTAATATAGATCATGCTGCATCGGGTGTGGCGCAGGATAAAGTCACCCGCGTTCGGGGGTTAGGCAGAGGCCTCCGTTCGAAAAATATACTACAGTCTCCCGCAGGTGGTGGTGGAGAAAGTGGCACCCCATCCTGTAGTATGGCTACCACAATGCCCGGGCAACACCATCCAGCCCGAGCATTCGGAAGTGTTTCGTCTGTGTCAGAGCAGGCGACCACCAAGACTGGGAAACCACGCCAGCGCATCCGATGGTCACCACAGATGAATCAGGATCTTATGCGCGACTTCTACACTGTTACACAGTTAGGGACTCAACTCACAGGATACAGACAGGCACTACACCAAGCATTCATCACACGTTATCCATCGTTAGGGCTTAGCGAACAGCGGGTAGCGGATCAGCGACGTTCCATAGTAGTAATTAATCTTATTCCTCGATGCATACTTACACAAATTAGGGAAGAGGTCGCTGAATCCAACCACAGGACACCACACCCCACTCCACTAGAAGACACTACCTCTATGGCAAACACAGAAGCAATCTCTACCCCTCAGTCCACATGCCCCAACAATATAACTAATGACATACTGACTCAGTCCCCCATTCCTGGCTTTTACACACTCTTCAACTCTACAAAGTACACCCCAAGATCACGGCATTCTTGGATGCCACGATGAAGAGTTGGAAGACAACACTACACCTACGCACCTCCAACACCTCCATCACTACAGACCCCATTCCCATAAGGAGAGGTATTTTCCAGGGAGACTCCTTGAGTCCTCTTTGGTTCTGCCTCGCCTTGAATCCATTAAGTCACATGCTAGACAACACAAAACACGGTTATAGACTTACCTCAGCCACTCTGACACCATACAAAATTACACACTTACTCTACATGGATGATATTAAACTCTACGCCACAAACAACGTACAACTTACCAATTTACTACAAGTCACAACACAGTTCACCAAAGACATTGGGATGGAATTTGGAATTGACAAATGCCCCAAGCTACATATAACATACGGGAAGACTACGGATTTGGAGGGTTTTGAACTGGACCATGGGTTGGCCATGCAATCCATGGAAGAGGGAAAGACCTACAAGTACCTGGGCTTCCAGCAAGCGCCTGTCATTGACAACGCAAACATCAAAAACGCACTCAAGCAAACATATCGTGCTCGCGTTCACAACATCCTCAAAACACAACTCAATGCCAGAAATAAAATTAAAGCCATCAACACTTTTGCCGTCCCCACACTAACATATTCGTTCGGCATAATTCGATGGACAAATACTGAACTCGAAGCACTACAATGCACAACACGCACTACATTCACGAAACACAACATGCACCACCCTAAGCCCGCTACGGAAAGGATGACTCTTCCCCGCAAGGAGGGAGGCCGAGGACTCATCAATCTCTTCACCCTACACGAAAAGCAAGTACACACACTTAGGGAACACTTCCACCAAAGAGCACAACACTCCTCACTCCACTCAGCCATTGTCAAGGCTGACACACACCTCACACCCCTGGACCTCGCAAACCCTTCTCTAACACTCACCACCCCCGACACCCACACACAGCAGCTGCATGAATCATGGGCTCGTAAGGAACTCCATGGCAGACATCGCCACGAACTCAGCCAGCCTCATGTCGACATGGAAGCGTCGAACAGATGGCTGACGAGAGGTGAGCTGCTTGGGGAGACCGAAGGGTTCATGATCGCGATATAGGACCAAGTCATTCCCACACTCAACTACAAGAAACACATTCTACACGACGCAAACACACACGACGACAGATGTAGGAAATGCCACACTACACATGAGACGATCGACCACATAATATCTGGCTGTCCCCTTCTGTCCCAAACAGACTACCTCCACCGACACAATCAGGTAGCATCGATCGTTCATCAACAGCTAGCACACAAACACTCACTTATTAAGAACACGGTCCCATACTACAAGTACACACCAGAAAGCGTACTAGAGTCACCCTCACATAAGCTGTACTGGGACCGTCCCATTCACACAGACAAAACTATACATCACAACAGACCTGACATTACACTTGTTGATAAGGTCAACAAACAGACCTATCTCATTGATATTGCAGTTCCCATCAGCAAGACCATGCAGAAAACTCACGCTGACAAGATAAGTAAATACACAGACCTTGCACACGAGCTCCAGAAACAGTGGAGGCAGGACCGAGTACGTGTTGTACCCATCATCCTGTCCGCTACTGGTCTGGTGCCTCACACATTGCATCACAGCCTCAGCACACTAGGACTTCAAAAAAACACTTATGCACAACTCCATAAGGCTGTAGTACTCAACACAACACGCATAGTTCGGAAATTTATGGACACAAGCACACATCCCTAACTATTCTTCCAATTTTTTTTTTTTTTTTTTTTTAATACACTTGGCAATATGTGCTTTGGTCCTTGACCCGCCATATTCTCTTAGCTGGGGAATCGCATGGTTTGAAACTTTTTCATTATAATAATAATAAATATATCATAGCTAGAAGTGACCTCTCAAAAACTATGATTAAGAAAATAAAATAACATCAAAATGTGGAAATCAAAATCTTGGTCAGCTAAACGCTTATCACAAAAGGCATTTGACCGCAAACAAAGAAAAAAATATTAGCAGTTAGTATTATTAAGTAAATCACGAATAGAAAATGCAGATGAAAAAAAACTCTTATTAGAAGAGTATCATTTTACTGCGTCGGATTATAAAATATGAACACGTTACGATTGTTAGCCTTCATCAGTTCAGAATGATTTAAAATTTCCGTTAAAAGAGTTTTTTCAACTGTTTTCTATTCGTTATTTATTTATAATTTTTACACAGCCTTTTAGATAGTAAGTATTATTTGTAAACTAAAAACTAGTTTATCCGAATTTAATGGGACCGCGCCCGTTTCGGATAAACGAAAGTTCGGATAATCTGGAGTATATTGTACTAAACATCTACTGTGTAGGTTATTAGTATTAATTACTGTATATTAAAGTTATTAATTTAGTTACAGTTACATAATTGCTTGTGTAAGCTATTAAATATTGATTGTAAAATGGTTTTGTATATTTTACAAAATGTTTTAAAAATCGTTTCGGATAAACCAGATTTTCGGATAAACGCGATTTGGATAAACGAGTTTTAGTGTATTAGTAGCTGAAGGAATATTAATATGAAAAATATAGTAGTAATAATAATAATAATTTTAGACTAATAACAATAGACAGCTGTTCCAGGATCTCATATTGAGTCAAATGATATCGTTTTATCATGAAATACATCATAGTATGTATATATTTGTACACTAATTAGCAATACGTATATATATAGAATCTGTTTACATTATCTCTTGACAGCAATTTAGATAAAGAATACGAATAGACATTTGCGTGATCCCTCTCCCGGGGAGAGGGGTGATTATTGGTAGGATCATAATTTTAGAATATAGATAAAGAAATACGTAATTTTTCATTTTTTTTGTTCTGTTTTCCTTTTCTTGGTTAGATCAGATCCCAGAGAATATCATAATCTTCCGACCCCATAATTCCTGAATACGCTTATGTAAACAAAATAATAAATATATTGCAAAAATAAACACAAATATACAATTTTTATGTACTGTTAAAAACTCCTAAAAGTTAAATAAATAAATAAATTATAAATAAATAAATAAATAAATAAATAAATAAATAAATAAATAAATAAATAAAACTTAAATAAAAACTATCAAGCTATACTTTATATTCCCCGGGTTTATTTTTCCACAGAGCATTGACTCTGAAAACAAAAGAACAACAAGACTAGAATGACTTGACTTATACTTGGGACGAAACTTTTCTTTTCAAAAATAAATTAGCTCCGAGGTGTAACTGGGTCCAAAAGTAAAAGTGCCATTTCCCTGTCGTGTGTTTACATTTTGGGATCATTGACTACAATCTATGGTGAAATCAAAAGAAGAAAAAAAGGAAAAAAAAATGGCAAATGGGGGAGGCGTGAGACAAAACCGTTGCTCCTTGTCTGTCTTGGCAAATGATCGCAACGCCCTCAAGCGATCATATCACGAAACACAACAGCACCCAAACCAGCAAACGATGCCATTTGCCAATGTGATTAAAATTTTCATTCTCCAAGAGACCTGAAAGCTTCTTGACACTCACTTCCTTTTTCAGAAGTAGGCCACAAGACTGAATTTTCAAAGACAAATCATTTTAGCAACAATAAACAAATCACTATAATGACGCTTTTAACACTTATTTAATTACCTAAATAACTTTTTAATTACTTAATGACAAGCTTTCACTTGAAGATTAGAAAAAAAAGGCCTGCACTAAACAACAGAAAACAAATAACAAGGGAGAAAGTCAAAGCAGACGAACTACGGATAATGAAAATGGTAGTTTCAATTTACTTGAAATTAAATTCTAATTGGTAAGAACTAGTTTATTACTGCGATAAGTTTTGTTTTATTTTGTTAATTGAACTGTAACATATATTGGAAAATATTAGCGAAATTTTAAATAATAATTTATACAAAAATAACTGTAGTTTATTGCTGTCAAGTGATCTAAGTAAGGCTTTTGATTTAATAAATTTAAAAAAATTAATTAATAAACTTGAAATCATTAGAATTAGAAGAATAATGCTATTATTAAACAGTATTTTCAAAATAGGAAAATATGTATGTCTAATGATATTCTTAGTAATAAGAACAAAAATTAATATTGGAGTTCCTCAGGGATCTAACTTGGGTCCTTTATTATTTATTATTATGTTAATTATCTATTTTATTTTAAAAAAAAAATAGCATGTTATCTATGTACGCAGATGATATATTTTTAATAAATACTGTAATGATAAAAACATACAAAGAGCTGCCACAAAAATACAAGAAGTTTTCAATGAAATACAATATTAGATGCATTTTTATTAATCTATATTACTAAAATCTTTTATTTCTCTGTCTGTCTGTGTGTCTGTCTGTCCGGCGCAGTTTTCTGTCAGAATGAAAAATAGAAAGAATTTTTTCAATGAAACATCCGCGA